>JARYHS010009186.1:66327860-66352943 GCA_031002005.1 Vandiemenella viatica
CAGACAAAATCAACATTACGAAATCTGATGCACATTATCGATACCTAACACCTTGTCTGTATGGTACAGAAAATATCCTAGAGCTTTGGGCTTGGTGTATTTCAGAATCAAGAGACCTTATTAAAACGAAGTTTGCGAGAGACTCGACATAACGCTCATCTGATGCCGAAGCAACCGTAGCCTATGTGCGAATCCTGGAATGTGCGATTTCTGGAGAGGTCTCTTCTCTTGAATGGTTTAATGATTCCCAGGGCCGGCATTAGGGGGGGGGAGGTAAGCGGGTCAAATGTACTCGGGCCCGCCGGCTGATGGGGGGCCCCGATCATCGGCTTGAGGGGCCCCAGGTCTCGAAGCCAAGAATCCGCCTATTATTGCCTGGCTATCTTTGTAGAGCTAAAGAAAAAAAAAGGGTCGCCCATTTTACCCCGGGCCCGAAATTCCTAGCGCCGGCGTGATGATTCTCATAGAACCAGGGCTGGCGCTAAGATTCTCAGGCACCGGACGACAATGGGCGGATTCTTAGGCCCAGGGGCCCCTCCGGACGGTCATCGGGGCCCCTCGGTTGGCGGGCCCGGGGTACAATTGCTCCGTTTGCTCGTCCCCCCCCCCCCCCCCCCCAACGCCGACCCTGCATAGGACTGGCAGATGTATTCCCTTTATATCATCTAAATCAGTGTGTTAATTTATTTATTTATCTTATGGCCGCAGCACATAATAGTGTGTTAATAATTCACCACGATGTCTTATTTCTAACAAAGTATCAGATATCATGATATCTAATCAGCCGGTCTCGAAGCTCTTTGAAGGTTCAGAAGGCGACACTTTCACACATTTTAGAATGATTCTTTCAGATCAACTTGAGCATACAGTTTAAGCAGAATTCCATGAGGTCACTAGTTCACTAGAATGTCCATGCACAAGAATTTTAGCACGTAACTTGATAGGAGCAGTGCTACCTTCTAACGGGGTACTTCTGGAAAAATAAAGAGAATTCGCGCACGATTTGACAAAAAAAAAAGTATGCTATCTTCCGACCAACAGCGAAGATACAAATGATGCGCCCAGTGAAGGACGCCCTGAAGTCCTTTCGAAACTGTGTGAATGTGGCAAAACATACATTGGCCAAACAATTCTAACCATAAAAGAACGTCGCATCGAGCACCAACGATATTTGTGCTTGCTACAGCTCGACAAATTCGCGTTAGCTGAAAATGTTGTGGAAAATTTCAACAGAATACACTTCGATTTGATTAGATTCAGATATACAAATGATTCAGTAAAAATTCGTTATTTACTTCATCTGAATCACATAACATCAGCTTATTTGACGAGTTGTTCATCCAAATTGACTTACATGTTTTATTCCCAAATTAATTTCGTTTTAACAGCTAAACGGTGGAATAAAATGAATTTCACTGTACAAAAATAACTTGTGTCTTCGATTTCTGCTTGCAGTAATGCCATATTAACAGTAAAGAGAATGCATGTTTAATTTGTACCATTAAATAATTTAAAGATGTATTTGTGAACTTTTTACTATATTATCTCATTGCAACGTCTCAATAAATATGGCAGGACTTTTGTTGATTTTGATTTCTTGTAAAACCGTAGGCCCAGCCACGACAGAGGCAGAATGCACAGCAAATTGATGCTTTGTCACCAGGTTGCAACAGCATATGAATTTATTTACCAATCTGTTAAGCCTTCGTCCCTCCATTATATAATATTTTCTTTTTTGGTCTAAACATTTCAACCCCTTCCCAATTATTATTATTTTCGTCATGAACTCCACTTTACTGCTGCTCTCCTTCCACAAACTGAATCTTTTCTCAAGATATCTCCACAATTCTAAAATATGTGCCTCATTACTAACAAACATTTTTAAAGGGTAGTTTTTAATTTACATACATAACCTGCACTACTTTTATGTCACCATATAAGTTCAGCCACGTATCTAACCATGTAAAGAATTTTTGTATCCCTACCTCATATTTATCCACCAACAGTACATTGAAAAAAAGCAGTGACTCCATCTTTCAGGTATCATCACTTTTTAAGACATTTTACGCCCAAAATGTCTTTCAGTTTTGTAAACAGATGAAAATCAGGAAGAGCCAGTTCTGTGTTGTAGGAAAGGGGGCTGAAAATTCCCAATAAAATTGTTCAGAAGTAGCTGTTGTGTTTTTCCAGCAATCTAGCATTGTCATGGAGAAGCACAATGCCATCAGACAACAGACCTTGCCACTGATTTTGAATTGTGTGCCACAATTTTTTTTAAATTTTTACGATTTGCATCAGCAATAATGGTGGCTCCTTGAGGAATGAAATCAAAGCACATAACACCACATCAGCTCCAGAAGACACTATCCACAAATCATCAATTTGATGGTTCGTTCTTAAAAATTTTGGGTTCGATTGCTTAACAAACATGATGCCACATCATTGACTGACACTTGCTCTTAGGTGTTGTCTAAGAAACTTGCATTTAGTCACCAGTAACAATGTGTGTCAGTCTCCTCCATTGCTGTAATGCTCCAAAAATTTAACGCTGCACCCATATGCTTCATTTTTTTTTTTTTATCATTAAGCATATGAAGGACTCATTTTTCTGTACTTCAAATGATCTTTTACAATTTTTTGAATAATGGTAGGTGAAATATTTGAAAAAGGCTTACTGAGTGAAATGCCAATCATTTTTTATAAATTCGTCTACCGAATCCAGAAAGTACTTTGTAATGACCAACAGGTGTCCTATTTGTTCATCCTCTCTCTATTAGTTTAAATTTCTACACCATCGTCAAACAAATGATTCATCCACTGCATTATTTCATAAATCTCTTTGACCTGATGGTTAATACCACATGGTCACCCATTTCTTGCATTAAAGAATTGAATAACAGATCTTACTTCATAAATGGTGGTATTCTCAGAAACTAGAAAAGCCTTAATGATGGAAAATGGTCTCAAATACAGAAAACAAAGAGTGGACTGAAATTAAGCTGCTCATTCTTCTAGCTGTTTACATGGTGCAAACAGGTACTAAAACCTGGATAGCTTTGGTATATCTGTATCTGTAACAACCTTCCATTTTGACCACTGGTTTACTGAACCCTTTTATATTCATCAGTACAGCTTCGAGATCTACGTATTATCCCTTCCATAACCTGAGACCCCGCCAAAGTAATAATCAGGCTTTATTAGGAAGATATTCAATATGTTCTGTCTACTTGTGCTCTTTTCTACTACTTGTTTAAACCATCCTTCCCTCATTACAACATTTGCAAATATTTGCTCTTATGCTATTAATCTTATTTCTTTTCCTGTCCATGGTAAATTTAAGTCACCACCAATGACCATAGTACGCTCTCATGTTGATTCTGAACAGAAATTTAATTTCTTCCCTTTGATTAATTCTTCCAGTACAGTAAACAGGCAAGAGACTATCATTTTAATCAACCAAGCAGCAAATTTGGAAGCAGGTCATTTACATGCAATTAAAATTTTTCCTCTCCATAAATTGCAGGCTATACCTTCAACTTTGTAAATGCCTCAAGCAAATTTGGCTTTTATGTTTGTTATCCTTTCTTCTTTTTATCTCCCTACCATGGAATAGTTTAGATTTTGAGACTGAAGAGTATTTTATGAATATGATTTTCATTAGAGCTGTTAGCATATCCTTGCTGGACTATTACTGTTGTTACTTTTGTTGCTGCTGCAGCTTTTACTGTGCAAGCAGGTGATGGGACTTTAGATGGGAAAACATTTGAAGCATCAATCCAAATACTAATTGTGTTAATTAATTTCTCAGTGTCACACTTTATGCAGGTAGTATTCTCAAGAGGATACCATCATGACCTGACTTCTGACAATGAAAACAGTGTTTTGAATCAGATTTACATCAATATTGATAGATCCTACTCTTTACTATTGAAAACAAAGAGCAACATTGGAAGTCATAATAAAGGTGGTAGTCTTTTGTATATTTTCATTTACCCTCTATGTGAGCCACCTAACCTCAACCATTCTTCTTGCTTCCCATTCCTTTAGGTTTCCCTCAGTTTGTGTGTCAATCAAATCCCAGCAGTTGATGCCTTTGCTATGGTTTAGGGATTTTTAAGTTCACAGAAGTGAACACTTGCCAAGTTTCTCACATCCAAGAGGAAGCCTGCATCCAGGTTGAAAATATGAGGGTCACTCAACGAGGCCTTAGAAAAAGTACTTACTTACTTACTTCCTCTTCATGGATAGGCCAAAAGTCTGTTCCGACCTCATTCTTCCGACCATCTCTTCCTAGGTCTTCCAATGTCCCTTCTGCCTGTGGGATGGTACTCCAGGGTAAGCTTAGGAAATCTGTCTTTTCTCATCCGTAGGACGTGGTTCTTCCAGTTATCCCTTTTTTGGGTAATTCTATCATTTAGCGGGGAGATATTCAGTTGTTCCCTTATTTCCTCGTTCCTCCTCCTATCATTTAGGGAATACCCTTTTACTGACCTTAAAAATTTCATTTCCGATGATTGAATTTTGCTTTTGTATTGCGTTTTATTTACCCATGTTTCGCTGCCATATAGCAGAGTCGGTACGGCCATTGTTTTATAAAACTTCAGTTGAGTCTCCTCTCGTGCTTTACCTTTCAGTGTTCGTCGAATTGTTCCACACATATACTGAAATCGGTGAAGTTTCTTCTTCACCTCGTTATCCTCATTGAAAGATAATTCACATCCGAGATAAGTAAAGCTGGAGACTTGTTCTATTGGCTGATTGTCTACCACTATTTTAACTCTGATAGGGTATTTCCCCTGCCATGCCATAACTTTCGTTTTTGCACGAGACAACTGCAGATTGTAATCTTTGCTGATAATGTTTAGTATATGAATTGCTTTTTGAAGTCCATCTTCATTTTCCTGGAGGATAAATTGGTCGTCTGCAAACAACTTAGCATTTATGTAAGTGTTGTTGCTTATTTTTATACCAGGATGGACATTTTCTTTCCATTTCCTAACTAAGTCATCTATATATATATTAAAAAGTGTTGGAGACAGGCTACAACCTTGCCGCACTCCTTGGTTAATTGTTATTTCTTCTGTAAGTTTATTTCCCAGGTCTAAGACGATTTGTGTCCTTCTATACATATCTTGAATAACTTGTATTAAATGCTGTGGATAACCATTTCTTTGCATTATTTCCCATAGTTTTTGTCTATTTACTTTATCGAACGCTTTTTCATAGTCTATAAAAGCAATGAAAGTCTTGAAATTAAATTCTCTTCTCTTTTCCAGTAGTTGTCTAAGGCAGAATATATTATCTATGCAGGACCTTCCTTTCCTAAACCCACATTGTTCTTCTGATAGGAGAGCATCTGCTATTACTTTTAGCCTGTTATTTATTATTTTTGCATATATTTTGTATCCCGTATTTAATAAATTAATTCCTCGATAGTTATCACATGAATTCCTATCTCCCTTCTTAAAAAGTGAAATAACTTTGGCCTTCCTCCATTCTTCTGGGATGGTTCTCTTTTTCCAACACATATTAATTAAGTGTAAATATCTAAATTTCAGAATCATTCCCCCATACTTAATCAATTCTAAATTAATTGTATCTAGTCCAGGAGCTTTCCTATTTTTAAATGATTTTAGTGCTGCATCAACCTCCTCTATGACTATAGGATCTATTTCTTTAGTATCCACATGGTCCATTCCTATTTTCTCTTCTTCTTCTTTATAATTACTATTGTACCATAATGTTCTGTAGTGTTTTACCCATGCCTCTTCTTCAATTACATTTCTATTAGCACTTTCCTTTTCATCCTTGTTGAGATGTTTCATAAGTTTATAAGCCATCTCTTGTCTACCATGGACATCATCTTCTATTGAACTGATTAATCTATCCCATCCCTCTTGTTTCAACTTCTTTGTTATTGTCGTAACAATATTTCTTCTTCTTTTATATTCATTTTCATTTTCTAGGGTTCGATCCTGTATCATTTTTAGATAAGCCTTTTGCTTTTGTTTGACGGCTTCTGCAATTTCTTCGTTCCACATTTTAAGTCCAGTTTTTCTTCTAAATTTCTTTTTCTTGCCAATGGCTTCATATGCTGCTTTCAGTATTGATTAAGCTATAGTTTCCCATTCTTTATTGATGTCATTATTTGTTGGGTTTTCCAGTTTTTTTAATTTTCAGTGTAATCTCCATTTAGTTAACTACACTTTTCTAAGTGCTTCTTTAATTCCTCTATGCCCTTCAAAAAATAGGATTTTGTAAGTTCTGCAAAATGGGCAACTGTTTGGGAAATGACTTCCTTGTTCGACATGAACCCTTGATCACAGAGTCATTTTTTAAGTTTGGAAATAGAAAAAAAAAAGTCACTGGAGGTCAAATCTGGCAAATACAGTGCATGCTGTAATAATTCAAACAAATTCCATAACTTTGACCACCAAATCTGTGCATTTGTTCATTTGTGCCTTGTTATGATGGAAGAGGAGCTTTTTCCTTTCCAAATGAATATTTTTTTTATTAATTTCTTTGCCTAATAGGTGCAATAATGACACATAGTGAGCTACAGTCATTGGACTGTCCTTTTTCCAAGTAATTGATTCCATGTGCATCCTAAAAAAAACTGAGGCCATCACCTTGCTGGCCAATTTCGCCATCTTCACCTTTTTCTGAACCTGTTCTTCTTCAAAAACATACTCTTTAGATTTTTTCTTAGTTTCTGTAGTATAGTAGTGTACCCATATTTCATTTACAGCTATGTATCTATGCAGAAACTGGTCAGGGTTGTGACAAAAAAGTGCCAAAACAGCCTCACAGTCGACTACACAAATGCACTTATTCTTCAATGAGAGCAAATGTGGCAGCCATCTTGCCAAAAAAAATTATATTAATTGTTTTGTGAAAAATTGAATATACTGAACCTTGCCATATGCTTGTGGCCTCTGTTACTTTTTGCACTTTGATTTGTTGATCGCTTAAAACTATATCGTGGATTTTGGCAATGAGTTCGCTGGACATCCCGAACGTTGTTAATTTTGTGTTAGATGATGCATAAACTCATTTACCCAATCGTAAACAGTTGCAGACACAGGAGCAGATGTACCACGAACTTGATCCAGCTCGAATCAGTTTTGATCTCTTTTGTTTTTAAACCTTTTATACAAAAGTGTTTTATCATTGCTCGAAACTCTGATTTTGCCATTTTACTCAATGAAAAAGTTGTCTTCTTCAGTTGACAATAACAATGAAACCATGTGACAGAGGTACTGAGATTTTATCTGCCATCTAGTGAGTAACGATGCTTACTAATAAAAATAGTTTCTGACACTGTGCACGCCACCTCCTGGATTTTCTAATAATCCTCGTATATCCTGTTTCAATTTTTTCTCCAACTCCAGATTCCCAACATGACCCTCCAATCCTTTAGAGATGCCTCCTCCAATGAACCAAACGTTCTACTCAATAAAACTAAGGAAGTATACAGAAAGTAAGCCAATCACACAACACAGATGAAGGCATTTTCAAGGTAACTACTTTCTGCTAATATTGACAAACATTCTGCAAAGGACAACTCATTCCGTTACACTTTTTCTTTAATAAAGTTGATTAGCTACTAACCCTGACCCTCCACTTTGCCCAAACAAGGATTTTTATTTTATTTTACTGTCAGAATCCATTTTTCTTGGTCCTATGCATCTGCGGGAAAAGGCATCAACCAACTTTGAGCCTCTAGATCATGCCACCAAACATAATACAACTGGGATTTGTTAGGTGTTGCACAGGTTGTATACTATTAAGTGGATTACTTCATCATTCATTAACTGCCTTGATACATTTCTCAACAAAAAGTTGAATATATTTTTTAAATAAAACTGATATCTTCCTCACCATCCCAGGACAACAAAACCAAAATCCCAACTGACCATTATATGCGACATTCTGCCATCATGCTCTAAAGTGATCATTGAAGCAGATCTGGTGGTTATGGGAAATCATTGGCACTCATCAGTTCCAGCTCAGTTATCTAAGTGCCACAAGAATATACATGGCCCTTACAAAACAAGTCCCTGTGGTCATGTCAGTTTAAGATTACATTATTTTGTGAAGTGATCTCCAGCATTACAATTAGTTCAAATACATCGACTTACAACAAAAATGATAGTACACTGCTTTAATGCAATGAGGATATGAACCATGATAGTAACAATAAATCCACCAATTACCAGAGTTGGAGGTGGGAAGACTGCGAACAAAGAAAAATAATAAGAGAAATACATGTTTTTGATGTGAGAGGATGCTGAAACATTAGCTGTTCGTCAGCTGTGTTAAGCATAGTTTCAGTGCTTTCTGGTCAGACATATGAGGCATTTTGCATGTTTTAGAATCCTCTCATTTGCTTAAGTAGTCACCAAAAATATTGAGCATTGACATTTGTATTTTTGTGTGGACTGTGTGCAATCATTCCTGCCTTCAAATCATGTATGTGCAGCTTACAGTCACAATCTTCATTTGTATTAACACTGTTCAATTTTTGGTATTATGTAACAAATATATTATTAATAAGCATCACAATGATGTGTGACTATTGTAAATGGGTAGCTTACTTTATGAGACTACAGAAAATTCAACTGTAAAGTCACTGATAAGTCTCAGTTTGGTGAAGCATTACGAGTAGCTGCATGTCAGGAGAACATGAAGGGATGGCAAAAAGGATGGTTGGAGGCTTAAAAGCTCTTATTTGCTGTATATATGCTTCAGTTGAGTGGGCAGCTCTCCCTGAATATGTACTATTTTGGTTTATAACTCGGTAAGAAGTGGCTTACGGGTTTAAGATATCAATAAATAATAATTTCAAGTTACTTTCTGCTATGCATTATTTTGTAAAACTCTACTCATTAATTAAATTATTTATTAATAATGTACATTTCATTGTGATCAAACGGTTTCTGAAGAATTGTAACTGTGGATACATATGGTTTTTGTTTCTCTAGGTAATAAGAATAACATGTTATCTTTCATTTAGGACAAATATACTTACAAATTTCACCTACATTTGCAGTGCCTATTCAGACACCAGCCAATAAATGAAAGCAAATGAGGTACACTAAAAAGAGAAAAATACATTTTCATTTTCTGAAATATTGGAGCAAACGGAGCTTAATTCAGGAAGGAATGAGATAAAGTAATGCAAAAATCAGCTTTCAGTGACAGTTCCTTTAATCAGATTGCTAGTTTTATGAATATATACCTTCAAGAATTGCTGAATATGATGTTTATATTTCATTGTTATTTAATCTTTCTATGCAGCAGAAATAAATTTATAAACATAAAACCTATTAAGAAATGCTTTTAAGTCCTTCCATCTGACAAACATCCAAGGCACTGTGATTTGCAAGAATTGTTCAAGCATAAAAAATGTTTTCCAGAGTTTCGGGTGATGAGGAATATTTCAATTAATGCTAAATAAAGTTTTAGTGTGAATTTGTATTTAGGCTTGTATTTCAATCCGAAAAATGATTGATTCTTAAAAAAACAAACTTAAAAACATTAACAATATGTATGCAGGTACCAAAGAAAGTAAAATTAGTTGGTCCCATTATTTAACCCCTAAAACACTGTACTGTACTCAAGTATAAGGTACTGTAATAGTTTTCAGAACAGTAATAATTGAAAAAATAGAGTTAATATATAAATATATAATATTTTTTAGGTAGTAAAAATTGTTTGGAATCAGTTCTTTTAAAACACTATCTGTCTATCACAATAAAAGCACTCAAGTAAAAAATACAGAGAATGAATTAGATTAAAACAAATACTCATTTTTACAGATAAATTAAAACTGAGGAAAATCTTATAGCTTAGAAACATCACACTACTTATTTTTTAGATCAGGTACAAGAAGATATTTACAATTTACAACACAGTTACTGATAATTCACTAACCATTTTCGAAGTTTCTTAAAAAAAAAAAAAAAAAAAAAAAAAAAAAAAAAAAAAAAAAAAAAAAAAAAAAAAAAAACTTTACATTGAATATGCATATTAAAACAGAACAGCAATCTTTACATTTAATGATATCTACAAGTAAAAAAAAAAACTATTTTAAATCACAGTTTTAACACAATAAAAACATAATATGCTAAAATTACCATCCCCAAGGAAAAAAAATAAACAAATAAATAATACAATCCAATAGAACTAAAGCTCAAGTTCTTATCAAAAACTCTATGTTTTCATTAGCTTATACTTTATACATAGTTTAAAAGCACAACATATTCACACAAAAAGTATTCCATTATTTTTACACACATCAAGAGACAGAAGTGTCAAAATTTATTATACAATATCAATATATATTATCAAACATTTCTTTGGATTTTATTTGCATAAAATATGCCATTGAATATTTGGTTATCATCATAGAAACAGAAGATGGTGAAAAATATGAAGAATATTTAGTGATAGTAAAGGTTACAATACTCTTGGAACTATCTTCTTCAATGCCAGTTATCATAGACAGACAGAATGCTGAATCACAAACTGGCCAACATCACAGAGAAAATTATTCATATCTTGCCTTGCTATGGTCAGAATATTATTTATTGGTTCATGCATCATATCAACACCTAATTTTTTATCGACAAAATGTGCATTTTCCTCTGAAGTGAATTCTTTCTTACTTTATTCAAAGAACTAACTAATGGAAAATGTCACAAAATTCAGAAGTTTTAGATGTTTTTGGTTTTTTAATTGCAATGGAGCACATGCCCTGGTGGTAATTTTCCAACATGCCTGATCTTCCACTTGATCATAATCTTCTCTTTTCATTACCTTAAAATTCATTGATTGCAATTTTGCCCTCCAATTACTTTTGACTTCTATGAATTTTAATTTTAAATTATTTCAGTGTTTATGAAAACCCATTTTAATCACTTCTGTTATTAATTTGTTCCAGTCCATGACAACTATAAAAGAAAATTTTTAAAGTCCCTTAAGCCTGAAAGCAAGTGCCAGCTTGTGATGATCATCTCTTTCTTTCCATGTACTGTTCATAATTCTTCTACTAATATCCATCAAAACCTCACCAGCAATATACATCCCCAGTACAAGTCACCTATGTGTCAAATATACACAGAAGAAAATAGCAATGCCAGTATCATAGAATTTCTTTGGATTAATATTCATTTGGTACATTGTAAATCTACTTCTTCAGAATAAGGTATCAAATATTCACAAGAACGAAGGTACCACCAAAATTTATGTAATTCCACATATTTTTTCTTTACATGGAAAATATATGAAACTTTACATCAATCTCCTCACTCACCTATCTTTATTGAATTTCCAGTACCTGCTTCATATTCAAGACGGGTTCAAAAAATGTCAGACTTCGATTTTTCATGCACAAACAAATGAAGTTAGGGAAGAATGGTGTATTTATGTAGGCAATCATACTTTGTGTGTGTGTGTGTGTGTGTGTGTGTGTGTGTGTGTGCACTTTTTCCCCAGCTGAAAATGCCCCTGAAAGTACAAGATTTCAGTCCAGAGAAGACAACATGTACAATGTAACACACCATCCAAAAAGAGGTATTTCAGTGCTGTTTCCGACAGTAACAAAAATGGTGGGAGAATTGTGTGGCAGCCCAAGGAGACTACTTTGAAATAAAATTTGTTCAAGTTCACTGCATCTGAATAAGAGCATTTTATATTAAGGTTGAATACTTTTTGAACACGCCTCATACACAAAGAAAAGAATTATAGCTAAATTGAATCATGCCAATTTAAAAAATTCAGCATACCATTCCTTTTCAGTGCCATTATGAAGTATAACTAACTACAAATTTATTTCAAAAGTTTAAATTTTAAAAAAAAAAAATCAAAATTGACAAGGAAGGAACAAGCAATTTTAACTGATTATATTTTCAATTTCATTCCAGTCTTATTTTTAATTTGGCAACAGTGTTTACTTTCCTGTATTTATCATGACAATTTTCTAACTGTCCCAAAATAAATCTATATTGGCACTAACCATGTTCCATACAACAAATCTACAATGTTCTGGCTTTGGAGTACAGCCATATTGATGATCACTGTCACAGGGAAGTACATCTTACAATTAATTATCTTCTTTTGTTAAACTTAACTTTTAAGGAATCATAACGCATCTCACATTAATTCATGTTTGTTTACAATAATTTCACAACCATATATATTTACATAAAATTTGAGCAAACAAAAGAAAAAAATCTATAATATAAGAGATTAGGATTGCATGGCATGTATTGCAATGCCTCTTTTTCTTTCTTAAGTGGGTACACATATACAAAACAGACACATTTACATGTGCAAAATAAATAAAAGACAATGATTTTTATTAATTAAATTAAAACTGAAAAATTTTATTCCAGTGTTTTGGGGTATACAATATGTTTGGTCTTTCATCTTCTGCAAAAGCAGAGATCCCAGGATTTCTCAGTACGTGAATATGAAAGTTTTGATGTTTTATCCCTTCTGATTGGATTGTGGTAAACATTCTCCATCACCATACATTTTAGCAGTTTTCCCTGCCAAAGCAAAAAATAGAACAGCTGCTTGTGTTATTTAGTCTTAAGAGGGATGAAGAGGTAGAGCAGGTGCAGCTTTATAAACTAAACGTAAAAATCATTTTCCACATGTTTTAAAGCATATGTGCACAAATTCCTTCGATCAACTATAAATTTTTAAATTTCAGTTACAGATTTCTTGGTCAACAATCGTCCGATCAGAATTGGTCCAACATCATCTGACAAGAAATGTTATGGGCTCTCACAATACCATTCCATCGAAATCGGATACAAAATGTGGGTTTGTGTAAAGCATATTGGTAAAAATTAGGGTGGTAGAGAGGAAAGAAGGGTTGGGTTTTTGCAAACCTAATTTAGACAGTATTTTTCAATTGGTTTTAAAGTAAAAATTAAGTTAGTACACAACCTGAAGGTTGGTTAGATCCTAAAGGAGTGGTCATACTAAGCCATTAACCATATACAAGTCTTAAAAATTCTTACTTCCACCTGAATTGGGCTACCAGACCACTCTATTTTAAAGCATACATGTGCTAAGTACAACGAAAATTGGATAAAAACTGTGTGTTTGTATCAACAACGTTGGAAAAAATTAATGGGGGTGGGGAGGTGAAGGAGGAGAGGTGTAGGTTTTTGTAAACCAAATGCAGAGAGTATTTTTTTTATTTTTTTAAAGTATAAGTATGAAGAGTTACAACAACACCAGATAAAATCCATGTGTTTGTATGAATAATTCGCAAAATTAAGAGGTTGGGGTAAAGGAGATGCAGAGTGGGTTTTTGCAAATCAAATGCAGATGATATATTTCTGTTTGTTTTCAAGTATACTTGTCTAAAGTACCATCGATATTGAATAAAAACTGTGGGTTTGTATAAAGAACAGTAGCAAAAATTAAGGCAGGGGAGAGAAAAAGAAGAGAGGGTTTGGGTGTTTGTAAACCAAATGTAAACAGTATTTCTCTTTTCGTTTTAAAGTAAAAACAAAAAAAACTCAGTTCTCACAAAGGACATGTACTAACCTATTGTGTCAGAGGTAGGAGGGTCAATTTCTTTCCTCTGAGACCAACAGTTTAACATAGAATCCAAACCGCAAAACTGGCGTAGCTCATGATTTCAAATACCACTCATAAAAGTTCCAACTTCCACTGGGATTTGTACCTGGGAATGTACCCAGAATCTTTCAAAAGTAAGCACCTTCAAGACTGCTATTTTTACCATATATGTCTCCCTAGTACCTTCAATAATGGATAAAAACTGTGGGTTTGTATAAAGAACATTAGCAAAAATTAAGGAGGGGGAGAGCAATTGGATTTTTCCAAACCAAATGTAGATTGTATTTCTTCCAGTTATATATATTTTTATTTTTTAAAAAAAATACCTAACTTAGTCCACAACCAGCAGGTTGGTTGGATCCTTCTGAAGAGAGCATACTAAGCCATTGTGTCAGAGGCAGGATGGGCAGTTCCTTTCTACTGGGACTTTAATGTAGAATCTGAACCACGGAATGTTCCAGCATAGATTATATGATCAAATCCAGCTCTTAAAATTCCTGCTCCCACCCAGATTTGAACCCATGAAAGGAAACACAAACTTTTGGAAGTTAGCGCCTTAACCACTGAGCTACCAGACTGATCTATTTTCATGTATACATGTGCCAAGTGCTATCAAAATCAGATAAAAACTGTTTGTATGAGCAATGTTAGCAAAAATTAAGGGTGTCTAAAAGAGGAGAGAGGTCAGATTTTGTAAACCAAATGCTGACAGTATTTTTCTCTTTTTTAAAAAGTATACATACGCAGAGTTCCATCAAAATAGGATAAAAACTGTGTGTTTGTATGAAGAACATTTTCAATAATTAAGAGTTTGGGGTAAAGGAGATGAGGGGTGGGGTTTTGAAAATGAAATGTAGACAGCATTTTTCTGTTTGTTTTATGGTATATGTGTACAAAGTTCCATCAATATCAGAAGAAACTTGTATACAGAACAATGACAAAAATAAAGAGGGGACAAGAAAAGCGGTTGGATTTTTGCAAACCAAATATAGACAGTATTTTTCTTTTGGTTTTAAAGTTTATGTGTGCACAAATATCAATAAAAACAGTAGGCTTGTATAAAAAGCATTTGTTAAAAAGTGAGGGGTGTACAGTGGGAAAGCGGGTGGGTTTTTCTGGATCTTTTTGATCCAGGCCAGCATGGAATAACTCACTAAAGTTTCATCGTAACTGGATAAATGGTACAGGAATGCATAGAAGACAAACAAACCTACAAACAAACAAACATTCATTTTTTATATATAGGATACGAACCAAACCTTGCTGATCTGCCAATGTGGATGCACACATTACGGTTCCATTAGACTAGATCAGGGATGTGGAACAGGCCCTGGGTTCAAATCCTGGGCCTGGCTTGCCAGGCACCCTAATTATGATTTTTAGGCAGTTTTCCACTGTTATCTAGGTAAATGCAGGGACATACCCAACCTCTGCCTCATAAACCACACATTTCACAAACAAAAATATACTTATTACATATTTCACTGACAGATGGCAACACATCCATTCCTCCAATCTAAAGAAGTTTGACTATTATACACTAGAAGGAGCAATGGCACTAGTGTTCCTTCGCAAATTGAATGTTGTGCCTGCTGCAATTTTGGGGGCTACCAGTAGCTTTCAGTGTATACATTTGTACAGTAGATACGTGTCATCACGATCGAGTGCTCGTATTTTTTGGCTTACCAAGTGTTTTCTACCATGGTTAAGTCTTGCGCTGCATATAATTGCACCAACCATGCTACAAGAGGCGCAAATTTATCATTTCACAAATAACAATGCATTTAAATAAGTTCCGAATCTTCTACTATCTTATTCCCTGGATGTGGTTTGACCGTGTTCATCACATGTTTAATATTTTCTTTCGATACAGATTTACGCTCCGAGATTTAAATAAATTGAGGGAGTGGTTAGCTAAAATAAGCCGGGACAGTTTTACTCCCACAGAACATAGTGTAATATGTTCTCAACATTTTGAAAAAGAATGTTTTTGGAAAAATGGAAATAAAAACCAACAATTTTCCGCTTTCTAAACAATATATTGAAGGTAAGGAGTACACGCTTTGCAATAATGTATATGCAAAATGCTGTAATATTCTTAGTATCAAAGCTTCGTTATTTTAGCTGCACCATATGTAGATGTAATACACTATTTGTGAATAAATATTTGGGGAAATTATGCTATGTGAAATGTATACTATCAACAGTGGGTAATATTTTTCAGAAGACTGTTGCCTGACCATCTCCAAAGGAAAGAAATATGCCAGTTCTTTCTGAAAATGTTTATCATGAAGTCAGAAAACAAGAGTATGGAGCATGACCATACATATGACATAGAAAAATCTATAAAATGTGTGAAATATGAAGCAGTAATAGAGAGGAAAAAATACAGCATTGTAAAGTACAAGAAAAAATATGAAGAGGAAGTTGCCAAGAACATATAAAAGTGCAAGAAAATTGATTCTATGTCACAGTTGGTGCAAGAGTTAAAATAAAAGTGCCAAATTACTGGAGATGTGAGCCATATTTTAGAGAATTCTTTTCTTGGTGTTTTTTTCAGAGTTGGTTGCTGTGTCAAAATCTGTCAGAAATGCTGGTTACAGTAACAACATAAAAACATTTGCCTTGACTTTGTATTTTCATTCACCTGCAGCATACAAATTTGTCAGAGAATCGTTTGACAATTGTTTACCTCATCCTTCTACATTTAGTAGATAGTACAATGTGATTGATGGCAATCCAGGCTTTACTGCAGAGTAATTAGAGGGGTGTAAGGGTTTGGGAGAGACTATACTAGTCTTTTCCAACCAAATGTCAACCTCTCCTTCACGTGGTGCACCCTGTTTGCACGGACGAGGCTCTGGCGACTGAAAGATTCCCGGTATAAGGAGTCACCCACTGCTTGCCAACGGCCTCTGAAAAGAGGGCGGAAGAGCGGGGAGCGGATCAGGGCACCCTCTTGCCCTTGGGGTTGGAAACGGCCCCTAAAGGCGGATGAATCAGAAATGATCAACGGCATGGGGATGCAGAAGGCAACGGGAAACCACTGCATTAAAGACCCAAAGGGTATCCCGAGGTCATGTAATCCTCTCAAATTACATATATCATGATGGCTTCTTCCTGGGTAAAATATTCCGGAGGTAAAATAGTCCCCCAATCGGATCTCCGGGTGGGGACTGCTCAGGGAGGAGTCATCAGAATGGATAGAAACATTCTACGAGTCGGAGCGTGGAATGTTAGAAGTCTGAATAGGGCAGGTAGGTTAGAAAACTTAAAAAGGGAGATGGAACAACTTAAGTTAGATGTTGTTGGGATTAGTGAGATTAAATGGAAGGACGCACAGGATTTCTGGTCTGGGGAACACAGGATAATTAGCACACAAGCTGTCAATGGAGTCACTGGTGTAGGATTTGTAATGAACAAGAAAGTAGGGAAACAGGTTAGTTATTATGAACAATTTAGTGACAGGATTATTTTGATGAGGTTAGAAACTAAGCCCATCCCAACCACATTAGTACAAGTGTATATGCCAACGTCGCAGGAAGATGACGAAGAAATAGAAAAAATATACGCTGAAATCGAAGAATTAATCCAATATGTGAAAGGGGAGGAAAATCTAATAATCATGGGTGATTGGAATGCAATAGTGGGAGAAGAAAAAGAGGGGAATATTGTAGGAAGTTTTGGTCTAGGAGAAAGAAATGAGCGAGGAAGCAGGTTGCTAGAATTTGTGAAAGAAATAAGCTAGTAGTGGCGAACACACTGTTTAAGAACCATGCAAGAAGAATATACACCTGGAAACGTCCTGGGGATACAGGCAGATATCAGCTAGATTATATCATGGTCAAACAGAGATTCAGGAATCAAGTTCTAGACTGTAAAGCATACCCAGGAGTAGACATAGACTCGGACCATAATTTGATAGTAATGAAGTGCAGGCTGAAATTCAAGCGAATAAGGAAGCAGCATAAGCAGAACAGACTGGAAGTGAATAAACTGAAACAATCTAGCACAAGAGAAAAATTTGCAGAAATGGTAGACTTAGGCCTAAGAATTAACTGTGAAAGGAGCTCAACCGAGGACGAATGGAATGCATTAAAGACCGAAATAATGAAAGCTGGCAAAGAAACCTTAGGCTTTAGGGAACAAGCTGCCCGAAAACCTTGGATCACAGAAGAAATTTTGCAGCTGATCGATCAGAGGAGAAGGTACAAAAATGCTCAGGATGAAGCAGGAAAAGAGCAGTACAGGCAATTTAGAAATCAAATAAATAGGAAATGCAAAATAGCAAAAGAAAAATGGCTACAAGAAAAGTGTGAAGAAGTAGGAAAGGAAATGATCATAGGAAAAGTAGATGTTGCATATAGAAAGATCAAACAGAATTTTGGAGAAATGAAGAAAAGAGGTATGAACATTAAAGCTGCCGATGGGAAACCTCTTTTAAGGTCAGAAGATAGAGCTAACAGATGGAAGGAATACATTGAGAAACTGTATGTTGGGGACGACTTGAGCAATAGTGTATTGGAAAAGGAAGGCGATGTCGACATGGATGACTTAGGAGATCCTGTTTTGAGGACAGAATTTAATAAAGCTCTGAATGACTTGAAAGCAAATAAGGCAGTTGGAATTGATGAGATCCCTGCAGAACTTCTTAAATCTCTAGGAGTGGAAGGAATCGAAAGATTATTCAAGCTGATATCAAAAAGTTATGAAACAGGAGAAATTCCAACTGATTTTAATAAAAATATCATCTTCACACTTCCAAAGAAAGCACAAGCTGACAAATGTGAGAATTATCGCACAATTAGTCTCACATCACATGCTTCAAAATTGCTGACCAGAATAATATACAGAAGGATGGAAAGGGTAGTAGAAGAGATAGTAGGTGAAGATCAGTTTGGGTTTAGGAAAAATCGCAGTACAAGGGAAGCAATTCTGTCTTTAAGATTAATGCTTGAAGGGCGGATCAAGAAAAACAAAGATACTTTTATGGCATTTGTTGATTTAGAAAAAGCTTTTGATAATGTTAGGTGGGACAAGATGTTCAAAATTCTAAAGAAGTCAGGTCTAAAGTATCGAGATAGAAGAATCCTCTATAAACTATATAGGAATCAAGTGGCTGTGATAAAAGTAGAGAATCACGAGAGACATGCATCAGTTAAAAAGGGTGTGAGACAAGGTTGTAGTCTATCCCCCGTTAATATTCAACTTGTATGTAGAAGAAGCAATGAAGAAAGTCAAAGAAAAATTTCCATGTGGCATAAGTTTTCAGGGAGAAAAAAATCAGTATGCTACGATTTGCTGACGACATTTTCTTATTAGCAGAGATGGCTGAGGATATTGAGAAGTTATTGAATGGCATGAACAAAATACTGAAGGAAGATTTTGGACTGAATATAAATCAAAGTAAAACAAAAGTGATGAAATGTAGCAGAAATGACACCAATACTAGCAGATTAAATATAAAAATAGGATCTGATACAATAGGAGAAGTGAGTGAGTTCTGTTACTTGGGAAGCAAAATTACAACCGATGGCCGAAGCAGGAATGATGTTAAAAGCAGAATAGCACTAGCAAAAATAGCCTTAATGAAAAAGAGAAACCTTTTAGTTTCAAATATTGATCTAGGAATTAGAAAGAACTTCTTAAAACTCTATGTGTGGAGCACAGCACTTTACGGTAGCGAAACATGGACTTCAGGAATACCGGAAAGAAAGAAAACTTGAAGCATTTGAAATGTGGTGCTACAGAAGAATGCTGAAAATTAGGTGGACAGACAAAGTAAGAAATGAAAGAGTTTTGGAAATGATGGGTGAGAAGAGAAGTTTATGGAAGAAGCTTACAGGAAGAAGAGACAGGCTGGTAGGTCATATTTTGAGACATGCTGGATTGGTTAATTTGTTAGTGGAGGGAACAGTTGAAGGTAAGAACTGCAGAGGTAGACAGAGATTAGAATATATGAAGCAGATAATTGAGGACGTGGGCTGTAAGGGGTATGTAGAAATGAAGAGGTTAGCACAGGATAGGAAGGGATGGAGGATTGCATCAAACCAGTCTAAAGACTGACGACAGCAAAAAAAAAATGGTTCACAGAACTATATGGTATGTAAAGTATCTTGAGCATTAATTACGGACAGTAAATGTTTAGCGCATAAAGAAATCTATAGATTTATTGCCACCTCAGGAAAAGCAACATCGTGTTGTTTATTTGAGTTTGTTATTTTTTCACATGCTGGATATACAGGAAAGGAAATATAAATCAACAGATAAAACACAAAAAGTACTAGATAAGTAGAATGCCATTCCTAGCGACTAGATGGTATTTCTGAAGGGTGTAATTACAATATGAGCCTGAAATAGTTTCAAACAGAAATCATTATGGATGAATCAGCACATAAAATAAGAATCGTAAAATAACGAAGCTATAATGCCAAATACTGGACATTATTGGATACAAAGAGTAGTAAAGCTTACCGAAATTATTAATCTCGATTTCCCCACAACTAGCAAGCAGAAGATGTTCAAGATACATTGAGGTAAGAGTCAAAAAAGAAACACAAGCAAAGAAATTTGATGAATAAGCTCAGTTGTTAAAATGTTTAATACCAAAAGATAACATGAAGTCATAGATTGATAAATTAGTATTCAGAACATAAACAATTTAATTTCGCTTAAAAAACACTTGCTTTAAGAAAACTAAAAAAAAAAAAAAAGTTGAGACAAGAAAGTTAATAGATAATTATTTCTTCACATTTTATTTTATTTACTCAGCCATTAGACAAAACATTTTGAATTCCCTGGACAGTATGAAAACCCTAATTTATTTAATTACGTTGGAGGATATATTCAGATGGCTATACAAGGACGCTTTGCCAGCTGCAATTTAATTGTAATACTTTACTACTGTTGAAAAACATTTTTGCATCCAGTAAACATTTATGTGTTAATTTGTGTTTATTCACCATAATAATCTTTACCTTTCAGTTCCAAACTTACAAGGAGATGATTTATAACTTTATTACGTTTATATATTATACTGAGAGCACATTTCCACCAAGAGCAGAGTGGCGCAGTGGAAGCGTGCTGGGCCCATAACCCAGAGGGTCCGTGGATCGAAACCACGCTCTGCTAAAATTTTTATTTTTTTGGAACGGTTTCAAATCATTAGATATATAAGTTTACATAAAATTACCAACAAAAAAGTTTGGATTGACGGACTGGATGTACAAACAAACACGCATTAATTTAATGGAAGTCGAACTCTCAATATTAACAACGGGGCAACGTTATTTAACTACAAAATCATTCATACGAACAGTATGCTACGATTTGCTGACGACATTGTCTTATTAGCAGAGAGGGCTGAGGATATTGAGAGTTACTGAATGGCATGAACAAAATACTGAAGGAAGATTTTGGACTGAATATAAATCAAATTAAGACAAAAGTGATGAAATGTAGCAGAAATGATACCAATATAGCAGGTTAAATATAAAAATAGGATCGGATGCTATAGGAGAAGTGAGTGAGTTCTGTTATTAACAAAATTACAACCGATGGCCGATGCAGGAATGATGTTAAAAGCAGAATCACTAGCAAAAAAAGAGCCTTCATGAAAAAGAGAAACCTTTTAGTTTCAAATATTGATCAAGGAATTAGAAAGAACTTTTTAAAACTCTTAAAACAGCACTTTACGGTAGCGAAACATGGACTTTAGGAATACCGGAAAGAAAGAAACTTGAAGCATTTGAAATGTGGTGTTACAGAAGAATGCTAGAAATTAGGTGGACAGACAAAGTAAGAAATGAACGAGTTTTGGAAATGATGGGTGAGAAAAGAAGTTTATGGAAGAAGCTTACAGGAAGAAGAGACAGGCTTTTAGGTCATATTTTGAGACATGCTGGATTGGTTATTTTGTTAGTGGAGGGAACAGTCGAAGGTAAGAACTGTAGAGGAAGACAGAGATTAGAATATATGAAGCAGATATATGAGGACGTGGGTTGTAAGGGGTATGTAGAAACGAAAAGGTTAGCTCAAGATAGGAAGGGATGGAGGATTTTGCATCAAACCAGTCTAAAGACTGACGACAGCAAAAAATGAAAACGAACAGTAGGCAGTAGAAGTTCGACAAAATGAGAAATAAATTATTGCCATAGGCCTGGAGCAAAATTCTTATCTTAGATAAATATACCTGGCAAATAAGGATCAGCTTCAACCAAATCGTAGGAATGTAATGTAGCCCACGATAACTGGAAACATCCATTGTTGAATTAATGGTTCTCATTATTTGGAGTTGAGCGGCTCAGTGGTTAAAGCGTCTGATAGGAGATCGAAAATGTCTTGGTTCGAAACCTTCTCACAGGCCCTTAACCCTTCCTTTACCTATAGCACAGCTTTGCTGTTTAAAGTGAAGTACGCCACAAAGCTTCCGATGTTCGGATTGTGCTTTGATAAATATGTCCCCTTTGAATGGTAGGATTACCGGTTTAGATTAGGTAAGGGGAAAGGAACTGACCACCCTACCTCCAATACTTTCTTTCAACCTTCAGATTGAATATCAAGCTTAGTTTAGATGTTATTAAGAAAGGAAACGAAAATAAAATGCGTTAAACTGATACGAATGCGAGATTGAGGATCACTTGGAAATAAATTTAAGGTTTTATTAAAATATTTTTTATGTGCGTGATTATGATAGTAACTGTTCCTGATACACCTCCTCAAAAAGTCCTCTGAATGTCTGCTGCTTGATGAACAGTCCATCCTCAAACCACAATCACCGAAAACGTTATAATGAAATTTCAAACTCCTTGTCGCATCACACACTAAAAAGAAACGACATACGTAATCCAAAGATTTTTAAGAAATTCCATTAGCATTTTAATATCAGTTAAGCGGTCCTGGTAGGATTTTTTGAAAAATTTACCTCCATTTAACCATGTCTTGCCAAACTTTTTTATCTTTTCAAATACTAACATCTCTCGTTTCTTTTTCCTTAATTCGTCAATACAACTATCTATTTCTAGGATGTTCAACTGCGGTTTTTTCAGGATATTTTTATTTACATACTGTCTGGCCATCCGAGGAGGATCTTCTGCTGATTCGAAATGTGAAACCACTTTAATCTTGCATTGCTCGCCCGAGGACTCGCTCTTGCAGGGGCTTCGCGCAACAATCCGACTAGAAAAAGGAAACCTACAGTTTAACATTGAATATCAACCAGGAGTGTCCTTGCATTTCGCATTAACAAATCAATGCTTAACAGAGGTAACATTCAATTTTAAGGCATGTAAACGTTGCAACCGACACGGAATTTTAACCAGGGATCGTCCGTACCCCAATCACTCGCATTAGCCATCTAACTTAAATTATAAGTCATGAAAAATATGATTTCAAACATAATAAAATAGATGTTCTTTTTCTATACAATGTACTCTACTTTGTTTTGCTATCCCAAAACAGAAAAAAATGGGGTGCCACTTCTGTATAGTATCTGATCAATGACGAAATGAAAATTGTGAATGCTTTAGAACAGGGTTTTTAAAGTGGAATACACGAACATCTAGGGTCGTCATTGAACGTATTGGCTTCGCGATAAGATTTACGATACGGCGACTGACGAGGTATCTAGAGAGTGTAAAACGCAACATGGCGAATTGAGATGAAAATGAGCAAAATTGCCTCCTATAATCGACTCAACTTGTGACAAGAAACAAGCCTATCCATCAATTTAATTAATAACATATTTCTCTTTGTGGCCGTATTACTTTTTTCAGACAAAATGTTCATCTTTTTAAAATAAAAAGCCAAATTTTTAAAGGGTTTGCCATTGTTTGGGAAATTTCATTGAGGCACGTGGAGCTATGAGTTTGAGAAACCCTGCTTTAGAATGACACAATCTACATGTTACAATCATCTGATCAACATGGAAGTGAGGTTGAAGGAAGAAATTGTTTTAAGGTGATCGATAACACACAAAAAAATTGGCCATAAATGACTTAAAATTTCCGAACTGCCTCCATATGTTTCTCCACATCTACCAGCCCGATACCCGACAGCACCGTCAAAAAGTAAAACCCAAACTAATGACGGTCGTTTTAACTAACTTCAATCGAGTTAGCGCCAATAATAAGACAAGTGTCGCTGTGGTTACTGTGCGGATTAGTCTTAATCTAGGGTGGTCTGACCTGAATACGTTACAAAGTCTTTGGATGAAATACGAAAACATTCATGATCGACCAATTTCAAACACCATATCTCACACACTCCCACAGTTACCGAATTCGGCCAACGTTGTGATCGATGGGAGACTCTGTGTTACTACCACACACAAACGCCAGTGATCTGCGATTGATAGTTTTCACTTAAAAGTGATACACCGTGACACATGCGTCTTTGGCAGAAATATGAAATTGCAGCAAGTCAACCACTTTCAACCCCATATCTTCCACTACCCCATAGCTACAGACATCTAACAACCATAGTGCACGACAACAGACACGATTCTACTACCACACATAAACACCAATGCTCTATGCTATGTAGTCGTGGAAGAAAAGTGAAATCTGCGGAGGACACATGCCTTTCATCCAAATACGAAATATCCTTCGTCGGCCACTTACAACCACCATATCTCCCACACAACGACAGTTTCTGAAATTCGGCCGCTGTTGTGATCGAAAGGTGACTCTGTGTTACTACCACACACAAACGCCAGAGATCTGTGATCTATGGTTTTCGCTGAAAAGTGATACACCATGACACTTTTATCTTTGGCAGAAGTATGAAATTGCCACAGGTCAACCACTTTCAACCCCCATTTCTCCCACACCCCCATAGCTACCGACATCTAACAACAATAGTGCACTACATGAGATACGATTCTACTACCAAAGACAAACACCAAGGCTCTATGCTATGTAGTTGTGGCAGAAAAGTGACATATGCGGAGACACTCGAAATACGAAAATATCCTTGGTCGGCCACTTACAACCACCATATCTACCACAGTACCACAGTTTCTGAAATTCGGCGCTGTTGTGATCGAAAGGTGACTCTGTGCTACTACTATACACAAATGATAGTTATCTGTGATCTATAGTTTTCGCTGAAAAGTGATACACCATGACACTTTTTGTCTTTGGCAGAAGTATGAAATTGCAAGAGGTCGACCACTTTCAACCCCCCATATCTCCACACCCCATAGCTACCGACATCTAACAACCATAGTGCACGACAGGAAAGACGATTTACTACCACACACTAACACCAAAGTTCTATGTTATGTAGTTGTGGCAGGAAGGAAAAGAAGTATACGGAGATACTAATTTTTGGTCGAAATATGAAAACGCCCTGCACTGACCAACTTTAATCATTATATCTCCCACATACCCACAGCTATCGCCATTCGGCCAACGTGTGCAGACAGAAACTCCATGCTACTTCCACCCACAAACATCGGTGATCTGTGCTAGGTAGTGGTGC
>JARYHS010009186.1:66353943-66438882 GCA_031002005.1 Vandiemenella viatica
GAAAGACTCCATTTTTATACTTTCAGTTCTGTTCATCTATTTATATTCTGAAGTAGATCGCTGGAAAACAGGAAGCGATGTCTATACCGTGCCTAGATTTTCATTTACCACGAAAGTCTTGCGAAGGTTGCAGCTTCCAAATAAACCTGATGGCCCCTGTGGCATTACGTAAGGTAAACTCAGGCTCTGTGATTTATTACAGAGAGCCTGTACGAGTAAATTTGTCTTCTGGCTGTGTCCATTAGCGACGAGCCGACGCGACGTCTTGAATGATCTCGCCGCTTATACATACTAACTCAGGTAGAAACGTGTCGACGAAGGACGTCTAATAACTGTCTGTTACCTCGCGTGTTGAGTGAATATGGGGCCACTGTGGAAGATGCTGACAGACTACTGGTTGAGCTTAAATCCACTAACTCCTTTAAATCTTAGCGCAATAACTGCCAAGTATATTGAGTCAGAGATAACGTTCATACCTGGCGTTCAGAAAGTTCCGCGTCCTATAATGATGAATAGGGGTCGGATCTTTACGACCAAAAAAAAGTAGAGGAATATGCAGGCAAATACGACCTTAAAAACCGGTAGATATGACCTAAAAATAATAAAATATGACCAAACATTTAAATTTACTATACATCAAAACATGCTCAATTATAAATCATTTATTTTATCGAGTTATGTCGCTTTTATGTAGACAGCATAATTGTTTCCATGCATTCGTTGCACCACTATGAAATTAAATTTTAAATAGTTTTGTTGAATTCACTTTAATTTCAGATAAATTTTAGAATAGAACTCTTTCATCTGTACTAAAATACTCCTCTCTAAATTCCCTTTCGTAACTTCGCACTTTCAGAAAATTTTACATTCGGCATGGCGGTAGGTCTACTCACTGATCCACTGCAGATTTAACGATGACTGAGGATATTTCACTGAGATATTGATTGACGCGCAACATTACGTTTGGAGAGTGACAGTAATGTGTAACTTCAATTCTTGACTGGTGCATTCCCCCACCCTTATAGTAGAAGTACTGTTCTGTTAATAATTATATTAATTTCTTCTCTTCTATATCTAGTGAATTCCCGGTACTATTAAAAACTACCAAATTTTTTCTCTAAATATGACCATAAATATTATCGAAATATGACAAAAACTAGAAGAATGGTCTGTATATACATTTATATGCTGTAGAAAATACATTTAAGCACATTCATAAACGTTGAATCACTGTTTAATCAAGCATTTCAGCTCAAAAAGAAGGCAGGAAAAAAAATATGACTTATCCTAAAGATCCGAACCCTACTGATGAAAAGTTTAACAACTATTGTGTAATAATGGGGTTCCTAATGGGTACTACTGCTACACAATAACCTCGGGTACAAAGTATGGCAGAGATATCGAAACAGAACCTTTCGAAAAATATACAGTTATTTCCAACGCGTGAATATCGATACGTCCGCAGAACGTACCTAAACTACAGGTCAAAAGATGAAATTGTTTTAATAGAAGATAGTAGAGCTAGTTACCGAAGCATTTTATTTCAAGACCACTTCAGGTTGTGCATACAGGTAGACCATGTCGAAATGCTTTGTAGTAAGTTTTCCTTGCGTTTGCGTTCTGTCGTTCCCTCAAAATCTTTCTCGTGCTCTCAGTTAGCTTTTACAGTATTCCTTGATGCTTTTTTTTTTTTTTTTTTTTTTTTTTTTTGATGTTTCATTTATTATATCTTTAAGCGGAAACTGTTATATATAGTACTGCTAATTTATCTTATAACGCCTACTATTCTAAGGATTCTTAAACGTAACGTACCATGGGATGTATGTGGTACTAAGATTGAGCATGCAAAATTTTATGGATGATAAAAAATCGAACACAAACTATTTAACTTAGAAAATATTTGTTGCAGACTTCCTCGTATCAAATTGTCTAGGCCAGCGGGTCCCAATTTTTTTTTTTGGCCACGGAACCCTAATTGATCATACATTTTTTGACGGATCCCCATTTGTACAAGTGTTAGCTGAAAATCCAATCTCACATCGGTAATTCGTCACAAACGGAAGGAGAACGATGATAGCCTTATGACTTTTAAACGAACATTTTATTTACTTCTTGGACGGAACACGGAACCTTTATGACCTTTACACGGAACCCCAGGGTTCCGTGGACAACCATTTGGGAACCACTGGTCTAGGCAAATATTTTCGTTGGCACAGTATCGGTTTTGTAATGCCTTGCTTCTACCTACACCGTACTTTCTGCATCCACTTCTTTGCTTCCCATTTCTCTTGAATATTTCGAAAGCTTCCTGTCGCTAAGTACAAGAAGCATGTGGTATGACAGCAGCCTTGATAAGCGTAAACCTGTCAAGTCAAATGGGTCTCATCGCCTCTCCTAACTGGAACGTCTGAAAACGCTCATGGCAATTTCTTTGTAGACAGCTTATTTTCGGATGAATAATTGCAAAATTTTCGTTTCTCTATTATTGTAATTATAATGAGAAGGAGTACATAAAATCTAGCCAACTATGAAGGATAATGCTTATTTTTTCGATCACGGCTCTATTGTTTGTAGATATTGGGAATTACTGAAAACGATCTAACGTAAATATTTTATAACATTTACATTGATGAAGTGATAAGGCAATAGTTACTAATAACACTCTTTTATGCAAATGATCTCGAGAAGAATATAATGAGTAAAGGCTCTTAACTTTCTTAGAAATCTAATATACAAGAAATTGATAAACAGAAAGTTAGACATATCGGTTCAATAATGACACAATATATCAACTCTTAAAAATAACATAAAACAGGCACATTATTGAACAATGCCGTCCATAACAAACTAAAGTGGAAATGGATAATAATAAAACACATCCAGAATCGAATACAAACAGCAGAAATGAGCTTTCTGTCATACAGAAAATCAAATTTAGAAATAAGAGAAACCTGAAGATAAATGAAGATGTGATTAGATTCTTTGATAGTGGAATCAAGCCTCGTCGACATCGAGGTCATTAGAGGCGGGAAAAGAATTCAGGCAAGGAACGGGAAGGAATTCGGCTATGGTATTTTAAGGGAACCATACCAGCATTCACCTTGAGTAATCTGGGGAAACTATGGAAAACTCAAATCTGGATGGTTGGACGGGGATTCGAACCCTTGTCCTCATCCATTACGCTCGTTCTATTTAGAAGGAAATACAGCAGAATATCAAAGTAGATATAGCGTTCATATAGGTGAAGAAGTTTTAGACCACGGAACGAGGTAAATTATCAAAACAGACGTTAATTTAGTATTTACACCAAGGCGAAAACTGAGAACATATCATCATCCAAGTAGGTGACAACGCGAAACTGCATCAAACTCGCTACGCTGGATAGATGTTTAAATTCCAGCGGCAGTTCTTGGGTGACACTTATCATAGATACTGGGGGGAGCATTCATAATGTAAAACCGATGAAGAAGGTCTGTACATGCAACTCAAGTATCTAATACCCAAAGTTATTTTCTCCGATTTTTCCTTAGTGGTAACATTATTTGCAACGGTCTTGTATGGCACAAGGCCTTATTTACTCTAAGATTTAAAATTCAATCTTTCCAATCAGAACAACTTGGGGCGTCCATTAATTACGTGAGGTATTTTTCCGGAATTCCGGACCTCCCCCCCCCCCCCCCCCGTCTCTGGTGAGACTTCATGACATCTGGTCGGAACCCTCCCACCTCTAAAATTACGTGAGATTTTGACGGAGACGCCGCCCCCCCCCCCCCTACTAATCGACCTCTTAACTTTTTGAGACCTTTCTTCCAAAGGCGGTTATACCCCCCACTTTTGGACGAAATTCCCCCCCCCCCTAAAGTCGACTTTCGCGTCATTTGTAGACCCTTTTTTTAGCTCTACAATCCTATACAAGAATTTCAAAACCTCACGTGAGATTTTCGTTGCGTGAGATTTCGCCCAACCCCCTCCCCCCCTTTCACCTCACGTAATTAATGGACGACCCCTGCCAGGTATCCATATACGCCACAGTGAAAGAGGAAAAAGATTTCTCCGTGCCATTCGTGGCTCTTCAAAGTCAACTCGGGGTAAGGGAGGGATAAGTAAGTTCTTGTTGACCAAGGAAAACAGGCAGCGTCAACCATGACAGTCTGTCTGGTTTGGAAAGCTGTCCAGACTGAATCGGAGGTCTGTCGGTGTAATTTGAAACGTTGTCGGAAACAAATTACTCACAGGTAATTACGTCCGGTGACCTTGAAAGAACTCGTGACCTTTCTTATGACACCGCTCCAGTTTCTTCTGCCATTTGCTGCTTCTCTTTATCGTCTATCTAATTATTAGTTACAGCTGACGAAGGAAGTTCGTGTTTCTAAGACATTCAATAAATCATAGTCCTTTTACTATATCTGTGCGATTATTACTAAACTGACTTTTAGTTAGATTCCTACGCAGGCAAATCATTAAACCTTCGATAGAAACAGATTTTCCAATCCTTCAGAAAGGGAACATGGTCAATTTTTTAAGTTAAACTTTGATCAGACGTCACCCCTAAGCAGAGAAAATAATTTTTGACACTTGAAAGCTCTCCATGTCTTCTTCAAAATCTACTCAGGCTAGCCCTACTTACAGTAACTGCATAATTGGAAGGTATCCAATACTGCTACTCTGGCAGCGAAGCAGCATTTTCTAGTGCACTCTAGTATATGGGAGGGTCTATAAACCACATAGCTCCATTTTGACCTCCTGTGAACCCCCCTCCCCCCCACGTAGCCCGACGTAGCTTTTGCCTCTACCCCCCCCCCCCTCTCCCACGTAGGACGGAGCTTTTATCCCTTTTGATTCCAGCAGACATTTTGTACTGTTTTCTCTTGTCAGACTATACTAAATTACATACGGAGATAATTAAATGAAGGAAATAAATATTCACATGCTGTTGTGTGTTCTGTAATTCATTTTAACTTTGAAAAATAATATGAATGGAAAGCTACGTGGCCTCTCTCGGAACCTCTCTCCCCTCCCCGCCCCCACGTAGCGCAACATAGCTATCCAATCAACCCCTCCCACCCCTAGACCGAACCACGTAGTTTATGGACGCTTCCTGTTAAGATTTATTCCCAAATTGTTGTTACGAAACAGTTCACTTTTCCCACATTTTCCAATAATTTTCATATTTTGCTTACGTAATTTTTCTGTGTTAAATAGTAATACCGAAATAATGAATGTTTGTCAACCAGATAATTTTTTTTTTTTCCTTTCTAATGGCTTCTACGATTAGAAGCGCGAAAGGACAGGGGTAAGAAGCGGTGAATAATTCAGCCATGGCCTTGAAGGAACTTTCCCGGCAAAGGAAAATCGAAACCTGGATGACCGGCCAGGCATTAAATCCTTTGTCATTTCGAATCAGAGGCCAAAGCATTAGATTACCCACTACGCTTAGTACACTGTGGTTCTCTTAAAACCGAACGACATGGTCGCTTAACTGATCTTCCTTAGCCCATTCTTCCAGCTTGTAAAGTTTCCGCCAGCTGTCTTGAAACATCCGCCAGGTTCCCCTATGGAGGGAACACGTTTTAGTTCTTTCTGATTGGTGAAGATGATTGCCATTTTAGGTAAAATTCTGTGTTTGTCCCTGCAGTAGTCGCTATTACGAGTATTGCTTCCTTTTTTATCGTTTTATGCCCAGCTGAGTAGTGCGACTGAACTTATCTAGCCGATTTTTTTTTTTTTTAAATTTATCTTTTCTCAAAATATCTTCAACCTCTCGCTGAGGTACTTCCTACCTTCTTCAGTCCAGGAGTTCCCTCATCCAGCATGCGATTTGCTGGCTAAGTCTGGAGTTCTGGTTCTGCATCTGTCCCTTATTATATTCCCTGTGGTTCAAATTTCCTGAAGGTCCCTTTTCGATATCAAGTAGTCAATTGTTCTTCAGTTTCTTTGAGATTGCAAGGTCAAGAATTCTCTTGGCCAGTCTGTTGTTATTCAATCAGATCATGTCCATAGAATTTCATCAGTATTTCTTTTTTTTTTAACATTTCTGAAATTTTCTCAGAATGCTGATGGAACTCAAGAAATTTCCTTTTCATCCAGATCCCTCTCAGACTGGGTAAAAAATTTTCCTTTCTTGTTTTGAATATCTTAAATTATGATATATCTCCCCTAATAAAAGTTTCCGATGGGTAGTCCTATATTTCCTCCGGTTTGATTTATGTATTGTCGTGTCTTAACTTTCCTGACACTGATTTTTTTTTATGTCTGTTTCAGACGATTGTTAAGAGTATTTATTTCGTGAAAAAGTCTTACTTATCACGAAAAATGTCCAAACTGTGGTCTGACCTATATAACAAGCTGTATTTGGCGAACACCGCAAAATGTTTTTACGAGACGCAGCAAAACAGGCGTTGATTTGAAGGCTGTCCGTGTTTATAGCCCAACTTTTGGTTCCTTGACGTCGTTACAGAGCTTGGCTCCGCGTAAGTTTTGCTGTGTTCTGTTTTCACTTCAGGCACGCTGTTTACGCAGTACAGCACACTTCTTTGGTCGTCCTCGGAATCGCTTAAAATTCTCAAACACCCACGTTTCCAGTCAACAGAATGGTAAGCTCGTCATGTTTTGTATGAGCGAAACGTGGTGCTGCAAGAAGAACAATCACAGCGAAATATTGTATAATCAAATAACCTAATAATAAACCTTACTTCACAAATATTTAAGGCTTAAAGGATGCGAGATGTTTCAACACATGCTATAAATCACGTACGAATGAATCGTCATAACGGAACTGTATATTATTCACCTTCTGGAGTTAGCCTAACTTCAGATTAAAACCATTGCATTATTAATACAAATAAAATTAACATAAAAGTGATTAAAATAATTAGTTAAAAAGGAACATCACACGAAGATACGTTGTATGCTTGTTGCCTAACCCAAATTAGATGAGGTAATGAAATCGATTGACAGACTTACTTCATGTACTATCAGAAATAAACTAATGCTTAAAATGAAGTTTTCCGTGATCATTGTTCGTCCCCGTTTTAGGCGTATCGTCTTTTTCACACGTTCATCCAAAAATTAAAAAGCGAACAGATTCTACCCATATAGATCTTTTTCAGTGAATTCATTACTAACAATGAACTAGTAAATAAATTATACAGTTTCAAAAATAGCCCAATAAAATCTTGATAAAAACATGAATAAGTGAACTAAAGTCAGTAACCGAATTCTGATATTTTGGTACTCCTGAAAACAATTGCAGGGATGCCTCTTTCTTTCCTCCTGTGACATAGATTTTTTTTTTTGTTTATGGCTTTTCACCTCGTCGAAAAGTCATTAGAGGCAGAGGTGCAAGGCATGAGTTGGGATTTGGCCATGACCTTTTAAAGGAAACATCCCTGCTTTCTCCTGGAGTGAATTCGGGAAAGCATAAAAAACCGAAATCTGGACATCCGGACGGGGATTCGTACCCGCCTCCTCTCGAATACAAGGCTAGATAGTTACCACTCAACCACCACGGTAAGTGTGGCCTGTTGTTCTTGCACGTATACAGAAAATGATTAGTACCATTAAGTGTCGCTTCATGTTTGTTTTTTGCATGAAAGAAGAAAGAAGACGATAAAACCTGGTGTCTGACCATTCAGATCTACTCTTCCAAGAGACAGTAGGTGGGCCCTAAAATGTTAACGTCCACATTAATTTACGAATTACCGTCAGTAGTATCCTATCGAGCCTCTTGGGCGAGCTGTTGAAGATCGAATCTGGCATTCGGGAGGTCGTGGGTTCGATGGTTCGATCGCTTGTCTGGCAATTCAGAGTTCGATTTTTGATGGGTTTCTGAAACCACTGCAGCCGAATGGTAACATAGTTCCCTCAAAACGCCATAGTCTATTCCTTTCTAGTTCTTTGCTCCACCTTCGTCACGACACTAATGACCTCGACGTAGACGAGCAGTACACCCCGACAGCACAGAGGCTTCGTTTCTTTCCGGTTTTAACCCTGGTCGACGACGTGGTTATTAGAGGTGGCATAGGATTAGACTAGGAATTGATCTGAAACAATACTTAAAAGCGCAAGCAGCAATTTTATATATGACAATTTTGTGTTTTCCGTTACAGGTTTGTAAGGGAAGACTAGATCTCCAGAGCTCACCCGGTAGTGTTCCGACTATAGTCGGGACGTGAAACAGACCGTCATAACCAGTACGTCGAGTGCGTCCCGTAAACATTGGCGTAAATCACGCGTCGGGTATTTCAGTTTTGGCCGGCCGGTGTTATGCCCGTCGAGAGGGGGTTGAACTCGCTTCGGCTTCGTTTTACTGCAAGCAATAAACGAGAGAATTTTGATGGGCGGCAGTTACAGACAGACTGCGGAACAGTTCTATCGGGGAGAGGCCGCACTAAAACGAAAATTTCCTATGCCCGAAATCGGGAATTTTACGAGCGCTCGGACTGCTAACGGAGCTCCGACCCACATTTTGGTGGTGGAACAGTATGGGAAAGAGGAGAAATTTGCTTATGTCTCGGGAGGGAATAACCCCATTTGTCTGCCGTTGCTTGCCAGATTCCTTCGAGAGAACGCAGTAGGGGGGCGTTGACATAAATCTGCAGAATGTGACTGGATACCATTTGCAACCAAAGGTTTCACATTGGGCGCAACGTTACATTCTGAATACTTTTCCCCCAGAGGCTATATGACAAAACATTGCTAGTAAAATTATTAAAAGTATTTCCACATTAGTTATGCAGCTTCCTCCTAGGACTTTAAATGCACCAAAACGTAGAAACAAGAACCAGAAATTATGAATTATAATACTTTTGCTTTCAGTAATCATTTTTTATCGAGAAATGAGTAACGTAACTAAACCTGGATAGGCAGAAATAGAACTCAAAGGCATCGCTGTTCTCGAATTATTGAATGCTCTGTTCTAGCCAGCACTGAAGTAAACGGCGACTTTCTATTTATACAAACACTTCACGTTTATTCACAAACTAATATGTCTGCTACGCACAGAGAAATTGTAAATGTTACTGATTTTCTACTTATTAAGTATCTCCAATTTGCATGTGGAAAGCAGTTTTTATCCAACAATGAAGACTTGAAGTTAGGCCTACATGGAATAATTATTCACAGCTATTTACGTGCATTTATTGCAGAATAACATGTATGCATCTACCCACATTTCGAGTGATTTTCGCCTAAGGAATGTGTGTACCAAATTTCAGACCGATAGGACAATTTTTGTAGATTCCGACGTATTAACCCGTAACCAGTAAGGGGTCCTGGGAGCCCCAGCCAGTTTTGTTTATTCTGTAATTCCCATACCCGACGCTTGTAGGAGCTGTGATTCCCAGTACCTTTCAGGCAGTAGCTTCTGAGCTGTTTACCGAAGTGGTTGTCTTGCGGTAAGTGATTTATGAGTTTTATTCAACAATTATCGGAGTGAGGGGTCCGTGTGACCCCACCATACCGTTAGTGAAACTTTTTTTAATAAAATTAATTTATATTTTTTCAGTCAAAAATGGCATATTCACAACGATATTCAATGAATGTTAATGATCCCAATTTTCTGGAATGGCTGGAAGAAGCTATGAGCGATTGTGGAAGTGACGAAGATCTAGAAAGTGACCAAGATTCGAATTCGGAGATAGATTATAGGACCGATGACAATCAAGAAAATGAAGTTAAATCAGGTATTTCTTTGCAAAATTTATAACAAGGAGTGCAAGAAAATGTTGCATCTCAGGGCATGATAACGCACAACTATTTTGGAAAAAATAGGTTCAAGTGGTGTGCCACACCACCTGCCATAAATGTAAGAACCCGTTCCCATACTATAATTGTCCATTTACCAGGAGTTATAGGCCCTGCTAAGCAACAAGGGAAAAGTTGCTCTGAGATAGCTGCTTGGTCTTGTATATTTACAAATGATATTTTAGATGAAATATTATTATGCTCAAATAAAAAAATGGAGGCCATAAGAAATAACTTTACAGATAACAAATATTTGGTAGCAGATATTGATCTTGTGGAGTTGAATGCATTCTTTGGCCTTCTCTTTTTCACGGCTATTTTCAAGTCGAATGATGAGGATTTGACATAAATTGTTGCAACTGATGGGACAGGCCGAGAGATTTTCAGATGTACTATGTCTGAGAAACGATTTGCTATAATTTTAGCTGCCCTCCGTTTTGACGATTCATGCACTAGACAAGAGCGTACAAAAACAGACACAACCGCAGCAATTTCTCATATATTTGGTCTATTTCTAAAAAATTGCAAAGAAAATTATTCTATTAGCGACCAGGTATGCATTGATGAAATGCTTATTGGCTTTCGAGGGATGTGTAAATTTAGAATGTATATCCCAAATAAGCCAAGAAAATACGGTCTAAAAATTCTTGCAATCAATGATGCAAAAACTCATTATTTTTTAGACGGTTACATTTATGCTGGTAAAGGAAGTGATAGCAATACTTTGTGAGAAGAGGAGAAAAAATTTTCAAAACCAACGCAGGCTGTCCTTAGGCTGACAATGTCAATTGAAGGAACCAACCGCAATATTACGGCTGACAATTGGTTCTCATCCATTGAACTTGTGAGAGAGTTGAGGAAAAGGGGACTTACCTATGTTGGGACTTTGAAGAAAAATAAAAAAGAAATCCCAAAAGAATTTCTTCCCTCAAAAGCAAGGAAATGCGGAACATCAGTTTTTGGCTTTGGGGAAAATATCACTTTAGTATCCTATGTCCCCAAACCAAGAAAGGAAGTGGTTTTAGTTTCCTCGATGCATCACAGTGCTGCTGTTAATGACGAAACCGGAAAGCCTGAAATAATACATTATAATAATGCTACGAAAGGAGGAATCGATGCTCTTGACGAGAAATGCACAATATACTCCACAAACAGAAGAAGCAGAAGGTTGCTTCTCACGGTATTTTATGCGATGCTGAATATTTCTTCAGTAAATTCATATGTGATTTATTCATCAATGCCGGAAAACGGACAATTATCCAGGTTTGATTTTATTAAAAATTTGGCGAGGCAGCTGGTTGAGCCACAACTTCAGAGGAGGGTAACAAACTTGCACATACCGCGTGAACTTAGACAATCGATTGCTAGGTTGGTAAATTACCAAATACCAAAGCCTTCAGCTGTACTTGGTAAAAGAATAAGGTGTGGGAAGTGCCCAAGGAGCAAGGATAAAAAAACAAAGGTTTACTGTGCTCATTGCAGTACACCAATATGCATGGATTGTGCCGTGAGTGTCTGTGAAGACTGCCTGTAAGAGTGGTTGTGATTTGTGAACAATTTTTTAAAAATTATCTTTTGTCCAATTTTTTATGTTCGTTGTATAGTAAAAAATATAAATCAACCTCAATTTTTAAATTTTTTATGTACTTATGTCTGAATTTCAATGTTTAATATTTTGTAATTTTCATTTTTACAGTTTTGCGTTTTCTTAAATATACTTTTTTTATAAAATCCAAATTTACATTTATTGTGTTCAATCCCATTTAGATACCTTTAGATATGATGTGTGATTGCAAAAAAAAATTGTTTTGATTTTAATTGAACATTAACACTGACATTTTGAATAACAAATATTGGAGTCATGGTGACCCCACCTTACCGGTTATGGAACAACTTATGGACCATACTGGTTACGGGTTAATGTGGATACCATATTTCTAAAGTATTTACTCGATAAATGTATATGTCATGGCTATAATATACAATTATTCTTAAATAATATCACCAAAGGAACGAGTGTACAGATTTTCATACCAATAGGAGAATTCTTTCTAAGGTGGTTTGCATTACGGAAGAGCCCCATTAAACATTGCTGTAAGCTCCCATTCACGCGCACACAATACTGAATACTTCACTTGCATTTAGCATTCACTGTATCAAAATATACATCCAAAGTTTACTTCATACGGTTTGTACTGTTCATATAATCATTTCTGAACGAAATAAGTATATCTCGATATCGCTCCTCGTCGTGTCCTTTCAGTACGACTTTCAAACGTGGGCAGCTTGGAATAACTTTTCCGCGTCTGCCATCTTGCTCTCACATATGACTGCCTGCTCTCCAAAGGGAGCGTGCACAAACCACGTGGCTCGGTCCAGGGCAGGGGGGAGGGGGGTTGGCTGGAAGGCTACGGTGGGCTACGTGGGGGGAGGGGGGGTTCCGAGCCAGGCCACGTAGCTTTCCTTTAATAACATTTTTCACAGTTAAAATGAGGAATAGAACACACAACAGCATGTGAATATTTATTTCCCTCAGTTAATTATCTTTTTATATAATTTACAATCGTCTGACGAGAGAAAACAGTATAAAATGTCTTCTGGAATCAAAAGGGAAAAAAAGCTACGTGCTACGTGGGGGGGGGGGGGGGGGGGGGGGGATAGAGGCAAGAGCCACGTAGGGCTACGAGGGGGGAGGGGGAGCTACGTGGTTTGTGCACGCTCCCAAAGATACACTCTCTGTTAAACGGCACTTGGCGTACCAACTTGACGATATGCAAAACTCGACAAATATATACTCGCACAATATATCATAACAAACTATACAAAAGAAAACTAGTAAAAAAAGATATTAAAACAAGGACCGCCAGATTACAGGTAAATCGTTCCTTTACAACTTGCCCTATTCACACTTTTACCTCTAGGTTCTATTTTTAACGGCTATCCTAATAAATCTGTTCGTAGATTATGCATTTACTTTGTATTCGTGCTAAAGAGATGGTCGCAAATTACTGTAATAATTTTCACGACAGTAAATTAGCTGGCAGTTGTTTTACTTAATCACATCCAAACTTACCACAAAAGTAGCTTTAACATTATCAGCAGTTTGGAGGAGCGTGTTGAATCACTTCCCTCGCTGACAATTTAAGGTGCATCGAGCTAAATTCATATCTCGGGTCCGACATCCCATGATCACGGTTTTAATGTGGTTTTCCGAGGTCAACTAGGTCAATGTTGAGTTGGTCTCCACATTACGTCTGCCTTGAGAATAAACTCACGGCCGGCCATTGCAGTGTAGAGGCTAGCACGCTGGTCTCCCATTATAAGGTCACGGGTTCGAGTCCGGCCTAGGGGCATAAGCAATTCTTGTTCTTCTTATCTTGTACTAGTGTCTTAAAATCTTTTGAGCAAAGGATGATATAATAATTAGGACAGTAAACATAAAATGGAGCTGAATTGTCGCAGAGACCTTAGGCTACATATATATATATATATATTTTTTTAAAACTACATATTTTATTAATGGAACTACGCGAAATATTTTTTCTCAGTGCTTAGATACAAAACTATGCACAAAAAAAATCATTACGCTATTAGGGTAGATCGTACTTAAATGAGATCGACCTAGACGGTATATGAAATGATAACAAAAGATCCTTTTAAAAAATAGCGATGAGACCTCATTGAGAATGTGATGTACAGAGTCGAAGGTCAATAGGCAATGGCCTTTAACCATCAATTATTCCGGCATTATACTGTAGTGATTTTGGTAATCAATGGAAAACTGAGATCTGCATACCGTGACTCGTTATCGAGCACACATCATATGAAATGTTAGATTCGAAAGTTAATCGTTCAACCACCAGTTTCGGTCTTACAAAAAAATAAAGAAAAGGTCAAATACACCCATTCAATGACAGCGAAGCGACGCGCTTGTCAGACCAAAAAAAAAAAAAGATATGCGGAGGAAATGTCCGTAGAATTGTCCCCTAGTACTGGCAACGGGGAGGAAATGTCTACGTGCTGCGATGTAAAGAAAGTTGTATCATCGCTGATTTTTACCTTTAAAAACAAGGAAGCAAAAGTATTACTCTACATAGAGGACACACAGTTCTCGCGAAAAAACAAAATAAGGCAAGAATTAACGACAAGTGGTTTCGCAAATGACGTAGCACTATTAGTAAACTATGAATAACCACAAGACGCATAACATATAGTGAATATAGCTCTAAAGACGAATTAGTAATGACAACAAAGAATAAATATAAAACTCGCTAGTGCAGCGATACTACGAGACCATGTACCGGCCGTCGTGATTGCGGGTTTTAGGTGATTTCCAGCAATCATCGAGGCGAATTTCTGGCACGATCCCCACCCAGTCTCCGATTCATAAACTTCACAGACGAAAATACATTTATCAAATAGAACACAAATTCAAGTTTCGCAGACGGATGGCAACATAAATATTCAGCCAATGGGTTAAATGCTCCGGATCTCACAAATCCGGTTCTAATCATGGGTAGCGTACATTTCCCAGCACCTCATAATTCACACTGGCCGCCTGTCTAAACAGGTGACCAGTGTTCACGTGGTCCTCCGTACTGATGAAGAGAACAGTGACAGCTTTAGAAGCCTTCTCGAGAGATGTTTTACTGGAAACCAGAAAGATTTGTGAGAAGCTTCGTCTGAAGTACGTGTGCCTGTGTCTCAAAAACTTGACTCTACACAAAGTTTAAAAGAAAAAGCTTGAAAGATAACGATGGCGATACCGTGTGCAGAATGAGATTAAAGGATGAGGAGATGCTGTAGAGGATATATGGAAGTAGGGCGCACGTAAAAACACACTGTGGAAACGAAAAGTAATATAGCGGAACAATTGTACTACCATTCAGATTTCGGTTTAATTTGGTTTTTCCAAAATCATTTCAGGCGTATTCCCGGATAGTTATTTCACAACGGTCATAGCCGAATTTCTTTCTCTTCCTTGTCCCCTACCCCTTCTCTGAGCTAATGATCCAGTCGAGCAGTAAAGCTCGAAGCAAACAAATAAACATCAAGGGAGGAAGAAAATACATGAAAACATAGACTAGGTCTGCTCAGAAGGAAACTGCAGGCCTACCAACATGCGGATTGAGGAAAAAAACAAAAAAAAAGGTAGACCACTGCCCACCGTATAATACATAGTCTGCATTAGCCTTAGCGTCGCTTTTCTTTTCAAGTATTACAGGCTGCGAGTTGGCTGTACTCATAAACGTCAGCTTCTGCATTGTAATTGAAGTGTCACGTGGTAGCGATGGCGGCACGTATGACGCCAGAGTGGGCCACGCCCCTACAGCCGCCACACCCAAGGACACGGAGGCGACGCGCAGGCTGCTTCCCGACCACTGAGTCAGCTGCAAGCTGTCGACACACTCATTATTCTCTCGCCCAAACAACACAGCCTCCTCCTCTTTCTTCAGTTGCTCTGGGAATACGCCAGAATGCTTGCGCACGCTGGTTTCGTAAGTATTCTCGTCCCACTCACTTACCCCAGACACAGAAAACAGCGGCCAACATTTTCTACTTCCCTATTACGTGTTCGGTTTGTAGTTGCAGACCTGAAGAATGCTGTATAGGCTACTCCAGCAGCGTAGAGATAGCGGGTTTGTTCCGCATTGTAGGAGTCGCCGGTTTGAGTCCGACCTCTAGCATGGATGGTTGTAATTATATATAACCCTCAACTGGCGGCTCAATATCATGTTCCCTTTGCCAACTCCTCACTTCACCCCCCACCCGTTGCCTACCCCTCCGAACAGACCGCTATGTCCGCGCAGGAGAGTGGCAAAGTGGCTCAGCGGGAACTCTTTATTCTTCGCATGTAAGTGTGAGGGCAGTGGAGTGGGGATAGAGCAGAGTGACCTTGAGGCGTCTCTGTTAACTGAACGAGCTACAAGTTTCGTGTCCGTCTGTGTTGCCAATATATACTATGGAAGACCAATATTTAAACCGAGAAAAAAATCACAATAATATAGCTGGCTGTAAGGCCTCGTAGCCAAAGACAATTTCAATAAAATAAGCTTTATTTAAGAAGTCTACAAGCCACTTGATATTTCGGCGATCCAATTCTGATAAAGAGGAAATAGCCTGTTCGCTTGACTTCTTGCCAGAGTTAATTATATTTAGCGAAAAATAATCACATTTGAAACCTGTCATCTGATTTATTACGCAATGTCAGAAAACGCTTTCTAGACCACAGGATTAGTTAGCTGTGGTAACTATATCAGGTATTTGACACGCTGTTAGGTAGCTGTGTGGTGGTTAAACCATTGGAAAGACTAGCAACAGTGTAGGACAGGTGTAATCATCAGATTACTTATATCAGGGGTGGCCAACCCGCGGCCTTGAACATTTTTTCCGACCCGCGAGATACATCACACTTTTACAAAATATTTTTTATATTTCATTTTTAGTGTTATATATATTTATTTACAATATGCGTTTAGTATCATTATTATTGTGTTATCTATGTTTACATGTAAGAATAATAGTAAATACAATAATAACTCATGTTTCAATTCTTCACTCCAAAAAAAATGTCTTTAGCGGGGATATATAATTTTATATGCGGCCCGCGGAGTTATGATGCACTTCCAAAGTGGCCCACAAGATCATTTGGGTTGGCCACCCCTGGCTTATAATATACCTCAGATAGTTCTCAAGTCTATCAGAAATTTATTATGAGGAGACTGTCTATAGCGACTGAATGCTATATGCGAAAAATGGTTCAAGTTTCAATTTTTAAGAAACAAAGATCACAATGAAGTAAACTGACGAAAGCTTGTCTCAAAGTTGCACAGCATCTACTATATCTTTAAACAGAATAAAATAATTCAACCACAGTAGAATAAGGCGCATAAATAGCTTCACCAGGTTTTTAGGAAATCCCATGAAATTAGATATCAGTGTAACTAATCATTTTATTGGTGTAATTTCAATTGAACTGTTTAACATCTTTCTCGCTTTTCATGACCCTCTACAGAAGTGAACTGAAGCTTGTAAATTCTGAATGCAGCTACTTTGACAAAAAAAGCTCTGAAATCGTAAGCAAGGTCAACTATATGTGCAAACAGCAAAATATATATTTCAGCTTACCACTTTTTGCAGACAGTATAGATGGGCACTCACCTGGAAAAAAAGAAAAAAGTATTTAAAATTTTGTATTAACTTACACCGTTAATGTATAATATTTTATTTCAATCACATTGCTGCCTGGTATTGTCACACTGGGTGTATAGTCACCATACGATTCTAAGTATTTCCCTTATTTAATACACACCTTAAATTTAGGTACAGATGCATGTTTAGATCTGCCTCGTATTTGGATAATAAGTCAACAAACTTTGGACACTGCGGCTCATATCTGCATCTCTAAATAATCTGTTTGTATCATAAACAAAGTATATTCTACAGTCGCAAGATTTTAAATAAATAAATCTGAACAACCTCTCCACACTGCATGAGAGAAAGGACATATGATGGATGGGGTCATTAGGGGCGTCCATTAATAACGTGAGGTGAAATAGGGGGCGGGGGGGGGAGGTGGCGAAATCTCACGAAACCTCACCAAGGAGGAGGGGGGTCATCGGTAATCTCACGCGAGGTTTTAAATTTTTGTAGGATGGTAGAGCTAAAAAGGTATATAAATGACGCGAAAGTCGACTTTAGGAGAGGTATTTGGTCCAAAAACCGACCTTGGAAGCATGAGACCTTAGGACGACCCCTTATATCTGGAGAACAGCTTCAAGTACCCGCATTCGGGAGGACGCGGGTTTAAATCCCCGACCGGGCATCTAGATTTTGGTTTTCCATAGTTTCCCCAAATCACTCCTGGCGAATGCCGGGATGCTTCCTTCAAAAAGGCCATGGCCGAATTCCTTCCCGTTCCTTGCCCCCAGTCCCATCCCGCCTCTAATGACCGTAGCCGTCTACGAGGCGTAAAACAATAAGTAAAAAAAGCTTCAAGTACCACCGATAGTTTTCATCTTCTTCCTTCTAAATCGTCATATGGGACAGCAAACAATATTCACATTTATAAAACACCTACACACATAGGCAAAAAATTGGACAGGATGAAAGGATTTGGTAACCGCATAACTCCGATAGTAGACATGTAGTGATAAAACCTTTGGCATTCGAGACAAGGCTAGTTTAGTCCCTGGCCCGAACGTCCATATTTCCGTTTTCCATGATAACCAAACTACTCGAGGCAAATACCGGGATGATTCCTTCATAAATATGTCTCATTTCTTTTTTGTCCACAGTGCTTTTCCGGTTTTAATGACCTCATCGATGACAAACCTTCAAGTTCTAACAAACAAAAAACCATCACCAAAAAAAAGATAGGTAAATGAAAGATGTCGTGGAGTTTTTAACTATAACAATGGAGTTAGTGCGATACCGGAACATAAATTAATCAGCATAACAGTTGATCGTTATGTGAAAGATAAATACTATAGCTAGCTGTGCGGTGAAATAGCGTCGTCCTATAATGAGCAAAGGAGCAGTGACAACACGGGTAAAAAGTATAATGGATACGTATTCAGTTCGTAAAAAAGAAAATCAATTCATTAAACAAATTTTAAATCAACGTTTTAATGCTTTTGTAATGTTGTTTTTCGGTTTGGCAAAATGAAATAACACTGATCACAAAAAAGTAAAAAATATAAAAAATATAAACCAACAAATAAACGTGGTTAATTTGTTTCCAGGATATTTGGAGTAGGTTTTTTGTAAGTGCGTATTTTTAGTATTGGCACTTACTTTTATATGCGTAAAGACCAATTCAGTAATAAAACAGATGTGTTATAATAAAAATAGCTGGCGTTGCTTATTTTGAAACTCCAGTTATTGCAAAACTAAACTACTAATCCGATTTTATTGGTGTTAATCCATACACGGCTTTGACAATAAAGATCCTGAACGATGATTATAAATCATGGATTAGCGGAGTTTATGACCAGACTGCCTGCAATATTGCACCCGGTCCGAAAAGTTCCCAGGCACGGCGAACCTAGAGGCAAAATATGAAACGTGAGATTTGAATAAAATTTGGTATCTCCACAGACAAATACAAATTTACAGACTTGTTCTGTTCATTTTTTAAAATTTGTTATTATAACTTAAAATAATTAGCTTTCCCAGTTACGATCGAAGTCGAGAAATTTTCGAACAGGGTAGTTGAAGGATGCTATGTTAAAGATCTTTACACGAGCAGCTAGTGTTGCTAATGAACAATTTTTTAAGAAGATACTGATAACCATCTCATAAGTTGTGATAAAAAATACCTATATACACAGGCATAGCGGCATATTCCTACATAGAATACTAGCTGATACCCGCGACTTCGTACGCGTGTATTAAGAATTTCCTTGCCAGAATTGAATATAGAAAGTTGTTGATAACGAAGGATTGGTCTCAAACAACACCGACTCGGCATAATACCACAGGAAAGCCATCACTGTATCATTTTACCGTCGAACCTGTCTCTTGAAGAGAATCAGTTTCCAATATATTCAAAACAGAAAAACAAACGAAGATGAGGGGATGTGGGGAGGAGGGGAAGTGTTAACTAAGGGCAGCTTTATTTCAGCTAGGTCTTTTCTTCTTTCTTCAACATGAACATCCGATTCTTGGGTTCTAATAACTTTATCTGCACGTGCTCTGCTAGAGCTACAACTTAGGCCAGTTTATGCCCGCAAGGCATGTCAAAAATGAAGGCAAAATAAACTGGTGCCAGAAACATTTAAGGAGGCACAAAGTAATAGGACAGAAAAAATCGACATCTATACTAAATAATACGTATTTTCTCTAAACGAAATTTACTAACAAATTGTACACTAACATAATGCGCGAGCAGCATAGCTTGAGCAAGCGACGTAACATTACAGACTAACACACACATCCGTCTCTCTGTCACCTTTCGATAAGTTCTCGAAATTTCGTGACTACAACTGTTAATCATACCGAAAAAAAATGTACTGTGTCCTCCCTACAGATTATCTTCTTAAATTCCGTCAATATCGGTAAAGGCATTTAGTTGTCAAAACGTAACAAAAGACAGAGACTTACTACCGCATTTATAGTAGGCCTATTATTACTGCAGATCACACACACACTGACTGCGAATCACCCCTGACGGATCAATATAAGGTAAAAAAGTGTACACCTACAGCATTGCAAGACTACCTACGATTTGTCTCGCATTGCAACTCTAACTTTGTGATATCTACAGTTTAACATACAATTCAAATAACCGACGGTCCAGGCGTGACTCTTACGATCAAAAACAATTTTTAATGATCTTAGCCTTCACGGAGATATGAACCGGAGACCACTACCCAAACATTAGTAAGCAATCGCTTTAACCACTGAGCTACATAACCGCTACAGGAAAAAGCAGTACAGAGACCTCCATATCCAACGCGTCTGTCTATCGCCGTTCAGTAATTTTTCGAAATTATAAGACAATATGTATTATTTATACAGATAATTTTTCAACCAAATGTAGTTAGTATTTTTCTCCTTGTTTCAAAGGATAAGTTTGCAAAGTTTCATCGAGATCGGATGAAAACTGTGGACTTGTATGAAGAACAAACAAACATACATACATACATTCATCTTTATATATATATAGATGCCGCTCTGCTTTTCTTTTTATCGCCTGTCTTCCGGGGATAAACAGAATACACAATGATTAAATCAGACCTGCAGTGAGAAAATGAATGTCGCAACTCTTCGTGACATTATAATGTTTTTATTTTATCTCTGTCCTCGCTTTTTGTGCTACTTGTAATTACTTCCACAAAGATGATGGAAATTTTTATTGTGATGAGAAGTTTCTAAGGAAAGCATAATTTCAAAAACAAATAATGATTATTTTGGTGTTTGATATACTTCGTGAATTTTTTTCGTTTCTAGTAAACTTTCTCCGAGTTTTTAATAAAACTTCCTGTTCCGTATCTTCTGTCAAAAAATTCTTAGGTTATATTGTGACCTGGCTACAAAGAATGGATCGCAAACGTCAATTACACTTCTGCTTGCATGAATTTATGCATTTAATCGTAGTAAATAACAACAAGTAAATTTAAACGAACTTCGCATATGTCTCTGCTTCGCATTATAATTTTTTATCCGTGTACTTTGTATTTGTATGTAGTTACTTCCTGCATCGCTGGAAATCATAAAATAAGGGACCCAAAATTGCTCACATACTTGTAAATTATAAAATTCTAAATGTTTAACTACAACACATTTATTTTAAATGATTCTATAAAACAATTAAAATGCAAAAGTTGTAATAGGATTGTTAAATACTATGTATTACAATCTATAGGTAATGCCAAAACAAAAGATACATTCATGTTTATAATGAATCTAAGCTGTACTATGTCTTAACTAAATATCACTTTATGGCCATTCAATGTTTAAAATAGGACATTCAAATATGTAACAAGAACTCAACGTGTATACTATGTCCCCAACATAATGTAACTATAAAACAATGTACTGTACTAGATAAGTAAGAAAGGCGATGTAAAGAAACGTAAATTCTTTACCTGGTCAAATTGGCGTACATAGTAAAGGCAGGATTTTCCGTCTGCTCTAGCAAATAACGCGTAGCAGAGTGCGCCAACTCAAAAAGAGATAGTAATGGAGTATAAAATTACAGGGATGAGATTTCCGAAGATAAAGGAGTACAAGCATTAAAAAATACATTTTCTGACAAAGAAAATAGGTGCAACATTTCTGGCCAGAAGACCAGAAGAGAAATTTGTGCCGAGCGTGGTGGGTGAACGGTTAACGTTCTGGCCTCTCATTCGGGATGACGCCGGTTCGGATCTCCGTCCGAGCATCCAGATTTGGGTTTTCCATGGTTTCCGCAAATCACTTCAGGCGAATGCCGGGATGCTTCCTTCTAAAAGACCATGGCGGAATTCCTTCCCGTTCCTTGTCTCCAGTCCCATCCGCCTCTAATGACCTTGACGACGACGAGGCGTAAAACCATAAGTAAAAAAAAAAAAAGAGAAAGAGAGAGAAATTTGTCCGGAGTTTCAATTGCCGAGATGTACAATAGAGAAGGATAAGGTTTTCAAAACCACTCTTTGACGGCTGGAGATGATCTAGAATGATGATATTAATGAAAACGAGACAGTCATTTTAAAGTATTAATGCCACATTATTCTGATTTCTTACATTCCTCGTGTGTGTTGCAACTGTTAGGTGTGTTTACACAAACGCATGTACTGTATTGCGAGGTCACTGTGTTTGGAACTGCTTTTGACCCACTCCAAGGCCACGAACAGGTGGCTTTCGGCAACTTGTCCTTCTCTTGTTCTTCCGGAAGCGATGGTCTCTACAATAACAAATTTCCTTTTATGTGTTTAGATTATTTTCACTGAATACGTCAACGCATAAATAAGATTTTTTTTATATTAGTTAGTTGGCAGAAAATTTGTATGTTACGAAACGCCCACGCTCATGTATAGAAAACATTTTTATTTCATGCGTACTGATTTAGGTACACCAACAGAAATATCGCGCAGCCAAGAAAGAGCATTTCATCTAAAATCTGCCCACAGTGCGTAAGGAATGACGACATACGACACTGTTAGGGTGCATCCATAAACTACGTGGCTACATTTCAGCTTTTGAAGCTCACTCCGCTTTCACCACGTGGCTTTTGTATTGCCATCCCTCCCTCCCCCCCCCCCCCCACCCTCTCCCCCCAAACTCCACGTGCAACGTAGCTATTTCCCTATTAACGCCAGGAGACATTTTGTGCTGATTTCTCTTACCAGACTATTGTTAAAGGTATTGGGTATATAATTAACACGATCAATATTTTATTTTATACACTTTTGTTTAATTATAGATATTCTTAATGAAATGGTGACACTAGCCACTTCTGCAAGTGATCAATTATTGGGAAAACTCCTTTCTCAGATACAGTCAGGGATTTGTTTTTTCTTGAGGCTTTAGTAAAACACCCTCCTCATCTCATTCATCATTCTTTATTATCTATCTACCTTCTATATTCTATACCTATATCTTCTATACATCTATATTCTATATACAGTAATACCCCGCTTTACGCGAGGGATACGTTCCGCAAAAAATCGCGTTAAGTGAAATTCGCGAATATCGGGGTTTACGATTAAACATAGTCAAAAGTTAATGCAAAAACATACAAATCATTTGAATCAATCACTTTAATTCTAAGAACACTTTATGCAGTATTACATGTTTTTTTACGGAAAAATACATCTATTGTCTTTTGAGCAGCATTTCTTTTACGTTCTTGTAAAATACGTTCATAACACATAACGCTGTTTTTAATTGTTTGACACACGGTCAAAACACGGTCATCAACACTATCTATGCTCTGCAATATGTCCAAACCTGAATAAATTTTTGAAAGAGCACTTTGAATTCCGCTTGAAGATAAAACTCTCTCTTCTACTTGTTCTTCCTCATCGTTTATGGTATTATTCTGTAACTCGACCAGATCTTCATTGCTGAGAGGTTCGTCATGAGTTGCTACAAGTTCTTCAAGATCTTCTACCGCGACATCTTCAAGTTCAGACCCCTCAACCATTGCAGCAATGTCTTCAAGCACTTGTCTGTGCATTTGGACAATTCTTCTAGGTTCTTCCACTACATCTGGCCAAAGATTACGCCACACCCCGTTCATACAACTCTTTTTAATTTCGTTCCAAGACTCGTCTATGTTGCGAATAGCCTTCATGATGTTGTATGACTTCCAACACTCTCGCATAGACTGTCTTCCTTCCCCGTCGGTTTCATGAATTAGCTGGCTAAAAGTGCGGCGATGGTAATAAGCTTTGAAGTTTGCTATTGCTCCCTGTCCCATAGGTTGTAATATTGACGTAGTGTTTGGTGGAAGGAACTTCACGTGCACTTTTAAATCTCTCGGCGTATCAAGTGAGGTTGGATGTCCTGGGGCATTGTCTAAGAGTAATATAACTTTACGTTCAAGCCCATTTCTGTCACAGTAGGATTTGACTGACGGGCAAAAACTATTAGAATACCAATCTTGAAAAACTTCCCGTGTAACCCACGCCTTTCTGTTGGACCGCCACACGACTGGTAGGCTTGTCTTGTCTGTACCTCGCATTGCACGGGGTGTTTCTGAATGGTAAACTAGTAAAGGTTTCAGTTTGAAATCACCAGTGGCATTACCACCCAGCAGAAGTGTTATACTATATTCACTCTCAAGTGGCGCGTCAAGGTCATGTGCCCCTTGCCCCGCGCCTCTCCTCACCACCCCCTCCAGTTGCCTTCCCCTCCGAGCAGGCCTCTGCCTACAGGCATTGTCGTTTGTCGAAGTATTGTCATGTCTATTCCGATACACCGTTATAAAATGCAAGTGAAATGGCGTCAGATAGTTGTTACATTAGGCGACAGTTAAAACAATTATTTTTTATGTGTATAATTTTTTAAGACGTTAGAAAACTCTGAAGAGAAATTTAGTATACTTTTTAGGAAACCATTAAAAATTACGGCAGAGGCGTGTGGCGTATCGTTACGAACAGTGCAGCGTGTATGTAGCGAAGCCCAGCTGAGTGTTCCAGGGACATCCTTTTCTTCTTCAAATAAAAACATTCACCGAGAAAAACTGGTCACGGAGATGGATGACTTTCAGAAAGTTATCATTCGACGTTCCGTTCTAGAATTTTATGACCGTGGTGAATACCCTACCTTATGAAAATTGAGGGAGGAACTGAAAGAGAAAATTAACTACACTGGAGGAGTATAAGTTATTAAAAGCACTCGACTTCATATACAGAAAATGTAATGACGGTAGACGTTTTCTGATGGAAAAGACAGACACTGTTGCGGCAAGGGTCTCATTTTTAAGAAAAATGCACGATTTAAGGAAGGAACATCCTCTTCGACCTGTCAACTACCTTAACGAGACGTGGATAAATCAAAATCACGCAAGGAAGTTTATTTGGCAACACTCTAAACGCAATGGTGGTCTTATCAACGATTTCTTTAGTCAGAAGCTATCGCTTCGAGTAAATATCACTTTTATTTCAAAATTTAAACGACGTGTTTAGATAATTAACTTCCACTGGGAAAGACATCTAAAAATTGGATTTAATCGTCGAAATGTCTTGCGCAAGTTTTAAAACTAAAAATAATTATTGGAAGCAGTAAGTTTTATTCCTTGATATGTAAATAATTTTTATATTTATTAACATATGAAATTGTAGTTGGTAAACACGAAATTTCTATGACATACGATTCACTCATTTTCGTCACGACAAATAGTTAAAATGATTGATTTTACTGAAGAAATCATCAAATTAGATGCAACATATTGTAAGACATACGTCGTGGTGACGTTTGCGCATGCGCGGCAGCTGTTTCCCCTTCGCCTGTAGGGGCTGGGGTAGCGTGGTGGGGATAGAGCGGAGTGACCTTGGCCCGCCTTTCCTGCGTGAAAACAGTATAGTCGATCTTTCGCAGCTTTGAAACCGCTGGCTTGACGTTCTTCTTTAGAAATGAATGTTCGAGATGGCATTTTTTTTCCAGTAAAGCCCGGTCTCATCAACATTGAAGATGAGACAAGCAGGAATTTTTTCTCGTGTTACGAAATCTTGAAACTTGTTTGGAAACTCAGCTGCAGCTTGAGTGTCCGCGCTGGTGGCCTCACCTGTTATCTGGATATTGTGAAGATTGGAACGCTGCTTGAACCGATGAAACCAGCCTCTGCTGGCAGCAAAAGTCGGAGTGGAACTTCCTTCACCTTCTTCTGTCTTTAACATCTCATACAAAGATTTTGCTTTTGTGTATATGAGATCTTGACTCAGTGGTGTGTTCTTCTTATTTAAATCTTCGATCCAGACTGCTAGCAATTTCTCCATTCTTTCTAGGATAGAAGATCTCGAAAGAGAAAGTTTTGTTGCACTTATAGGTGTTGAACTTTAGTTGGAGAGTTTAATTTTTTCCCTATTTTTAAAAATCGTTTTCACAGTCGATTCTGACAGACCAAAATCTCTGCCAATAATTGTTGCTTTGCCTCCATTTTCCATTTTTCTTATCAACTTCATCTTCAATTCCAAAGTTACGCTTTTACGCTCTTTTTTCTTCATAGGCGGCATTATTAACGTAGCGTTAAATTATGTACGTAAACGTTAAAACACGACTGCCAGCCGAGATAAACATATGGAACAAACGAAACAAACGAGGGAATCCCTATAGAACAAAGTCGTAGGACGGGGAATCCCCAATTCTTCGATCAGAGTGGTCGGAGAAAGCGGGGATTCCCGCGACCAAAGAGAAGCCAATGACTACATTATGTACATGCATATTCTTAAGTAAGAAATTCGCGTAATACGAGGCATTTTAACGCGAAATTTGAAATTCGCGCTAAAGCGAAACCGCGCATAACGGGGTCGCGTAAAGCGGGGTATTACTGTATACATATATATAAAACGGAAACCGGATATATTGGTCTTACAAAAACTCGGAAACTATGGAGCAAATTTCGATGGGGTTTTCACCGTTTTAAAGCTTAGAATCTCAATTCAGTTGTTTGGCATGTCTTGTGTTCCAACGTCAAATAACGCAGGAGCATTATATGAAATTCTGAACAACTCCCAAAGATGGAAGGATTAGATGTTGCACACTTCGCACTATAGACACAACTACAATGTCTCTGACCATAACCTTTAATTAAAGCAATAAGATAACTTTACAATAATAACTATTTTGCATACTAAACAAAAGTTGAAGAATTATTTCCTCAAATTCGGGATATTCTATTTTTAAACGCCATAAATAGCCGTAAAAACCATAGAGATTTTCTTTAAGCACGATCTCTGGACAATGTCTTTGGCCTTCTGTTTACGATATTATTATTCCGGATTCACTTTTGATATTTGTATAAAAGGCTGAATCTGCGGAGTTAAAGTATCTGGCGTTTCGAGCAAAAAGGATATCCATTCACTTCGCAAATGAATCAAATATGAGTTTCTAATATTATCTAGCGTTGTTGGGTAATGCAGTAATGCAATTTCTTAACAAAATTAACGAAACTTTATATACATGAATCTTTTGGACGAATTAATCTTTTTTTTTGTATGTTCATTTATTTTTAAAATTGAAATACTGACTTTTGTGAAATTGGCAACGTGGATATAACTCTCAACATCGCATTCTTTTTTCTTTTTTAATTGTTCAGAGCGATGTTAATAAATTGTATTGTACATCTTAGTGATTTTCAGTTGTTATCATTTTATCTCAACAATCCTATATTCTTCTAGATAAGACACAGTAAAAGATTCTACAGTTAAATAATAAATTTCAAATGTTTATCTTAGAATTTTGGTTAAGAAAGTAACCATAAAATGCGAGACTGAATTTCAAAACATTTGCGGTACAGGGCGCGTATCATAAGGTTCAGCCCACGGGTTTACACATCATATATACGGCCCTGACTCTTGTAATGTTTTACGAAATGTAAGTCACTAAACATTTTATATAAACACTCCGTTCGCTTGGTGCTGAAACAATAATGACAGATCGGAAATGTGTGTCGGACGTTATTCGGCTGCAGTGGAACGAGGTTAATCGGACGAATGCGGTTCGGACGAAATTCGGTTCCAGTGGATGACCGAACCAAGACCGAGTTTCTCCTTCTCCATTCTGTCAAAATAATACACATGACACACACATACCATCATAGTCATGTACATACCCAACAACGTAAACTATAATGTTGAAACCAACAATGTGAAATTACCTCAGTCTTTTATGAGCTGACGAATGCGATTTAACAGTAATTACACTGCGGATGAAGTTAAGCGTTTTCAAGAGTACCATTCTCTTTTCACATGAAAATAGACAGCTCTAGTGGCGGCCGACGAAGCGCACAAAGGAGCGACAGGCTCAACCGGTCATCTCTGACGTCAAGAACTTCAGTTCTCACATAAAAAAAAGGATAACTGGTTAGACTGAACTGAGCTCTGCAGTGGGGCCCACAGGGTACCAACTCGATTGATCCATTCAGTGAAAACATGTAAGGGACCGTGCACAAACTACGTGGCTCGGTCCAGGGGGGGGGGGGGGGGGTTGGCTGGAAGGCTACGCTGGGCTACGTGGGGGGATTGGGGGGGTTCCGAGCCAGGCCACGTAGCTTCCCTTTCATAACATTTTTCAGAGTTAAATGAGGAACTGAACTCACAACAGCATGTGAATATTTACTTCCCTCAGTTAATTATCTCCGTATGTAATTCTGGCAAGAGAAAACAGTACAAAATGTCGTCTGGTATCAAAAGAGAAAAAAGCTACGTGCTACGTGGTGGGGGGGGGGGGTAAAGGCAAAAGCCACGTAGGGCTACGTGGGGGGGAGGGGGGTTCACAGAAGGCCAAAATGGAGCTACGTGGTTTATGCACGCTCCCTATGGGACCGAGAGGTCACAGTTCAAATCCTAGCCTCCACTGGAATTTTTACGGGCCATAAAACTGATCTTCACCCCTCACAAAGCTTTCCTTTGTTCACAGGAAATTCATTAGAATGCTGCCTGGTTCATATTCCTCGTTTTGGCTGTATTGAGTTTCTTTGTCTGACAGTACTAAGTCACCATATGTTTCTGTGCGCCATACTGCTTGATTTTCAAAGCTCAGAGAGGATAGAGGGCACGGAACTGCAAGGTATTAGGCCATGGCCTTTTCAAGGAACCATCCCGATATGCGCCTGGCGTGATTTAGTGAAACCATAAAAACCGAAATGTGGATGGCCTTATGGGTATTGTTATCCACGTGCTCCTGTTCTCGTGGAATAATTTTGTCATTAACCTCCCAAATAGCCTCTCCGGAGTACAACGTTTTCTATAGCTCAGATCTTCCCAGACCAATTTCTCCAGAATTTCGCTTACGTTTCCCCTTCCTCTAACTACAATTGCCAATAAATGAACACGTAGCTGTTTTCTGGACCTCATCCAACCACTCTATCAGTTCTCTTTTATACGGTATTTTCCACACACTAAAGCGTCATTCGATATGGAGATACACTGAATTACTTGTGGGCTATGATCAATCTAACAGAGTAATTTTATTACTAGAAATTGAGCATATGTTTTCATCTGCATGTTATCGATCAACACACTTTATTGTGACAGTTCAAGCTACAGAACTCGGTGAAACGAATCCTACCATAAATAGTTTCTAATATCGTATAATTAAATTGCACTGGAGTTTCATGTGACGTAACTGATTATTGATTTACATTACACTTGTGTAGCTCAAACTAGTAATTTTTGAAGGATCAAATAAGACTATAGAATGGCAGAAGTTCAGGGATCCAAGCATGAAGATGATATTTGAAAGTTTAAACCGAAATTTCGTTGGATGTTAAGGAACTGGCTGAAAAATTTCTTAGGTAATCATTTTAATAACAGAGTACATGTGAAGTACCATATTAGTGGCTGCTAAAAATTCCACCATTGCTGATGTATTTTTTCAATGTTTTGGTTTTACGCCTGGTCCACATAAAAGTCATTAGAGGCGGGAAAGAATGGCGGTAAGAAACGTAAGGAATTTTGAAGAAACCAGTCCGGTATTTGCCTGGAGTGATTTGGGGAAACCATGGAAAACCAAAATCTGTAAGATCGGAACGGGATTCGAACCCGCGTCCTCACTAATGCGAGGCCGCTCACACTACGCTTGATCAGAGCGTTACTACACACACAAGCACACACACACACACACACACCCCAAGTTCTGTGTGTTTTCTATTAAAACACACTACTTTTTTCCTTGATCGCCACCATATTTCCCGATTGTACAGAGACCAAGACCTAAACTATGTGCTTTTTTTTATGTGTGTGTGTGTGTGTGTGTGTGTGTGTGTGTGTGTGTGTGTGTGTGTGTGTGTGTGTGTGTGTGTGTGTGTGTGTGTACGGGTTAGAAAAAAATAAAATAAAATAAAAAAACCAGCGAACCCTTTATAATAAAACTGAATGTAGTGATAAATTATGTCACATTAGGGAAAGCTAATGAGATATTTTGACAATACATGGGCAGGATTAGAAATAAAAAAAGAATACAATTTCAATTATTCCGTAGTAGAAAATATCTAATTAATATTTCTCGGAGCTAGATTTTTCGCAGTCAAAATGTTAATATCTATTGAATGTAACGAAACCCAATGTATAATGCGAGCAGTGCTAGTTCATTTAAATGATGATAAAATATTGATGAAAATTCACACCAAATGTGCGTGTGTAGATTGCTTGTATTCTATTCTCGACCCGCTTATAAAAATTTTATCACAAATAGTCATTCATCATATTACTCCTACCAAATATTGGTAGATTAATGATTATAATTTTTTACAAATAGAAGGGAAAAGGACAAGCTTTGGTCACGCAAACGAAGTCACGGGGATTCTACGATAACCGTGGCGCCGCAATTTGATGATGGATTCTTACGTAACTCGCCGAAAAAATTAAAGTAAAGAATAACATTTTTTGATATCTCACTTAGTTCTCGAGATGTTGTACCTCAAAACTGACGTGGTTAGGTTGAAATGCGGCCTGGCCCAGAAGAAACATTTCGCCTTGCCAAAATTTAATGATAATTTCGTATTTAACTCTACAAGACAAATCTAAAATAAAGAATACATTTTTTGATATCTCGCTTAGTTCTCGAGATATTGTATCTTAGGGTGAGATCTGGCCTGGACCAGAATTTTTTCCCCCCACTAAAACCACTATATCTACACGGTGGAAATGCACTATAGGTGTTTTATTTTCTTCCTAGTGGTTGTTGTTAGATTAAAATACGGCCTGGACCAGAAGAAACGTCACCAAAAGCGCAAGAAACTATACCTATAACTGATTTTTAACATCTTATATCTCGAAAACAAAGCGAGATATCAAAAATTTTATTATAGCAGAATTCATCATCAGATTGTGGCGCCACGGTAGTGATAGAACTGCCGAAGTCACGTACAAAATGTTCCATCTGCTATGATTGTCGTGGCTAAAATTGTACATCGTAATTCCGTTTTCTGGTGGCATTACTTTCGGTGTTTAGATAAGACTAAAGATTTTTTTTACTGGGGCATAATGGTTTGCCGACGTCGATATTTTTATGCAATGAAGGAGATTATGTGCTAGGAACGGGAAGGAATTCAGCCGTCGCCTTTTTTGAAGGAACGATATTGGCATTCGTCTGCAGAAATTTTGGGAAACAGAAACTGGATGACCGGGCATCGAACCCATGTCTTCTCCAGTAACACGCCGGAATCCTAACCTCCAACGCACCAGACTAAATTCGTGAAAAGCCGGCCTCGGTAGCGTAGGGGCTAGAGCACTAGCTCCACGTGCCGAAGGTCGCCGGTTCGAATCCGGCCGCGGGCATGGATGTTTAAGTGTTGTGTGTCTGTGTGAATGTCCTGTCCGTCCTGTGGTGTCTATACATAGGAAGCATAAACGCACTGGAGAAACTAAATTCACATGAAGAGGTATCATAAATCTGGCTTTTATTTCCGTGTTCAGTCTGGGCAAACAAATACTTTCTGTTACGTAAAGATCTAATTAGATCTTCTAACTGAGAGATCAGGCAATGGCTGTGATCCAGGATCTTACCGAAATCTCAAAGATCATCTCAGCCGGAAGTAGGCCCCACTTTTGTAAATTAGTCTTGTATTTCGATACTCTCCTCCTCATGTGATTTATTGTCTTTTACACTGTGATTGGTTAGAAGCTACCAGATACGATTTGCTCAACAGCTCGAAAATCAGGAATTAGTCGTTCTTCGTATTGGTGATTCGGAATTCTCTCATTTTTCTTACAAGACCCATGTTCTCTAGCTCTGATTTTTTAAAATGACTTTACGCCTCATCGGCGTCGGGATGATTAGAGGCGTGAGGGCGTAACAAACCGAAAGGAATTCGGCCATGGCCTTTTGAAGGAATCATTTCAACGTTAGCCTGAAGGGATTTCGAGAAACCACAGAAAAACCGATATCTGAATGGTCGGACGGGGATTCGAACTTGCGTCCTCCCGAATGCGAGACCGGAGCGTTATCGCTCGCCCATCACGCTAGGGTTCCCGAATTTTAGCCTTTGCGCCTCTTCGTGGAATCTGTATAGTAGGTGGAAGGGTCGTTTTCCCGTTTCCTTCTTTCTACGTCCACCATTATTTCCTTTCAGATATGAGAAGGGGCTATCCCGATAAGTAGGTATAATCTATGTACTGCGGTTCTTTGGAGCACCCACAATTCATCTCTACGATTACGAAAAACATCCTAAAAATTGTAATTAGAACGTTAGGCCCGTGGTCTGAATCGGTCCAGTAAAGTAGAACTTAAACGCGAATGGCCCGACTTACGGATAAACTAGGCTAATGCTGGGCTTAATGTACTACGTTAGAGAAAAAAACATTAATGAAACTTGAGTGCATATCCTGAGACAGTGATAAATTACCTCCGTTTCTTACTGTGTACCATTCCAGCAGGAACGGTACTCCCGTGAAATGGTTTATCAAGACCTATATCGTTATCCAGGAGGTAGAGTGACAGCGCAGCTTAATAAGCGCGGATGATGCGAAAACATCGCATATAGGGACGCTCGATTGATGTAGTGCAGTCTCTGAAATGTTCTCGCACATTTTTGGCGCAAATCTGCATCACAACCTTACGAAATACTTCTCAGATGCATGTAACTCATTATACTCGATGTTTGTTTTAATAACTCACCAGGCTTGTTATTAGGGAGGATACCGGATCGAATCCCTGACGGGCCATCCAGATTTTGGTTTTCCACGATTTCTTGAAATCACTCCAGGAGATGGATCCTCTATAAAAGACCGTGCGCGATTCCTTTCCCGTTTATTCTCCCCAGTCTTTTCCCACTTCTAAAGACTTCGACGAGGCGTAAAGACCTAAACAAAACAAAAACTAAGTTCTGGATTACTGACATGATTTATTCTTGGCCTAGCAAGCAGTAAGCAAGAGTAACGGAAATTACTTGTCGTCTAACCCGAGGGAAATTCGGCTCTCAGTCGCCTGCGTTGTATTCATATAGAGTAAAAGCCACCAAAATTAAAACGCCACCCTCAAAGGAAAGGTCTTAAGCTTCCCTCAAGAGAGATTGGAAAGATGGCGGGGTGACAACTTTAATTTCCCTTTTTTCTATTAACGAGAGTAAATTTTAATCAAAATCTTACTGACAATCGCGGTATATAAGCAGTGCTTTAATTAAAGTCAATAACTTTATGACTTGTTGAAGGTACAAAATTTAAAATCGTGGCATATAATTTGGTAGTTCGGCAGTACACTTTAGTTAGGCGGTAGGAAGATGTTTCTAAATCTTCCTCCGGCTGGAAAAGGCATTGAAGACGTTTCGAGGAAGTAAGGGAAGTGAAATACGAATCTTTGGTTAGGACCTTGAGTACGGGACCCCATTATGAGTATCAAATACAGAAGTTGAAGGGCATTCAATGAAAGAAAGCTAAACTTGTTTGTAGAAATTACAGTATAACACAATCAGCAACTCATATGAAAAAGAAGCTGAGCAAGGAGCATTTTTTTTTTATTATGGCTTTACGCCTCGCTTATGCAGAGGTCAGACGAAAGAGGATTTGGGACAAGAAAAATGAAGGAATCCGGCAGTAACTGTCCCGGTATTCGGCTGGAATGATTACGGGGAAACTATGGGAAGTAGAAATCAGGATCACCGGATGGGATTAAAACCCAATTTCTAACGAATGCAAGACCCGAACTTCACCACTCACCCACCGTGCTCACTACAAATTTGAAGACAACAAACAGGTGAGGACAGTGATAGGTATCTATAAGACATAGACCTAGTGCACATTATTTTGTCCGTATGGCTGACATGTACAGGTATAAATTATAAAGGAACTTTCTGTACAATTTATCCCAAATAATTAATGATTTTAAAAGTAAAAGTGTAATGCGGAAGGGGAGGGGGAAATGCAATAAAATAAATTTCTCCATCGTGATTAACTCTAGAACTACATACCGGGGTAGATATCTACCCCAGGTAAACTTTAAACTACGTTTCTAATTTAGTCAGTGACATTATCGACTGAAGATTTATACCATAATTTAGTTCAAGGTTCTATCAATAGGGCGAGGTCGCGAAACCCTTCAGTTTCTTGTTTACTGTGACGGAGTGAAGGCGTAAAGCTTGTGTGGGGTTGATATCTACCCCGGTTTGTAGTTCCCGTTAGTGTATTGTGTGCGTAAGTTAGTTTTCTCTTTTTTATTAAAATAAATTTAATCCACGTTTTATAACCTTATTTTACTCGTACAATAAAACATTAGATATATAATTTTCGGCAAGAAAAACATTGATATACACTGAATTTTTTTTTGGCAGATGATGCCGAAAAGATACAATTTGAGAAACGTCGATTCACTGGCAAAAACTTTGACGAAATGCGAGACTGCCAAAGATTCAGCAATCGACTGTATTTCCGATGAACATGTTAGTTTAGAGAGAATGAGCAGATCGGAGTCGGAAGAAGATGCCGATAATGGAGAAATAGAACGTTCAGATTCAGAGGAAGTAGTTCCCGAAAAAAGACAGAGACGTGGAAGGTCCATTGCTCGTGGTGCTAGTCGTTCAAATCGCGGTCGAAGGCCAAGTATCGTCCGTGTTAAAGATGGATATAGATGGTATACGACACCGCGTGAACGATCTCAGCAACGACGAAATCCTCCGACACATCGTACTTTCCGAGCCCACTCGGAGCAGCGAAACAAGTCCGTACGCCTTTTGAAGCATGGAATTTGCTTTTTCCTGATTCTTTGTTGGAGAAGACAGTTCGTCACACGAATGAAGAAATTCGATGATGTTTAGAGGCACTCGAAATTGATGGCACAGCAAATCCCACTAACTCGAACATTTCTTTGATTGTATTGAACGCTTACAAAGGATGACTATATTTTTCGGGTATACAAAAAATGAACATGTACCAAATTTCTTTTTTTACATTTTGCATGACAGAAACCGAAATATATTTCTGAAAACCAAAATTTCATGGATTTTTATTTGACTTTTCCATAGATCAGATTTCCAATTTTTTTTTTGAATTTTCAGAGTCGTAAATAAATATATATTTTTTGGCGAAACATCATGATGGTATTTTTCCCCTCAAAGCTGTGTATCATCTTTAAGATTTAAAAATCGATTGTTTAGAAAAATAGTTATAATTTTTTTAAATGACCGTTTCTTAGCACTTTTAGCTATTTAAATCGAATTTTCACCAACTTGAATCTGCTATTTACCATTCTCTTCAGCATGAAGAAATAAAAGAATTCATGTCCTTATAAGTCAGATTACTGCTTTCAGAATGATTTTAAGAACAAAAAACCCATGGGGTAAATATTTACCCCAGTTTGTAGTTTACAGGTAGGAATAAAATGGGTTTGTATTTCTAGGGTTAATAATTAACAAGCTCAAAATCCTGGATTTATATCTTTTAATAATTGAATAATAAGCTTTTATTTCTTTCCATACTTTGGTAAATGTTCAAGTGCCGCAGAGATAAACCTTCAAGTCAAATTCAATTTATTTCGGCTTTGTATTCTACTTTGGAGGACCCACTGGAGTCTGACAATTAAAAAACCAGTATGCTATGTAAATGGAGACTTTCCCGGTGTATTGATTCAATAAAAGTTTCTCGGGAGTCCAGCTGGACTCCCGAGAAACTTTTATTGAACCAGTATGCTAATATATTTATCGTTGATTAAAGAATTCAAACCATTTTCATCTCAGTGGCATCTTATAACCGACTTTTTTCTGTAAATACTCATTCTTATAACAGGTTTTGATCATTCAACTGCTTCAGCTCGACATTCTACCAGTGTGTTAATTTAGGTTGTATTCCGAACATCTGTACTGAGCAACAAGATTACGAGATTTTACGTCTACCTTAAACTTTAATCTTGTTAAGCGAGCACACAATTCGCCGTCGTGTTGAATGAGCTTTCCAAACATGGAGGTTGTTTCAGACGGCCGCATTAAATCGAATGGGTCAGACCTCGCCGAGTGAAGGTGATCCGTGGCAGTTGACAGAGATATCCTTGTGGAGGAACAGCGGGTGTCTGGGGCTCACGTGACTGGCGACTGGAGGAAATGGAACGTATACAAGGTAAAGACTAAAGAACAGTCTGTTTAATAAAGAACGAATATTGCTACGGTTGAACCAATTTCAGCTTTTAAACAACAATTGATACAGACATGTAATTGTTAGCTATGTATTACAACAAACCATAGCTACGTCAATGTATTTATCGCAGCTATAAAGTAACAGGTCAAAGAAAATATTAGAAACACACACGCGAATCTAGATATTCAAAACAAAAAAACATCCATCACGCCATATCAGTTGATGAAGCGTAGTGAAATGAAGTACTGACTGTATAAAAAACCATTTAAAAAAAACTCCTTCAGGCAAAGAAAACTAACGCGTTCGCAAAATAAAAGGAACACGTTCAAGTTCCATTATGTCAAAATATATTCACTAGGGTAAAATCCGTTAAACGGACCGCGCGCGTGGCTACTGATAAATTTTTAAAGTGTATACTGATAATTAGGGTTCGGATCTTTAAGACAAGTCATTTTTTTTCCTGTCTTCATTTTGAGCTGAAATGCTGAATTAAACACTGATTCAACGTTTCTGATTGTATTTAAATGTATTTTATATAGCATATAAATGCATATTCAGACCATTTTCCTAGTTTTGATCATATTTAGATAATATTTATGGTCATATTTTGAGGAAGAATTTCGTACCGGGAATTCACAAGAGAAGAAATTAAGGTAATTATTCACGGAACTGTACTACTGCCATACAGATGGGAGGAAAAAAACTAATTTTCACTGTGGTCAGAATTCACCAGTTAAGTTATACATTATTGTCACTCACTAAACGTAATGTTCCGCCCGCCTTTTAATCTCGATAATGCAGCAGAAGCGTGCCTGTGTCGATCCGCGTCATCAATATCTCAACGAAATATCCTCAGATATCGTTAAATCTGCAGTGTATCAGTGAGTAGACCTACCACCATGGCGAAAATAAAGTTTTCTGATGGTGCGAAGTTACGTAAAGGAATTTAGAGAGGAGTATTTTAGTACAGTTGGAAGAGCTCTATTCTGTAAATTTCTGAAATTAAAGTGACTTCAACAAAATTTAATTTCTCAATGGTGCAGCGAGTTCACGGAGGCAAATTATGCTGTCTACGCGAAAGCGACACAACTAGATAAAATAAATGATGTATAATTGAGCATGTTTTGATGTATAGTAAATTTAAATGTTTTGTCATATTTTGTAATTTTTAGGTCAAATTTATCCATTTTTAAGGTCACATTTGTCTGCATATTTCTCTATGTTTTGGTCATAAAGATCCAACCCTACTGAACCACCTCATAAGTTGTGATAAAAAAAAAAAAAAAAAAAAAACTGGAAGAAATTCGGCCATGACCTTTGGAAGGAAGCATGCCGACATTCGCCTGGAGTGATTTGGGGAAACCATGTAAAACCCAAATCTGGATGCCCAGACGGGGATTCGAACCGGCGTCCTCCCAAATACACGAAAGTTTGTCTATTAATGGAAAGTAAGTGACACTACAAAGCTAAAAGGAATAATGCATTCCACGTTTCTGAAACTACTTCTTCACCACCTTCTCACAACAATTTGGTGTTGGCCAGGGGCGGATCCAGGGGGGGGGGGGGCTAGGGGGCTCAAGGCCCCCCCCCCCTAAAAGAATCTAGGTCCACCCCGACACCGTAATTTTGGAGACATTTTTTTTTAGCTCTTCAGATTTGAGGCCCGAGAAGGCTATAAAGACTACCCTAAGGGCCGAATCAAGTCCCCCCTCCCAAAATCAACTGAAGGCAAGCCCTCTGAACCAAATTTCATTCAAGCCAAGCCCCCCCCCCAAAACCAAAGTCCGCTCAAGCCCCCCCCCCCCAAACCAAAATCCTGGATCCGCCCCTGGTGTTGGTTTTTTTGCAGTTTTGGTTTTACAGCAGCCTGCCCTCGCTGACGCCAAGCTTCTATGCCTACTGCCAGGTCGATCTACGTACTAAAAAGGAAAGTGAAATATCTGTAACTATGTTCTGTGTTTTAAGAGGCGGAGATTAGAGAAACCCCCCCCCCCCCGCATTTGCCTTGATGGCTGTGGAAAACCGCCTAAAAAGCACAGTCAGTACAGCCGATAGGCTGGGATGTGGGCTTGTGCCCCGACACGTTTTACCTCCACGCTCCAGTATGCGGCACTTCAGCGAACCGAACCACACTGGCGGGTAGCTGCCTACCTGAATTCTTATTATTTATTTGTAGTATGGGTAAGCAACTAATAATCTTTATTATCATTCATTATTATTTTAATATTAGTTTAGTTTCAGACATCTACCGGCTGTGACTAAACACATTTCTTCATTTCTAAATTGCTTTCCTTTCTCGACTTCTCAGGCTTGTTACTGTCCATTTTTCTACCGAAATGTTCTGCTTGGATTTTCTTCACAAACACCCGTAACTTCGGTAGTTTCAATTTGAACATGTTTCTGTTTCCTGAGCTTCCTTTTTTAATTTATTTCCTCTGACGCAGCAACAAAGCAGGAAAAATTTCAAATCTTTTACCATCTAATTTTTTTAAACAAACAATAATTAGGAAATTAAATGTACAAGCTTGTTTCTTAATCATTTCTATACATTATTCAAGTAAAATGGGAAACAAATTTTCGGTAAAAAGAATCATTCGTAGAAAGTTTCACGCCATAACTGAAACCTCGCCATTGATTTAATTAGTGCCGCATACACAGACCGCGAAGTCTTTGAAATGATTCCGAGAATTTTTAGCTTGGTTTGAGGGTTCAGCAACAATGAAATTTCTCTGAAGTAGGAGTTTAATTAATACTGCATAAGCAGGATGGTAGAGCTACCGAAGTATTCCACGAATTCAGGACTGTCGAAATGGATTCAAGACATGCTCCCGGCAGTAATAACATAATTTTTTCTCCCCCCCCCCATAAATCTATGCCTCGTATGCTCTACTAACCAGTCCTCAATTATCGAGATAGAAGAACAATGTACAATCTGTATAGGAATCACGTGGCTATAATAAGACTAGATAACTACGGGGAACAAGTAACATTTAAAAAAGACTGAGGCAAAGTTGAGGTGTACTCCACGAGCATTCAACTAGTCTGTCCTAGAAATGGCCAACGAAATTAAATAAAAGTATGAATAACTCTTCAAAGATTAAATTAGTATAATTCGATTTGCTGATGATATTGATCTGTCAACAGATAAGAGTGGGGATACTGACAAATGAACAAAGTATTGGAAGATCAATTTGGTTTTAAAGAAATCTTTCATTGGTCTAAGACTTAAAAAAAAAAAATCTTTTTGAAACTATGTATAGAGCAGTTTATGGAAGTGAAGATAGAACAGCAGGAAAGTGGATGCATTTGAAATGCAGTGCTGTAGAAGGATATTGAAAATTAAACTGACAGATAAAGTACAACTACATAAACTTGTTTTGGGAGTGATGGATGAGGAAAGGAATTCACGAAATAAGCATACACAAAGAAGAGCCAAGACACCGAATCAGATTTTGAAATATGTAGGATTGTTTAATTTCTTAGATGGGGGAACAGTTGAGAGCATGGGCCGTAAAGGAGGATAAACTTTATAATATGAACCGTATATTCAGCGTAAAGAGTTTTATATACGACTTACATATTCCTCGCTAGCAGTCAATATGTTTCTGGCCTGAAATAATATTTTATTTTCTATTATTCCAAATAGTCTTCTTTGTGAGACAACCGTTGTAAATCGCTGCAAAACTGTATCAAGTCCTCTGCCTCAACCGTTTGCAAAAGTACTTCGTAACAACCTTTTTGATGTCTTGAACAATGACGTTATCATTTTAAAAATCATCAGTTTTGTAAAAAAAAAAAAAAAGATATTCGTCACGTTTCATTTCACAGCGTACGCAAGGCAGCACGCAATAAAACCGGAAACCACATGTGTTTAGAGCTGTTAACATTTTAAAGATATGGTTAGTTGAATGGCTACAGACTGCATGACGTGCTCTCAAGGGATAATATTGAGCCTAACCTGGTGGGTTAGCGGTAACTATCAAGCCTGGTATTCAGGTTCAAATCCTCGTCCGGCCATCCAAGATTACAGTTTTCCATGGTTTCCCGAAATTACTCTAGGCCAGTGTTTCCCAACCTTTTTTGGGTCATGTCCCACTTTCAACATTTTTTTTGCCCCCCATACATAATTTTTAATAAAAAAATTATTTGTTATTAAAGAAACTGATATAGGATGGTTTTTGAAAGAAAACACTTTAATATTATCATAAAACACAGTAAGTAAAATTAAAAAACATATAATGAAATACTAAAATTCAAATTCAAAAGATTTATAATAAACATTTATTATGCCAATTTAGTGTGATCCTTTAAGAATTTGCTTTTTTGCTATATTTTGTAACCATATCTGGCATTGCGTTTAAATAACCCAAAGAGAAAGCGGTAAAGTCGTATCAAGTCAATTTCTAAATTGCACCCCTAAAAAAACCAAATTGCCCCCCTATGGGGCGTGGGCCCCACGTTGGGAAACACTGCTCTAGGCGAATGCCGGAATGGTTCTTCAAACAGCATGGCCGAATTACTTCCAGTTGCTTGTCCTCTATCCTTTCCCTTTTCTAACAACCCCTCAAAATCTATGAGCTGTGAAGCAAGGGGGGAAAAAAACACTTCTAGGAATATCAGCTGCAAATTATCTCCATCCTGCCCAAGAACGTTCTTGTAGTCTTAAAATCACTGTTCTCTCAATCTTCGTAAAAACAATTCTGTTTGGCCACAAGAACCTGTATCAATTGTCCACGCAAACCCACCACTGTAGTGACTAGCTAACCTAACCCAATAACCCAATGTGTTAAGGATGAATTACAGATTTCACACGCACAAAGTAATTATGCCAAAGGTGAAGGACAAGGATTCAAAGGTGCATCAATTTGTTTCCCAGAAGTACAATTCATTACTTTGTCACCATAACAGGTCTTGATTGTTTTATTCGTTACCAGTAATATAACTAAAGTAATTGTTACGTTTGATATGTATCAGTTAATCATTCACCAAACTTTAAATGCAAATGAGATTTGCCAGTGATAATCAATTAAAACCCGACGTTTTCATTTTACAATATGAGAGAGCAGGTTACATCATCCTGACCATCCACAGGATCTTCCAATCCAAGAGATCCTTAATGACCTACCCCCTCCCCCCCCCTTCCATTGGCCATTCGTCTTAAACCTAGAATTCCATGACGTATCTGTAAATATGTCAAGGAAAAATGGCGAAAAAGCTGGAACTCTGAACCTGTGAAACATCAATATTGAAGATCCTTCAACTGGATTTTCGTGGTTCCATCTGAAGAGAGACAGTTGGTTAAATTAAACCGCCTAAGAACAGGTCACGCCAAATGCATCTCGAAATGTTATTAATGCTACAACGCCCTTCTTAGCAGAGCTGCAACAACTGGGCATCGATTTGTGAATGATACCAACGTTCTTGTCTTTGAATATATTTGTATATGTCACATTACTTGTTTAGCCATTCCATAAATAAATAAATGAGAAAACAAATATTTAGGGGCGGAAACTATATTTTTTGTGTTCTTTTCTGGTTGTGTGACGGAATTATCGAATATTATTAAAATAAATCACGTCAGGCATCACGAATTGACTGAAACGTTCCAGGTATTGTCGGTGCTAACTCGCCTGGTTCGCAAACATTCAATGGTCTGAGCTGGCGGAAATGGCTCGGGTGATGTCAGAACTGCAAGGAAAGTGATGTGGCAATACTTCGCAACTTATTTCGCCTGTTTTGCTACTGGAACCGTAAACGTCTCGAGGTCATATACCGCTTTCCTTGATCGGACAATGTCGTCGCTTCTTCAGGGTTTTAGACAAACGTCAAAAGACTTAGTTACAAGAAGTCATCCATTGATTATCAACGATTCCAGTCCATAAACGTTGAGGTGAACCAATGGCGTGTCCTGCCATCCTCTTCGCCACAGCGTACCGTCCTTGAAGCTTTGCGTAAATGTTAGTCAACTTTACGACTTCTTTCACAAGACAATACGAAACGCTGCTCCGAGTTTGCAGCTATGAAGATGGCACCTCACACTGCTCAAACAACTGAATCGCGTAGTCCTAACACCAGCGCTATCATGCAGCAAAAGGAGACACTTCTCTATATCGTGGCCAAAAGGGCGATCATGGATCTCTTCTTATGCCGATAAGACTGAAAATCCTCAAATTATGCCAAAGCCCAAGAGAACTGTACTTTTTCAAGGAAATCTCACGTGATTCAGATTTTGGTATGTGCATGTTGTAACAGACATACATCACGCCGATGTGAATAAATATACAATTACGGTAACAATGGAAGGAAGAACTGCCGCGAGGCAATATTTATATGGAATGGACAGATAAAATACACCCAACACTCACCAAAGTTGAAGGGAGGAGGGCAGCAACAACACAAAACAACACAGAAAGTACAATACGTCGGATTAAACCCTTTGCCAAGTATAAAGGTGCGTGTCCACTTGAGAGTAAATACTGGCGAGAAGCTCTCGATAGCGTAACTCGCAAGTCGACACGCCTCTGAGAGTAGCTCGCGGCGAGTGGAGAGCTACTGCCTGAGAGCTGACAATAATCAACTTTCTCGCAAGTCGACACGTCATTCTTGTGCTGTCTGAGAGTAGCTCGCAGAATACGAATACTGTTCGTATAGTCTGAGAGCAGAAGCTGAGAGCTCGGCGAGAGGTAGCAACAAGATGAGTAAAAATTGGTCATCTGAAGAAACAAAGGAATTAATTAAAATGTATGTGGGTAGAGAATTGTTGTGGAATGTGAAATGTGCCGATTAGTGTGACAGAATTTTAAAAATACCAAATGTTTGGTCAGACCATTGCTCGAATATAGTAGTGTAGTATGGGACCCTCATTTTACGTATCAAATACAGGAGTTGGAAAGGGTGCAAAAAAGGGCTGCTAGATTTGTTTCTGGAAATTATCGCAGAATGCAATCAGTGACGGATATGATAAAGGAGCTGGAATGGGATTCATTGCAAGACAGGAGGAGGATGAGGAGGGTCATGGGAGTGTACAGGGCATATACTGGCGATGAGGCATGGAAAGATATTGCAGTAGGTATGAAAAGTATTGCATGGAAGAGAAAAGATGACCATGACCACAAGCTGGCACTCGATTTTAGAAACAAGGGTGTGGGAAGATTCTCTTTTTTCAGGTAAGGGTGTCAGGGATTGGAATGAGTTACCAAGAGAAATTATGAATAATTTACCGAAAACGTTGAAAGAATTTAAAGATAAAATTTTTAGAGAGCAAATGTAGGTTGATGCAGGATAGAGGGAAGATGGGGGTGTAGGGAAATTGCCACCGGAGCCTGTGCTCCATTGCAGTTAAATTTAAAGAAAATAATAGGAGAGAAATTTTGTTATTCAGGGTATGAAGTTCAAAAGAATCTCCACAATTTAAGGAATAGTAACGATGCATTTATAAAATTTTATAAAATTTATTTTAATGACAATGTGTCTATAATTATTGTAGACACATTCTTATTATAGTAAGAAGTTCAAAATTGATGTAAGATTTCATTCATTTTTCAAGAACTGTCAAGTATTGTAAAAAAAAAAAAAAAAAAAAAGTAAATTTACATCAGTGCACAAAAATTTGTAATTCCTGAATTCACTGCCTTTCCAAAACAACAAATTCCGGTAAATTTATTGTAATGGAGGTTTGAATACAAACCCCCCAAAAATACGTCAAGACGATGTAACACACAAAAAAAAGGAAAACAACGCATTACGCAACAAGTAAATTTACCTGATACAAAAAATCGAAGAGTAGCCATAACTAGTGTATGTACTGATATAGGTTTTCTCATTTTAGTGTCCCGTTTTAAAATTGTGGATCCCACAGATTCTGTAATAAACTCAACTTCACAGCTCATTAACCTACAAAAGTTCCCAAATTGTTGGGCGACTTCGATCTGTAATTTTGGTGTCATTGTATGACTGGCTCCGAAAACATTTCTTTTTTATCCAAGGCTTAACCCTGCAGCTTTTCCTACTCAGTTTCTACCTCTTTTTAGTAACAGCAGACAGTATGGTCACAGCTGACGCGACTTTTCTATTGCGCCGCCATCTTGACTGCTCTCCGCTGCTCTCATGTGGACAGGGTTCTGAGAGTTGTCGCGAGAACTGTCCCGGCGAGCAGCTCGCCGAGAGTAGAGCTCGTCAAAATCCTCTCTCAAGTGGACACCCTCCCGAGAGTAACTCTCGAGAGTTTCTCGCGAGAATTACTCTCAAGTGGAAACGCACCTTAAAGGGCTGACAAAAGGGGGCTTGTGTGTTTTGTGATGCTGCTGCCCTCTTCCCTTCAACTTTGGTAAGTGTTGGGTGTATTTTATCTGTACTTTCCATATAAATATACAATTATTAATGTATTTTAACTGTATCTACGCTTTTTATACATAATTAAAATAACAATACTATTTTTGAGCATTCTTCGCAGCAAAATGAAGCGGGCCATACAGGATGCAACAGAAAAAAGAATACATTAGAATGGATTGTAGCAAGAGAGTGGAAATGGATGTAGAAATGGACGAACCAGATTCATGTGATGATTGATTTTTGGGAAACAGCATTGGAGTTGTAAATGAATTACAGATATATGGACTATGGTTTATGAAAACAGAAGAAATAATTGAAAGGAATAAAAATGTGTACAAAGAATTTCCAAATAAATGTGGCATTTGGTGAAAGTTGAAGTAGTTAAATGTTAATTAAACTAATGGTTCATTTACGTCTAGTAGAAGAAAGAAAAATGAAGTGTGAATAATTCCTTACAGGTAAAGTCAGATATTATTTGCAATACGACTGAAGAGGACCCATCAGAAGTTTGGATACGTAATAACTGACTGTGCAGAATATTGAATTCGTTAAGATGATACGGACAATTAGGGGTAATGTGACGTAATTGTAAAAGTAGAGGCACGGTAGATAGCAGTAGAGCATCTATAGTTTAATTAGTTAAAGATTTGCTGACGGTCAAAAAGCTCTCTAATAAAAAGTAGGTGAAGCAACGTAGAGATACGTTAAGGACCCACCTCGGATGCTTCATAAAAAAAAAAAAACAGACCGTTACTACTAGCGAAAATCCTAAAGTTAAGGCATGGCTAGATAACATACATGACCACCATAAACCAACCCTTTCTAGCTCCGACAAACAACACTTGTGTGTCCAATTGTCTTTAATCACCGTGAACGGATGCGTAATTTCATTTTAACCGAAGTGTCACTGGATAGTCTACGGTGAGACCGGACAACGGAACTTTTTTTTTTTTTTTTTTGGTAACTGCTTTACGTCTCTTTTTAACATCGAGGTCTTTAGAGACGGGAAAGGATGGGGGGCAAGGATGGGGGCAAGGAATGGGAAGGAATTCGGCCATGGCCTTTTGAAGGAAGCATCCCGGCATTTGCCTGGAGTGATTTGGGGAAACCATGGAAAACCCAAATCTGGATGCCCGGACGGGGATTCGAACCGCTGTCCTCCCGAATGCGAGGTGAGAACGCTAACTGTTACACTGCCCCGCTCGGTCGGAACTTTGATTTGAATGGTCTTCAAAGTAAAGGTTGGCCTCGTTACACTGGTACGACGACTTCTTACTATGCAAGGTGGATCTAACAATAATTTTTGGTGTCTGTTTTGTGTGCATGAAGATGAAGGGACAAGGCGAAGCCCAAAATACCATCAAAAGTATTATTCCCTCAATCCATTAGCACTGGCAAAAAGTTTGTAATTTAACCCAGCCATGTAGTACACAACCCGGAGATTAAAATCGTTAACCACGCACCTATCCAACCTTGTTGGCTAAGTGCGATGATTAGAATTTCTTCCAGCACAGGTATTTGAACCAGATAAAACTGTGGCAGGCAAGGCACACCATCACAGTGACACAAAAACCTCAGCGAACTATGTGGGAAACAGTGTTTCATGAACATTAAAGGAAAAATTTCTTACGATTTCAAAATGATCCGTCATGTACAAATATTACCACTGGATACAGCACCCCACGCCGAATGTAAAGATATCCCATACACCAATCGAAAATAATGCGTGTCCAAAAGACACGTCTTAAAGAAAACATGACTGAAGAAAATCCGTAATACATACAACCCTTCAGGTACTTGCCCGATTTCTTTTTCTTCCGGAATAAAAGGTCTTGCGCAAAGCAGTATCTCAAACTGAGAGTTGGTATCACTTCTTGTGTTGATAACCTGATTTGCCAGTGAAGGGTGTTTTGCTGAGAGGTATTTCTTTATCTAAAGCGGCGTCCTGTTTATTGTGATATCCGACTCAGCTGACCGCATCCTATTTTTCGGCCTACGAGCGGGATACAGCTGGGCTAACCCAATTACCGACCGCCATCATTTGGCTACTTCCGCTGCCGCATTTTGTTTGGAAGGTCAATGGACGGCCAACTTCCGTCTAACACCGCTATGGCGTTTCACACTTCCGGAGGTTTCTTTATCATCGTTGATGCTGATCATGGTAGAGTGTTATTAGGTAATTATTGAGCATTCCGATTCCAATTACTGACAAGGAACGGGAAGGAATAAGATCATGGTATTTTGAAGGAAGCATCCCGGCATTCGCCTGGATTGGTTTGCGGAAGCCTTGGAAAACCCAAATCTGGACGGCCGGACGGGGATTCGAACCCGTGTCCTCCCGAATGCGAGGCCAGGGAGTTACCACTCACCCACCACACTCGGTACCAATTACCCGTCGTATACGATCCAACCAGTCTCCTCATTCACCTCAATTCTAATAACTCCTAAACCATTTTTTTTTTTTTTTGTCATGGCAGATTCTGAATATGTTCTACAGTTATTACCACAAACTCCTGCATTTGCTATCCATAAGGTGGGTGCCAAGCTATCCCACCATACTAAATCAAAGCTGTAACCATGGTTTATCATTATTATTATTTTATCCCATTACTCGTACTTCGCTGGCCCAAGCCCTCATCAGCCACTCCAATATATGCAGCACTCCAGCCTGACAGTTATTTGCCAGCGAGTGGGAGTTATGGAAGTATCCACATTCGTATAAGATGCGACACTGAACAAGTGATATCGATAAATAGTGTTGAATCGGAGTCTTTTTTAATAAATCTTTCTCAGTAATAGTATCATAACCGTTGAATTATGGTAATAATATAACTTTTAAATAAACTGCAGACTTTAGCATAGTCTGTTGCAGACTAACGCGACTTTTATACATTTCGAAATGAGAGGGCAGCCGCATCACGTCAAATAGTGTACGGGAGCGTCCATAAACTACGTGACTCGGTCTAGGGGAGGGAGGGGTTGACTGGAAGGCTACGCTGTGCTACGTGAGGGGGGGGGGGAGGTGGTTCCGCGCCAGGCCACTTAACTTTCCATTCATATTATTTTTCGCAGTTAAAATGAGGTACAAAACACACAACAGCATGTGAACATTTATTTCCATCTTTAATTATCTCCGTATATAATTTGCTATAGTCTGACAAGAGAAAACACTGCAAAATGTGTTCTGGAATCAAAAAAGATAAAAGCTACGTGCTACATGGGGGGGAGGCAAAAGCCACGTCGGGCTACATGGAGGGAGGGGGGTTCACAGGAGGTCAAAATAGAGCTACGTGGTTTATGGACGCTTCCTAGTCGTGCGTAACGGAATGTTCCCGAAAAACAATTAGGACCGCCACACAATCAGAAAACGGCTGGACAGCGAAATCAGGAGAAATTTGACACGGCCTAAAGGATAAACGAAAAAAACAAAAACAACATTGTTTATTTGCTTTAATAGTAATAAGTAGTTACAAAAACAGATTAAAACTTCACTGAAATGACTGTACACACTAACAAAAATTATTTTGAAACGTTTAGTGGTATTTTGAAATTAATAAACAGTTTTTAGCGTTGCAAAATAAAGTTAAATACACTCAAGATGTGCTGAAACCTAGTAATTGCTACTCAGATGTTTTAATTTAGCCTTACTAAGAAGTCGCTGTTCGGTTTAATAGGGTTCACGTCATACTAAATAACACTACTGTACATCAGTTTAACAGGAACAGCTTATTGCGCTGTCAATTTTAACTACGAACAGGTTTCCAGTGAAAATAGAAATTTGAACCAATTAACTGAAAGAAATAAGGCTAAAAAGATAAATGCACAGACCTTTTAGGGCAGGCCAATGGGGTGAGATTGCCAGGGAAGAAATCCGTATTCACCTCGCTGACCATTGGACCAGAATTAAGGTGTTGTTTTCAACATGCGATTGTTTAAACATAAAAAAATTCAAGCACTCGTTTCAGATGAGCTTGAGTAGACGTGGAAGGTCGTTCCAGGGCGTGCAGTTTCGAAGAGAAATCCACTGTTTCGTGAAGCACCAACCTCGGCTGTGTAGTCCCGCCCAGATAAAGCCGCAAGGTCCACCTTTCAAAGGCAATAACACACATAAAAATAAAATCCGAGAGGACGTTAGCTAAAAGGGTAAACACTGCGGCGACGTCCTCTCTGCGGCGCTCCAGATTTCTTTCTGTAACCTCGTTGCCTTCGACCGTCGCTCTTATCCGATTTAAGGCGAAATGACGCTTGGAGCAGCGCCGTTTCCTCAGCTCCGGCCCGAATTAGATTTTCCATCTCGATATCGAGTTACATGGTGCGTCCCCATCCCAGACGCACGCTGCGCCTACCGGGAAACAGCCGACAGCTAGGGGTGTGGTGGTAACTTGATAACTGCGGTAGGTAACCTCAAGGGCGCGACGGCAGCCTACGAAAATAGCAGCTCCTAATTTACCATGGAAGCAAACAGGGAGAAGTAGCCGAGCCTATTCGTATTCTTATATTTTTTCTTATCTCCCAACAGTGTCAGTCACCCATAATCAATTTCTGTGCATAGTTAGATGACGAAACATGGACATTTTCATTACGAGTTTCCAAGCAAAACAAAACATCGGCTCGTTAACAATGGCTATATTTATCGCTATCCTCTAATTACGATTTTAAGAAAGTTGAATTATATCGTTTCATGTGTTAAAGATGCAAATGGTGTATTAAAAAGTTTGTTGGTGTTTTATGCCTCAAAAGCTTTTTTTTCCCTTTTATTCACACTGCATTATGTTCTCACTTGGAATAGTTTGAGCCACAACGTCAGAAGAAAGTTTTTTTTTTTTTTTGCTTGGGCCTTACGCCTCGTCGACAGCGAGGTCATTAGGGGGCATCCATAAATTACGTGAGACTTCGTGAGATCTGGTCCGACCCCCCCCCCCCCCCCTCGAAATCGTCCTCGTGAGATCATCTTTTTTTAGGTCTCACCCTTCCAAAGCCGGTAATACCCCCACTTTTCGACGAAATACCCCCCTAAAATCGACTTTCCCGTCATTTGTAGACCTTTTTTTCCCATTAACCTTCCCCCATATTTCACCTCATGTAATTTATGGACGCCCCCTTAGAGGCGGGATGGGATTGGGGCAAGGAACGGGAAGGAATTCGGCCATGGTCTTTATGAAGGAAGCATCCCGGCATTCGCCTGGAGTGATTTGGGAAAACCGTGGAAAACAAAAATCTGGATGCCCGGACGGGGATTCGAACCCGCGTCCTCCCGAATGCGAGGCCAGAACGTTAACCATTCACCCACCACGCTCGGTGAATAGGGTTTTAACAAGTTGTGGAAAGACAAATTCTCCCAAATTTCCATTATTACAACTCACACAAAAAAAAAATATGAATAAAATATATGAAGCTCGGAAATAACTTTTTGAATCGGTGAATAATACCGGACATAATACAGAATCTTTCCTTTGAAGAAGAGTCTGACTGCCGGGCGATAACTCGAGGACCCGACTTGATCCCTCATATACGTCCACTATATTTGTTTTTATAGCTTTACGCTCATCAATGTTGAGATCTTAGGGGTTGAAAATGACAGAGAGCAACGAACTGCTTTTTTTTATACTGCTTTACGCCTCGTCGACGGCTAAGGTCTTTAGAGGAGGGCTGGGACTGGGGACAAGGAACGGGAAGGAATTCGGCCATGGCATTTTTGAAGGAAGCATCCCGGCATTCGCCTGGAGTGATTTGGGGAAACCATGGAAAACCAAAATCTGGATGCCCGGACGGGGATTCGAACCCGCGTCCTCCCGAATGCGAGGGCAACGAACTGCAACGAATTCGGCCACGACCTTTAAAGGAACCAACCCCGTAATCACCTGAAGAGATGGGACCGATGGAAAACCGAAATCTAGATGGCTGGAGAGGGATTTAAACATAGCCAAAAAAAGTCTTTTTTTATTCAACTATGCAAATTACCCCATATCCATTCCCAAATGTTCCAGTAAAACTAAAGCACGGGTGAAGGTGAGAGAACAAAGTGGGCGTTGTGTGACGTCAGCACGACCTGCAGGTCTCTTGCTCCAGTTGGCGCTCCCGCCAGACCCCAAGGGAGGTTCCGGTTCCGGTCCACTGGTTCGCGAGACTTTCATCAGTCACTGGGGAATGAATGGCGCCATTGTCGCTCTGCCGGAGAGCTAACAGAACACCGACAAACTCGGCCTCCCTGCGGAACGAGGCAACTCCACCACCTGGCAGGCGCAGGAAAAAACAAACCGCGTGTCCAATTAAATCACTTTACGATTTGACCAGGAGAGAAGTCACTCTTCCATAGCAACTCTGTGGTGGTTACTCTTTGCTTTCCCCAGTATGATTAGGGCTATCCTTTGTGCCTAGCATATACCTCCCTTAATGCTTAACCAAAATAGATAAATGAGGTTTCATTTTAAAGATTAATTTCTCCTTTTTGATAACATGATTAATTAAGAAAGGAATTTTTTGAAATTCAACGCGTAATTGGCAAAATTATGAACAATAAAGGTCACAGGTAAGCAATAATTCGGAGTCAAAGGAGCGTGCACAAACTACGTGGCTCTGTCCAGGAGGGAGGGGGGGGGGAGTGGTTGGCTGGAAGGCTACGCTGGGCTACTTGAGGGGAGGGGGGATTCTGAGCCAGGCCACGTAGCTCTCCTTTCATAACATTTTTCACAGGTAAAATGAGGAATAGAACACACAACAGCATCTGAATATTTATTTCCGTTAGTTAATTATCTCCGTATGTAATTTACAATAGTCTGACGAGAGAAAACGGTACAAAATGTCATCTGGGATCAAAAGGGAAAAAAGCTACTTGCTACATGGGGGTGGTGTGACAAAAGCCACGTTGAGCCACCTAGGGGAGGAGGGGGAGTTCACAGGAGGAAAAAATGGAGCTATGTGGTTTATGGATGCTCCCTAAGGAGTGATCGCATTACCGCTAGATATTTCAGTAGAAAAATCAACAATTTTTGCTACAAAAAAAAGGATAGTTTAGAGTCAATCCGCTAGGATGCGCTGGCGTCTTTAAGGAGTGATCGCATTAACGCTAATAACACGACAAATTCAGAGATATGGATAAACTGTGTGTGTTGTTGTTTCTGTTCGGGAAACATTTCACCTTTTCTAGTTGTTTCGTAAGACGTTGTACCTGTTTCAGTTGACAAACACACTATTTGCTACAAATGATTCGGTTTTTTTTTTTCCATCCTACTACAAACCACTAACATCGCTATTCATCGTATATCATTTCTGAGCGTTCTGGCCTCGCATTCGGGAGGACGGCGGTTCGAATCCCCGTCCGGGCATCCAGATTTGGGTTTTCCATGGTTTCCCCAAATCACTCCAGGTGAATGCCGGGATGCTTCCTTCAAAAGGCCATGGCCGAATTCCTTCCCATTCCTTGCCCCCATCCTCTCCCGTCTCTAAAGACCACGTTGTTAAAAAGGGACGTTAAACTGTTAAAAAAAAAAAATCATTTCCGAACGGGCCACCTGGTTAAGAATTATTATTCTGTGTGTCCATGGTTTTCCGAAATCATCGAAGGGGATGCCCGGATGTTTCCTTCAAAATGCCACACCGAGCGTCGTGGTGTAACGGTTAGCGTTCTGGCCTCGCATTCGGGAGGACGGCGGTTCGAATCCCCGTCCGGGCATCCAGACTTGGGTTTTCCATGGTTTCCCAAATCACTCCAGGCAAATGCCGGGATGCTTCCTTCAAAAGGCCAAGACCGAATTCCTTCCCATTCCTTGCCCCACATCCTTTCCCGTCTCTAAAGACCTCGCTGTTAAGAGACGTTAAGCAGTTAAAAAAAAATGCCATGGTATGATTCCTTCCCGTTCCTTGCATTGATTCTCTTCCGGCACTATTGATTCCAACGTCGACGAGCCGTAAAGTCCCGAGCGAATCAAAATAGTATGTGATTCATTCGTTTTGTGTGTTGTTTATGAGAGATGAAACAAGGGAGAAGATGAAAACTAGACAGGGTCTGCTCTTCGGAATGTATCGGACTAGCCTCCCAGTTTAACTACCCCATTCGATGGAGGAATAGCCACCAGAAATACAGTATGCCCTCGCTGTTGACGCAGTGTGGAGATGAATGGGATTTAACAGATGCGTTTGGTTAACAATTTGGTGATTAGGATAGTGTACAACCGACACTTCTGGCGTAAACCATAAAGGGGCTGGTGTGTCTAAAGAATAGTAGGCATGAAATGACCGTGATCTCTTTCATCTTCATATATACAACACAATACACATAACAGCATTCTACACATACAGACTTTACACGCTGATACAGGAATGAACTGACCACTGTGTTTCCATTTGCGAATTTCACTATGCCCGAATCTGGTGATGCACTCACCCTAAGAAAGAATAGCTGTAAGGAATTTTGGAAAACTATCAAAAAACAAAATATATTTGGGACGTCAGGTGGAGCTCTTCTGAATGTCAAACCCGAAAGTTATGACACACATACCAGTTTTCGAATAGAACTCAGAACAGAGAAAGACAAAGCGAAACTACCAAAGCTAGGCCACCGAAAATGAACTATTTCAAACCCCCGGTGGCTGCACAAATAGAAAAAGCTGACCAACAAATAAACGCGATGTAAATAGGATCGGTAGGCTTGGAAGATGGAAGCACAACTAGTGCAGGAACTGAAATAGTTGACCATAACATCGGGAAGACGAGCTCATCACAAAAGAAAGCAACTACTGCGAGATCCGCCCTTGTAACGAAGACAGCAAGACCGGGTGATCGATAAAGACGGATAACGCCGGACCAGTTTATGACCAGCTGTAACCGGGGTCAACGGCATGGGGCACCGATGCAACGTAAAGAAACTCTTTATGGCCATTGTAACTGTACATCCCAAGTTAATTAATAAACACATTGAGGACTCTCTGTGTCTTCTGCAAACCTATGACTTTTTGATGGTTTTTTTGAACCTGTTGACTGAAAATTTCATAAACGACGCTCTATCCTATCAAATGGAAGTAATTCTATCTGTCTGAAACATTGCTATAGTGTGTTTTTGATACTTTGTTAATAAGATGAATATATTTAATTGGGAAACTAGGAACTATCGTTACGCTTGCTTAGGTATCTACGAAAAACTGCGTGATAAGTAGGGTTCGGATCTTGGTGACAAAAAAAATAAATAAAAAAATAAAAAATAGAGAAATATGACCATAAAAATGGGTAAATATGACCTAAAAATGACAAAATATGACCAAACATTTAAACTTACTATACATCAAAACATGCTCAATTATACATCATGTACGAGTATTTTATCTATTTATGTCGCTTTTATGTAGACGGCATAATTGTTTCTATGCATTCGCTGCACCACTAAATTTTAAATCGTTTTGTGGAATTCACTTTAATTTCAGATAATTTTTAGAATATAACTCTTTCATCTGTACAAAAGTACTCATCTCTAAATTACCTTACGTAACTTCATACTTTCATAAAATTTTACTTTTGGTATGGTGGCAGGGCTACCCACTGATCCACTGCAGATTTAACGGTAACTGAGGATATTTCATTGAGATATTAATTGACGAGGAATATTACGTTTAGAGAGTGACAATAATGTATGTCTTTAATTCTTGACTGGTGAATTCCGAACACAGTGAAAATTAGTTTTTTTACCCATCTGTATAGCAGAAGTACAGTTCTGTGAATAATTATCTTAATTTCTTCTCATCTATATCTAGTGAATTCCCGGTACTATTAAAACACTACCGGATTTTTCCTTAAAATATGATGATAAATATTATCGAAATTTGACCAAAACTAGAAAAATTGTCTGAACATGCATTTATAAGCTATATAAAATACATTTAAATACAATCAGAAACGCTGAATCAGTGTTTAATTCAGCATTTCAGCTCAAAAAGAAGGCAGGAAAAAAATGAGTTCTCCTAAAGATCCGAACCCTAGTGATAAGGCGCTAATGACCCGGCTGTCGACGCGCCCTAAATCAACAACAACAACCTAGTGATAAGTGTGTACCATACCCAGCATCCAAGCGCGGTAGGTTGGAGCAACTTTGCGGTGAGATGTAATCTGGTGAGTGGGTGATGATACATTACCTGCCACAGAGTAAAAGTTTTCTCAAGTGTTACTGTATGAGTAGATGACTAGAAAGAAGATCAGTGGCGAAACCTGTTGATCCATTCAGACCAGCTCTTCAAAAAGACCAAGTTGGACATCCTCATTCAATGTACTAATCACAATAACTAGTGGACGTCCTCACTCATTACGCACTGCAGAGAAGATTGCGATTTAACCCACGACTTGAGTACACACTCAGGTGATTATGAATCTGCATCGCCACTTTTCCTACCTTGATGGACATTTCTCTCCCCATCAGCTAGTGCGGTGTCAAGCGCAAAACAGCGTCGGTCAACGAGGAGGGTAGAATCAGTTGTCACAATTGGCGGAATTGGATTTCAACTCACACTTATCTTCCTCGTCAAGAAGAGTCATCCGTTGTCCTATGGCGTTCAGCCGAACTGGTGAGTACTTCTTTATCTCGAAATCTGACGTGTGCAATACCAGAGAAAATAATGAGTCACAGTAGTGAGGCGACATTAAATCGATTGCGCCACTATACGTACGTGATGCCCAAAAAGATTCAAGTACCTTTCTGAGAAGACTGAAGAATTATTTCTAGGCCTAGGTAGAAAATTTTCAGCTTAATACAAGCTTTGTTCTGGTCAGCTGCGGAAAGCTATATTAAAGTTACAGTGAATAATTATTCAATGTCTGCTCGATAACGATGAAAATTTAGTCATTTCTGAAAGTGACAGTCATTTACATAACCGACACGCGTTGCTGATTACGCCCCTATTGAATACTTTAGTTTTCTTTAATATTTATAAGGTTAGTGCAGCAATGCTGACATGTTTTCGAAACGGATCCTGGATATTTTAGTTCTTGTATCAAACACTGCAAAAAACTATTCAACGCTCACTTCATAGTAACCAAATTTCCATGTTTGTGCCTTTTTTCACTTTATCCATATAATTCAGAATGCCCTAGCGCGGTGCTCAGTCGGCGCAGAAACTTTTTACGAAATTGTAGTCCAGGGTTTACCTCCCAATGAGGGGCAAAGATTTTCCCTTGCAGCCGATCGTTGTGAAAGGTCGACCTTTAGGACCTTTCTACCTGCTATAGAGGGGAAATATGGTGTCGACACCCAGCGTTGGCGTGCCCCAGGTAACTACCCACGTCCGACCCGTGCTAATAGGCTTTACTCTCCTACGGAATGCCCCTTCTTGAACAAACACTGAAACGTGGTATTTACCTTTAAACTGCTACGTCCGCACGTCTCGCCCTGCACCTAGTTTATTGTTCGCAGAAACGTAATTAAATCTAAGACGTACAAATGTGTTATTACAAATTTAGATAGTTAACAAATGTCACAAGCAACGCTGCAGTAAATTTATGATCGGCGACAAGTTCAAGCAATACAAGGTTTCGTCATAGATATTAACAGCACAGTTTACTATTCGTAGTTATTTCTTATAGACTTAAGTTTATCTTCATTTCCTCAATGTACTGAAATTTAAATTCATTATCATGACTAAAAACTTCGCTTCACCCAGTCACCGGCGGCGATGTTGCATCTATCGACGGATTTTTTTATTTTTTAGTTCTTTTTATTCTTCAACAAATTGTTAAGAGACATATTGAAGAATATAAGCGATATCTGCGATAGCAGAAATAAAACGAAAACACAGTAACTGTAGCTTCATTGTTTAACAAATATATAAATGCAAAAAATTATAACAAAGTGCTGCCACGTCGTTTTCCATTCTAGGGAGTTGGTACATCTATTTTTTTTGTTCTTATGGTTTTACGCCTCGTCAACGTTGAGGTCATTAGTGGTGGGAAAGGACTGGGTACAAGGAGCGGGAAGGAATTCTACCATGACCTTTTCAAGCAACCATCCCGGCATTCGTCTAGAGTGATTTGGGGAAATCATGGAAAACCCAAATCTGGATGCCCGGACGGGGATTCAAACCCACGACCTCCCGAATTCGAGGCCAGAGCCTCACCGCTCACCCACTACGCTCGGTCATCTATTTTTAATGAGGGTGTATTCCAAAAACACTCCACGCTTCTAATTGTATTGCCGTTTCCTTCAAGGTCCACAGATCGATTTTTAAGTCGTCGCCTTGGTCTATAGGATGTAGCACATAGTGTAACCTAGAAAAATAAATAATGAACTTGAATTTTCCAAGTGTGCTGCCTCGGTATCTGGCCATACCAATAAATTGATAATTACTTTAATCGGTTATACTTGTAAAAGGGTTTCATTAAGATGCTTTGTCCGCACCTATATCTGATACGCATCAACACACTTAAAACGATGTAGAAACGAATCGATAATTCCACAAACGTCACATCTGTCTGTTGCTTTGAAGTGTTTGCGAAATAATTTAATTTGTTGGAACTGTATCACTAACCACGTTACATCATCATCATCGAGTTTCTAGCCACTGGCTGGTCTGTTTTTGTGCACAAGCATATCCATTTTCTTCTTTCTTCCCAACACCTCTCTGTCACCACCTTGGTCCAGTCCTCTCCTCTATTCTGTTCTCTCTCTTGTTTTTTTTTTTTTTTTTTTGCTTGTGGCTTTACGCCTCGTCGATGTCGAGGTCATTAGAGGCAGTAAAGGCCCAGGGACAAGTAACGGGAATGAATTCGGCCACGGTCTTTATTAAAGGAAGCATCCCGGCATTCGTCTGGAGTGATTTGGGGAAACGATGGAAAACCTAAATCTGGATGCCCGGACGGGGATTCGAACCCGCGTCCACACTCCTCTCAGCCATCTATCCCTTGGGACTTCCTCTGGGTCGTTTACCATACATGTTCAGATTGTGGATTTTTCTTAGGATTCTCTGCTGCCTCTGTTATCTTAATACGCCCATATCATCTCAGTCTGTACTCCTCTATCATTTCCAGTAGGTATTCCTCTTTTTCTGTGTCTAAACTTTTAGTTCCTTATTCTGTAGATTCTAGTTCCTTTGTAGTATAAATATTATATTAAATTGTTTGACCACGCATTCCTGCCGTTGGTATCTGCATTTTTTTTATCTCGTTGTGTTGGCATCATGTAGAGTTCTTTGGTTGCCTGTGGAGGTTTTAGCAATTTGGCTGTTGTAATAGAGGGAGAAATGACGCGATATTTATAGACGTGGATACGTAGATGGTGTTGGGAGTAGGGTCACAAGTCGATGAAAGGCGGCGGAATTACTCATCAGCATTCCGGCTAACGATTCAAAACAAGTTTCACTCCAGAAACCTTATTTTTCGCGAGAGAAATAGTTTCCGCGAGCGCAGGCTGTCGCGTTGGCTGGGTCACGAACGTGTGGGCTGGACAACTTCATTAGGCGGCGTTTCCGGCCGGCAGGTAGGAGCAGCGGCAGCGAGGAGCCAATTTAATTTCAGGGCGAAGCCTCGGGCGAAAGTGGAGCCCCCGCCATCACGCTGGCAAACCAAAAATGTCCCTACTATTTTGGACGCAAGGGGATGAAACGCGATGCAAAATATGGCAGGAGTAACACGCTGCAGAAAAAGGTAAAACTTGTTTACAACCTATAACACATTTAGTACCCTATGTATGAAAGACGGAATGTCTCTCTGGATGTATGTCCATCTGATATCCTCTCGTAACTTCTGAACCCTTTAACTTAAAAATTAGTTACTGTGGGCTATTTTAGTTCTTACTAACCACAAATGGATAATAGCACAAAAATTTGAAAAATCATGGAGGTGGAAACGAATATGGGGGTTGGGAGGTACACGACATCACTAATCGTAAAATTTATTGTTATAAGTATATTTTGTTATTAAATAATTATGATTATATATAATAACTTCAGTATTTGAATTTTCAGTGTCAAGGAACGTCAAGCTAGAGAGAAAGAGGATCTCTGGTTATCAGTTGGTTGTGGAAAAAAGATAACTTGAGAGGCAGATAGATGTAGACGTCGAAATGCTGGCGGTATGAACGTAAAGTTGTATTTGACATTCGAGAAAATAAGTCCGGGAGCATAGATAGAGAATAATAGTAAGAACGAATTTTAATCAATGTGTTTGAATAGAATCATACGTATTAAAAGGATACCGGAAGATGAGTAAACGATAATTATTCTTGTGAAAGTTTAATAAACCATTTGAATTGGTATTTGAATAGTAATTGCACATCATTTAAAAGATAATTTATTTTCAGCTGTGGTAATAACACCAGTATTGGATAAAGAGGATAAATAAAAGTCCTATAGTATTGATCCGATATTGCAAATTGGAGAATAAATACATTATTTTATAATATTTAACTGTGAGGCTGAAAATCACAATTACGGATGGGTATATACTGATAAGACAAGACGATTAAGCTGTTATAGGGTGTAGTAGGTACTGGGTATGAAATGAAAGCTGGCGACCCTCCGATTCTCAAAATGCATCAATTTTGATTTTATTCAGCGATTTGTACTAACTTGTTTTTCTTTTTTTTACAAAAATTACTCCCCCATCTTTGTTTTCGAAACTACTCATCCGCAATTACTTCATAATTCCCAGTGATATGAAGCCTCCTAAAACTGTAGTAAAACTACTGTATAAGATATCTTGCTGGAGTTAATATGTTTTCGCAAAATTATCAAGACATTTTATTCTTCAGGGGGCATCCATAAATTACGTGCGGTGTTTTTCCGGACCTCCCCCCCCCCCCGCCCCTCTGGTGAGATCTGGTCTGTGAGACCCTCCACCTAGAAATCGCACTCGCAACTTTTTGAGCCCTTTTTTTTTTTAAAAAAAAAAAAAAGCTCTACAATCCAACAAAAATTTCAAAAACCTCACATGAGATTTCCGTTGCTCCCCCTTGGTGAGATTTCGCCGGACCCTCCCTATTTCCCCTCACGTAATTTATGGACACCCCCTCATCTGAATTACTCTCAGCAACCCGTCGAGTTGACTAACTTGGTCGCGGTATCGTGGTGTTGTCCACCAACCACCAACTGACGTGGGGTTAGCCCATTTGAGTCCTGATGGTGGAAGTGCATCGTCAGAACTTGACCGGCAGGGTGGGAGAGATAGTGGTGCACAATTCATAATCGCCAGACTGAGCACCGAAGTTCTGGATTAAATCCCAAGCCACTCCGCAGTGCACATAGAGTGGCGGCGTAAGACACTATTGACGGTGTTTTGTCCGTCGTATCGGGATGATAAGCTTGCGGCCATGTAACGTCTTTCGGAAGAGTAGGCCTGAATGAGCCGGCACCGGTATCACCCTCCCCCTTCATTCTTCTCTCATCCACAACACCCCAGTTCATCTTACCATATGTTGCCATGGAGAGGTAAAGATCCCCTATTAAAACCACCTATGCTCTGAGACGGGGTAGAAGGAAAAAATTCATCCCATAAAGAATTTCATGAATCGCATAGTAAATATGTCGAGGAAATGCCTCTTTTGAAAATTTTGAAACACCCTCAATAATTTCTTCGACTGAAATTGTTTATTTGATTTATTTATGTATACCATTTAAAGGCAACTTTGGTAAACGAATAATAAATTCAATTAAAATTCACTTGTTATTTATACTTTTTTACAAAATTTCTAAAAAGAAAATTTAATGAACTCTACCTGTGTCCGGGCCCATCAACACATGATAATAATCTTTTTTAATTTTTTTTGGGGGGTGTTTACTGTGGCTCGCCTCAACAGCCTGGTGTTTTGGACGTGGCTTATCTCGTGTTAGGTATCTATATGGCCCATCTGACGCTTCAGCTCTAGCGTTGCCCCGAATCGGTAGAAGTTATATAGAATGGACAGTTTCATTAAAAAATAACGGACGTAATATTCACTGGTGTCTAAAAACACAAACGATTATCAAAAGTAGAGATTCAAGCAGGGAGCAACAGTTAAAAATGAAAAGAGGAAAGATTGTAGTTTACTTCCAATGTTGTTCAATTTGGTTCTAAAGGAAACAAAATTTCCAATGCAACAAGGAGAAAAAGTAATATCTTGCGATTTTCTGCTGATATTTTCCTTTTAGCAAGAGTGAGAATATTGAGAAATTACTGAATTGCATAAAAAAATATTGGGAAAATAATTTTGATTAACTATAAAACATAACAAGCCAACATCATGCAGCTAGGCAGAAATAATAAAATTATATTAAAGTGTTGCAGGCGGTAAGACTCATTATTTGTGAGCTCGAGAGGCCACATACAAATGTAGTATTATAATTTTATTTTAATCAATTAATATGGATTTCATGACTCAATTCAAGATTATGTACAGAGGGGCTCGGTTGTGGCCGCAACAGATCTTGCGATTATCGTGAATGATTAATCGCAAGGATTATTGTATTAAGATGCTTTAATGGACCATAGTTGCGTTTCTTGAGAGACATGGAAAGTATTATACAAAAAGTTTGCTCTGTAGGATTTTTAAAACAGAGCGGCAACCACATATACCAATGAAGGAAACCGCCAGAAAGAATGTGGCCGAAACGGTGTTTAATGCAGGCAATAAACCTCCAAGAGCCATGTTCGAGAGCCTTTAGCGGGGCTCTTTGTTGATAGTAATCCGTGAGTCAGACGAATGTCGGTGAAGGGTGCCAATGAGATGCAGGAACTGTGCAGAAATGTTAGAGAATAAGGACACAGAAATCGATTCCCGCGTGGTTTTACCAAACTTTTAATGTGTTTTCTATGATCTATAGGCTGACGAATCGGAGCGAGGAAAGAACAGTAAGTTTTGGAGAAGGACTTTGGCCTCGGAGGAGAGAGAATCTGTTCTTGGAATGCGCCAGGCTCGAACCTAAAACGTTACCGCTCATACACCGGATCAGTTTTTCCAACAATATGGCTGAAAATAATAGAAATTTGGTACTCAATAATGACATTTAACGAAAATTGTTTTGTATGAGATAGGTCGACAGGTTTTTATACATACTTGTATGTGTGTATTCACACTTCTGTAACTGCATCGTATTTCCTTCGCTTTTGGCATGGTTTGTGATGAAATTTCATAGGGAAATGAGTTCAACAGACCGCAAAACAGATTTGTAAAAATAATAATAATAATAATAATAATAATAATAATAAGATTTTGTCATAAGTACCTCAGACACACGTAACAGAGATGCGAAATAAAAACTTTTTTCGCTTGTTTCATTGAGTGTAGTATCGTTGAACAGGTATTTAAAAATGCAATCAATGTTGTTATGGGGCACGAGTTTTTACTGTGTGTTCCGCGAGATCGTGGTTGAATTTTAACGCAATTACGAGCCCACTAATTCTGCAAATATATCGTAACGAGTGATGTGCAATTCCATTCAAGTATCATCACCTAATGTACTGCGTAATTTAAATGCAGTGTTGGGTGTTGATATGAAAGCTCGAGCAGGTCGTCACATATCGTAATATTTGCTCTCTACATTTATAAACCTGGAAGCAGACTGTCTGTGCCTTTGTTACCGCATGACGTATAAACTACAGAGCAGAATTGTAAGGGGTTTTTACTGTTTGAAAGCTTATGATCTAGCTTATAAACTGCGGTGATAATCTGTTTGTAACCAAAAAAGATAGGCACCGCAGTTCACACTGTAATTAAGACAAACACTTATTTGTTAACCTCAAAAGATGACCAGTAAGTAATTCCACTCTTTGAATTCTGTTTATCTTGTTTTAATTGATTGTTTCTTTCTTCAGGTTAATGAAATATAGTACGTTTGAATACGCACAAAAAACGTAAATCAAACCACTACATCAAAGATTAAAACGTCAATAAATTATGAGATTAACAACGATACTACCTTACAAACCATAGATTAAATCCTAAGAGATGTTTCTGCTTAATATCAATTCTTCGTAGGCTAGGATAAAATTTAGGTAGACTAATTTAATTTAATTTAATTTAATTTAATTTAATTGCAATGGAGCACAGGCTCCGGTGGCAATTTCCCTACACAGCTATCTTCCCCCTATCCTGCACCCACCTACATTTGCCCTCTACAAATTTTTTCTTTAAATTCCTTCAAAGTTTTCGGTAAATTATTCATCGTTTCTCTTGGTAACTCATTCCAATCCCTGACACCCTTACCTAAAAAAGAGAATCTTCCTACACCCTTGTGCCTGAAATCGAGTGCCAGCTTGTGGTCATGGTCATCTTTTCCCTTCCATGCACTACTTTTCATACCTACTGCAATATCTTTCCATGCCTCATCACCAGTATATGCCCTGTACACTCCCATGACCCTCCTCATCCTCCTCCTGTCTTGCAATGAATCCCATTCCAGCTCCTTTATCATATCCGTCACTGATTGCATTCTGCGATAATTTCCAGAAACAAATCTAGCAGCCCTTCTTTGCACCCTCTCCAACTCCTGTATTTGATACGTAAAATGAGGGTCCCATACTACACTACCATATTCGAGCAATGGTCTGACCAAAGTTTTGTAACCCAATTCCTTGACTTCTCTCGTACATCCCCTCATAACTCTCTCCAACAAGTGCAGAACTCTGAAACCTTTTCCTACCACCTGTCCTATGTGTCCTGCCCAGTTAAGTTTGTTATCAAAAGTAATTCCAAGATATTTGCATTTCAAGTCTTCAGCAAGCAATTCTTTCCCCACCTTATATTCATAATTAACCTTTTGTTTTTTATTTGTGTATCTAATAAGCTGACTCTTCTTTGCATTTATCTTCATTCCATGTTTACTAACCCAATTAGCTATTTCCCCTTCATAGTACGCGTCTATATTTTATTTAGTTTTATGAACATTTCATTTTAGCTAATTTCTTATTTTCTTAAAATTACATTATGTTAAAAATGCACATAAAACGAAACTCAAAACATCTTACAGCTGGAGGAACACCAAAAACAACAACGTAGCCGAAAGAAGAAAACTTTTTATGACATTTATCTGTTAGTCTTTATCCGGTACAATACTTGTAACCAGAAAAGGGGGGGGGGATTAAACGCTTTGCTACATACACATAGGACCACGTGCACAAAGCAGCAGGCAAATGCTAGTTGGGAGCCATATTGAATGAGAGCTACACAAAGTTCTGAGATAGCTTTGAGTAAGTTAAAGAAATATGGGAGAATTGCGGGTTTGGTGGTTTTTCTTGCTTGTGATGCTAATGTTTCGGTCCCAACTTGGTGCCTCCGTGAGGACTGCTTCAAAATAATGTATCCGCTCCTGTTTATATTTTCCGAAAGAGATTGTGTTATTTCTCCGGCAAAGTGTGTCCGCTGGTACAGAGAGATCTGCGCTCCGTGGAATGGTCTGGTTGTCGTTACAACGCGTTCTTCTGTGAGTACAGACTTCCCCATTTAACTTAATTCACACCCCCGTCTTTGTACTCGCAGACGAATGCGTTACAACAACAACCAGATCACTTCACGGTGCGCAAACCTCTATGGAATAGCGGACACACTTTGCCAGAGAAACAGCGCCAACTCTGCCGGAAAATATAAACAATCTATCCAGTGTACGTAGCGGATACATTATCTTGAAGGCACCAGATTGGCAACAAAACTATTTACTATATACCAAAATAAACAATAAAACCCAGGCTCAGCGATAATTGATTCAAAATTATGATTGTAAGTACATTTGGTGATAAAGAATCGTGTATCTCCACTCTTAAATCCTGTTGGCCACGTCCTGAATCATGAAAATTTCTTCCAGCATCGGGGCCAAACCAGCTAAACCCCTGTTGAGCGTCACGGACCATCACAGTGTCATAATGATGTCTGCCACGAGGTGGTTTAGAGTTACGTAGCTTATCGTTACTACCTCATATACACTAGGAGGCCGTATGCAATTACTGTTCTTACCCTATTATTCCGCGATTCAGTAAAAGTGGATGGCGGAGGGTACCTATATTTTATTTCACGATAGATGATAACATCATGGGCATATAGTATTACTTTCCCCTCAGCTACGTCGCACAGAACATTGATGTATATGAGAAACAACAGGGGCCTTATGTCACTTCCCTGGGGAACCCAGGACCACACTTGGGTCACTGATAAACGTTCACCGTAGAGAACTACACATTGTGGGAAGTCGGCAACCCACTTGAAGTTATAAACTTCTTTGCTCGGAAAGGGGATATTACTACGGCAAGAAGGGATTTGGGTTATCTATGCCGTCAAAATTATCTACTTACGTATTTTAATCTGTTGTAAAGTACTGGCTCTAAAGGAAGGAAATCATAGTTATAAAAGATAAGTACATACATTTCACCGATATTGAATAACATTATTCGATCAGTTCCAGGAATTTTCGATTTAATTCCACCGAATTGACGTCAATGGTTGCAGCGTAATTTTCGACCTGCAGTGCCACGGGTCCGATAACCCATTCACAAGGCCAGCTACCGCGTTATCTTCATAGATAGCGCCAGCAAGTTCATGGAACTATTAACTTCGCTCCAAGTACTAAGTGAACAGACGCTCCTCGATCTGATCATAAAGACAGTTTTGCAACACACCGTTCTTGCAGCAGCTAGGTCAATAATTTAAAAATAATATTTCTAAAGATATGACATTCTTTTGATACATAAAAAGTCCTATGACAAAGTACGAAGGGAAAGTCTATGGTTAAGCTGAAAACAGAGAGAAATAGATGAAATAATCTTGGAAATGATAAGAAACATTCATAAGAAGTGCGAGATTTGCGTGCAGATAGATAGTAGACAATCTGAATGGTTTCACACGGAAAGGGCAGTTAGGCAAGGAAGTGTACTGACACCTGTTCTATTTAATGTGGTTTTAGATTAAGTCATCGCAGAATTCCAGCGATACAGAGAACCAGCAGTTAAATGTGATAGCATATGACAATTATATTGGAAGAGACATTAGAAATCTGAAAAGAGAATTAGGAAAACTGAGTAGTGAAATAGTTAAATACGACCTGCAAATTGTAGGAAAATAAAATAAAATTATGAAGATTGCAAGAAACAATGGCCCATCAAGGTATGTGTTACTCGATGGCAAGAAACCGAATGGGCCAGAGTGATTTGTATATTTGGAAAGCAAGGTAACTACCAAAGGAAAGATGGAGGAAGAAATAGGGCAAACAATAAGGAAGAGTGGACAATTGTATCATCAGCCGGCCTCGGTAAGGGCTAGAGTGCCTCCGCGTGCCGAAGGTCGCCGGTTCGAGTCCGGCCGCGGGCATGGGTGTTTAAATGTTGTGTCTGTGAATGTAATGACCGTCCTGTGGCATGTCTAATTAGCAGGTAAAAATTCACCAAGCTGGCTGTATAGCCTATGATACCGAAAGCCAATTAAAAAAATGTATCATCAGATAGAGGATGTAATCTGGAGGAGGAACATGGGAAGAAAGTCAAAATCTTACTCTATAAAGTATATTATCAGTAATATTACCTATGGCTCTGAAACCTGGACTTTGACAAAGAAAGATATTTGCAGATTACAGACGGCAGTCATCAAGTTTCTGAGAGGGACAGAGAACGTCACAAGAAAGCATAGAATCAGAAATGAAAACATCTGAGAGAGATTGAAAGTTGAAGCATTGGAAGAGATGTTAACAAATAAAAGACTGGAGTGGCATTTCATGAGGATGGAAAAGGCGACAGTGCCGAAGTTGGCGCTCTTGAACATTGGGAAGCGAACCAGACCAATTGGAAAACCATGGGCAAGATGGCTGGATTAAGCGAAGAAAAATGTGGAGGTAAAGGAGTTGTTTGGAGCAGCTAATGAAAACATCACGACACCCCTTGTGTATCTCAAACAAAGCTTGTGGAACGGAAGAAGAATCTTTCATTCAGAAAAAAAAAAAAAATACACAGCGAAAAGAATGGACGTGTGATTGGAGACATTCTTTGGTAAGTAATTAGCTCTCTCACGGAACATTATACCTTGCCGTGTCGCAGTACCCACGTCACGTTCTGCGAATATTCATGTCAGCAAACGTAACCCGAACTGGGGCAGGTGACGCACTAGATACACTTGCGTTCGTGTCCTCGGTGAGACCAACTCAGAGGTCTGAGCAGTGCATATCGAAGGAAAACAAGAGACCTTTATTGTGAATTTTACTGTGTCACTTTGGAAACTAACTTCATATAAACACACATAGTTGTTAATGATCGACAATGTGGAAAATTTCTAGCGATAGTGGATTTCTGGTGTTAAGAAAAAGGAGCAAAGACAAAGTCCTTTCGCGTTAAAAATCGAATAATGAAGCTATCCACTGGGCGAAAATAAAAAACTACATTAGCAAACTGGCAGCCGGTATCTTCATAGGCTGTCTAATTTGCATTAAAAAGGGGCACACAGCTAACCCATACGTAGAATAATAAATGTTTAACGCTACTGTTGAAAGTCTCTTTTGTTATGATTGCCGTTTCTAATCCAAATTCCAGTACTTTGATTCTTCGGTCTTTATACTCATCATTAGCTGCTACAAAGCTATAACTGTATATTTAATTTATTACAAAACAATGGTACAATATTTAAGCCTGTTTCTACTATGTAAATCTTACTAGTTATGCTGTTTATACAAAGTTATGTAATAAAATGAATCGGTTCTTCATGGTTGAGCACATTTAAGTTCCGTGATTTTTTTAAGGCATCTTTTAAGCAAAAAATCTGTATCATGACAAAAATAACTTACTGCCAGAAAGAAAAAATCTTACAAAATTTTGTAAAGTATTTCAGTTGAAAAAATAAAAAGTAATAGCTGACCCGATAGTGTGGCTGTAAGGTGGGCTATAACAGGAGTAGGTTCAAAATTTTGGTCCCTGCTTACCGGTCATCCTGATTGCAGCTCAATCGTATAGGCGAATGCTAAGGTGTTCCATCTTCACCTCATAAAATACAAATTTCACAAAAAAACACTTATCATCCAGAACTAAAAAAACGTAATAGTTCCTTTTTAAACATAAATCAAGCTTGGAAATATTTTTTCACTATGAATTGATGATTATAACGTTTATTAAACAAAGGGAAAAGGAAACGGCTTTAGGCAATATGAATTACAACGAAACGGAAAATGATTCATCACTCACCAAAGTTGAAGGCAACGACGGGAAAAGCACATATATCACGAACACAAAAAATACACAATATTTCGGTCTTAAGCCTTCTTCATGTTAAAGAGAATGAGTAATGTGGTTCGGCAGGTGTGCACACTCCGAAGTTTCCTAAATTACCTTTTTTTTATTATAACGTTGGAATCCTCGCTTTGTTACCAACAGAAGTAACTTTTCGTGATTGCATTCTTATTATATAACTGTTGTGGTTTATCAATCCTTTAGTGCAAATATCAAAAAACGTAACATAATCTGTTAATAATAAGTTCATCGTTTTTTCTTTACTTTTGGCTTTACGCATTACGCCGTTCGAGGTGGGATGGGATTGGGGACAAGGAACTGGGAGGAATTTGATCATGGTCTTTTGAAGGAAGCATCCCGGCATTCGCCTGGAGTGATTTGGGGAAACCAGACGGGGATTCGGACCGCCGCGCCGTCCTCCCGAATGCGAGGCCAGAGCGTTAACTGCTCACCCACCACGCTCGGTAGTTGCTAATCGAAATAATAGACCCCATATTTAATAAAACTTCTTAAAGAAACCATTTGAACGATTTCTTTTCCATTATGCCCTTTCTCGTCCCGTATTTTACTATGATTTGAATTACACAATCGTAAGATAGTGTATAAAAAAAGGTGAACAATAATATTCAAAAACATTACAACGCTCGACAAGGTGGCAAGCAAAGATTTATTTTTGCTTCAACAGTCACGTAATAATATCTAAATTGATAATAACAAATAATGAAATACTAACGGGCTTGCGCATATCGTATAAACAAAACTTTACGTATTGTTAGTACTTAACGCAAAGGTTGCTGAATCTTCTCTAGAAAATAATGGATATACAGAACCGCCGATTACTAAGTCTAGTTGATGTTTTGTCTAGCAACTTAAGAAGGCACTTGAAATTTGAATATTGTAAATAGCATATTCATTCAACAAGATTGTAATATGTTTTACCTAATATAGATAAGGAAATCTGTAAATATATAAGTTACGCAAATGGATGTAAGAAGCTTTGTAAAAATGTAGATTGGCTGTATGGTCTATAACCAAATGCCATTAAAATAAAAAAATAAAAAAAATCTTCTCTAAGGAATAATACTAAGTCCACGCGACTGTGAAAGGACGGCCAGTTCCTTTCTTTCAGGACCTAAAGTTTAACGTGGAATCCGAGTAAACTATCTTTTGCAGTGTACTTCATATTTACAAAGTAAGCTTTACCAGAAATAAACTATTTTAGCCCTGTAAATTTCGGCCCACCGGAATCGAATCGGTGACCATCTGTTTTCAGTAAGGTACTTGAACGCTCATTATATAAATACCCAGCTGCTTATACACATTGCAACCAGGGATTTTCGATTATATTAAACAGCAAAATCACAGTGCTACACTACAGTAGTATTATGAACGAATACTTCTTGTGTCATATAAATTGGAGTTTATATACCACCTGCACAAGCTGAATCTTTAAAGTTACTTTTTTTTTTTTTTTTTGTTGCTGTCGTCAGTCTTTTGACTGGTTTGATGCAATCCTCCATCCCTTCATATCTTGTGCCAACCTCTTCATGTCTACATATCCCTTATAACCCACGTCCTCAATTATGTGCTTCATATATTCTAATCTCTGTCTTCCTGTACAGTTCTTACCTTCGACTGTTCCCTCCACTAACAAATTAACCAATCCTGCATGTCTCAAAATATGACCTATCAGCCTGTCTATTCTTTCTGTAAGCTTCTTCCACAAATTTCTTGCCTCACCCATCATTTCCAAAACTCGTTCATTTCTTTCTTTGTCTGTCCACTCAATTTTCAGCATCCTTCTGTAGCACCACATTTCAAATGCTTCAATTTTCTTCTTTCAGGTATTCCATGTTTCGCTACCATAAAGTGCTGTGCTCCACACATAGAGTTTTAAAAAGTTCTTTCTAATTCCTAGATCAATATTTGAAACTAAAAGATTTCTCTTTTTCATGAAGGCTCTTTTTGCTAGTGCTATTCTGCTTTTAACATCATTCCTGCTTCGGCTATCGGTTGTAATTTTGCTTCCTAATTAACAGAATTCACTTACTTCTCCTAGTGTATCCGATCTTATTTTATATTTAATCTACTGTGATTGGTATCATTTCTTACAAGCGTGTAAAACAAATCAAGTTGCTATAGTTAGCTGTAACATCATCATCAACAATGCCGTTGTTTCAGCTAAACCTAAACGGTATTCTCTCGTAAGTATAAGAAAAACCACCCTAAGAATCAATATGAATGTAGTGACTAAATGGCTCCTTGTCACATAAAAATTAAAAATCAATTGAAGTAAAATTTCGGCTGATGGAAACTTAATCAGTTTTGCAGTACATTACAAGAAAAACGGATTAAGGGGAAAAAAGGTAACATAACGTACAACACCTGATTTAATGCAAATAGAAAATTCGTCCAGTGTAACTAGGAGTAACAGCGAAAAATCGTAACTAGCATCCATCCTTGAAGCGTGGAATCCTATATTTACTTATAGAATTCTAACAGAGCTCCAGTTTTTCGATGGGATATTTCATTGAGGTAACATCAATACCAGCAGCCAAATTGAATGGTCCACGGGAAAAGAAGAGAATAATAAAATTCAATTAAAGCTTTGTTCTGCGAACACTACAGGTCATAATTAGAATCTGAGAATTCATTGTTTCGCAGAAGCGATTATGAAAGCAGAAATATTGTACGATATGGTGAGATATAATGAGGCATAATAAATCAGCTGGCGTGTTGTTGATGTTGATATTCGATGGAATGTTTGCACGTCTCTCACTTTGATGTTAAACTTTGTAAGTTGTATGAATGAATTTCAATAAACGCTTTCAAAGCTGGAAACTATTTTTTGAAGAATCTTGTAGTTACAACATGCAAAAAATTGTAATACCATTCCACAAACTGCTTTTAAGGATTATATTAGCATTTATCCGCTGTTTCGGTGCTATGGTATGTGCAGAAATTCCGATTTTATTCTATTACGAAACATTAACTTGGAGAGCCATTAATGTCATTATTTCAGTAGTATATAAGTATTTCCAGCGTACCAAGTTTCAATCGCGAAACAGTAGTGAATATCAATGCGCATGTGACGCAAGCTATGATTTTCGAACGAAAACGTTAGCGAAGTCTGTTGGTAGTTTGAAATGCAGTCAAGAGTTATTTTTTATTTACTTTGATTTCAATGATGCCATATTACTAATGTAATTATTTCAGCCGCATGTAAGTAGTTCTGACGGGTCAAGATTAGATCGTAGTACAGTGAATGTATTAACATTTTGAATACTTAGGTCATTATCCTTAGCTAATATACTAATGCTGGGTTTTCTTATTCATCTAGTGCAGCTAAAAAATGAAAACTTCGTTATGGCATATACGTTTCGGTTTATTAGACCATCATCAGTACCCTAAAACAAGTTATGTACAAGTTTTGATGTTTAACTTAATGTTTATCTAAATGAAGATATAAATGTGTTACTAAATGTTAATTTTAGCTTATTTTACTTACAGTTTTTATATATTACATTAAAATTTTCATTCATTAATGTAATATACAAAAACTGTAAGTAAAATAAACTAAAAATAAAAGTTAATAACATACTTATACCTTCATTTAGATAAACTTTATGTTAACATCAAAACTTGTACATAACTTGTTTTAGGGCACTGATGATGGTCTAATAAACCGAAGCGCATATGCCTTAACGAAGTTTTCATTTGTTAGCTGCACTAGACGGATAAGAAAACCCAGCAGTGAATATATTAATGAGCATGTGACACAAGCTATGATTTCCGAACGGCATTACCGGAGGTTGTGGTTAGGCTGAAATACAGCCTAGACCAGAATTACAACTGATTCGCTTTGTTAAACCATACGACACTATGGATTTAGTTTCATAATTTATGCAGTCCAGCTTTATGTTTTGGATTATTTTTAATTTGCTTTGCTTTCAATTATTGATGTACTTATTTCAGTGGCAGTTCGATCGCGAAGTATTAATGCCCATGTGACACAAGCTATGTTTTTCGAACAGAAACATTAACGAAGTTTGTGATTAGGTTGAAATGCAACCTGAACCAGAATCATAACTGAATTTTTTTTTTTTTTAAAAGCATAAGGCACGATGGATTTAGTTTTATAATTTATGCGGTGTAGCATAAGGTTTTAGACTTCCTAGTTACTTTTTAATTTCATTAACTCAATAGCAGGTAAGAAGTACCAACTTTAAGGCGATAAAAATACAACCGAAAACAAACATTACAAAATTAAGCTTATGAGCGTTATTTAGTAAAAAGAACAGTTTATTCTGCTGTCCGTGGTTTGAACAGCAGCCAACATTTGTAGACATATTTGCGCATTATAGCCACCAAATACATACTAATCGAGTAAAGTCGTTCGAAACACGGGCAGTTCCACACAAGTTATTAAGCAATAAATATGTGTTGGTACCTGCTGATATTCATTGTAGCTCTTTTTCAGGCTCTTTATTCGTTAAAAAATGAATTTCGCATTCATATGACATGTAGAGGAGATGTATTGCACATTAACATATTGTTATGTACATTGTGTAGCATTTAGCGACAATTGGAAATATATCGTACCAGAGACAAAATATTAAACTGTCAAAGATATTAATAATCTCGGCGATTGTGCCCACAGTAAATTATATATTACTCACGCTTATTATGTTTGACTAACTTATTCCGTTAAATTTAATGTTTTAAATTTCGGAGAACTAATTAAATAAATAGCCGATGTCATGATACGAAACATAATCCTAAGAAAAAAATGTGATCTTTTGTCAGTTTTTCGTAAAAGTCGTGAACATCTCAAACACAGTATGATCCATGGCACATAATTTCTTAGTTCAATTACTTTCTTCGTCCTTTGGTACTTATAAGTCATTAGTTGTTTCCGCAGATTTTGATCCGTCCATTAACTCAAAAAATTAGAAAACACCATCCAAATTGATGCGGTAGCTTTTGCGTGATACTATTTCATTCATTTCAGACACACGCAGCTTGTTTACAGATTTATAACAATATATATTCTCCAAATTTAAACATCATAACTTCATTCATGGAAACGCCTAGTATTTATGAAAAAGAGAAAATTAACCGATACTGACGGATGGAACATATTATATTCAAAATGTTTATTTCCAAAAGTTTACGACGAAGGATAAACTACGCCGGTACGGTCTTTGCAAATATCAACCGCGACGTTATTTGCCAATGGCTATCATTAAATTTTAATTACCACCATTAAGTTACCGAGCTACCGAGGTGTAATTTGAAGAGCGTAATCAATGGAACTTGAGAGTATGATGCAAATTACCGCTATCTATCTACGTCAACGTCTTTTGTTTCAGGAGCAGATAGATGTAGATTAGTACTGACGTTGTACAAAGCCAAAGTCCACAGATTACCGATAACAGTACAGTTTCCGAAACATTAAGACTGATTTTTTTAAAAATGATAAATAAATAAAAGAAGCGCATGGGAATACTAGTATTCGATGTTTTAGTTGGCTTTTAATAGATGTAATATTACTGACGAAATGAACTAGAAATACGTCCCATCGCTACCTCATTTCATTTATGAAGAGGGTTAGTTTCAATATATTTTAAAAAAAAAATACTTTTAATTATTCGAGGCAGTAAAGCACGGCAGACAGCTTAAAAGAAATTTGTCCAATCCTGGTATCCTCTTCACCATTTACAGTCTACAAGTAAATGTTACTTCTATTCCACTCAGATGGAGTTTAGGTGCAATATCCTCAGTGAGCAAGAAAAATGCTACCCTTATTTCTGCTAGTCAAAAATTTACTACATAGTTTCATAAATAAAATTACATTTACAATAAGAAATGTCATTTGCATTCGCTATCCCTAGAATGCAGACAATATCTCTTCCCCACAGAAATCAAATGTTTGACAATTCGGTGATTTTCCTTCGTCTTCACCACTGCGTCCTGAGTAACTGAATATGCTGTGACGATATGCATTGACGTCAATGAATAATGCTAATTATTAACTTAATTAATTTAATTGTCTAGATATTAACAGCAATAATTAAGAGTAAAAAAAGCACAGGGGAGAGTGGAGTTATTTAGAGAGTAACTATGGGCAGCAAAGATTTTGATGTAGTGATTTTTCTTTGAGAAAGCATTCCCCATTAGATCAACCAACTTTAGCCTACATGTTGGCCTGCAAATGCCAACCTCACCTAATTACTTTACCCAGAAAAGGTTTGTTTTTACTCCTAAGGAGCCGGTGTACGAGATTATTCAGTTCAAAAGAGTTAAGCTTGCAAAAAAACAGCTTTGGCAGCACAAAAACAAGACGTCTGATTAGTGACCTGCTGTTGAAGGTACTGTCACCCTGAGCCTATACATCCTCGCGTAAGCCATCCTTGTTTATCAGACAGTATTCAGTTGGTTTTCCCAATAAGTTTTCTCACTATGCAAGCACACTTTGAACAAGGGGTAGGGTAAGTCAGGGATAGTCGGACCATGTTTTTTTAAAGTAATTTTTTCCTAAACTTTGCAATGTCTAGGATTTATTATATATTTTTATAATACGTATATATGACCTTACTAGGGTTAGATGGACCACCTCCTAGGGATTAATGGACCTCTGGTATACACTACTAAATCAGGGTGTAACACAAGAAATACAAGTTATAAAAGGTATAAACAATGTTTATTTTCAAATATAAAGTTATAAACTGCTTGAAAACTGATAAGTATAGGGGTATAAACTATTTGAAAAAGAAAAAGTAAATTTGATAGTCAACATACGTAGAAAATATAGGAATTCTAACTTCACATTGTTAAGAAGATTTAATCATTCTGCAGTCATTTTCTTTTGAGAACCTCGCTTCCCACAGTAATTGCATTTATTTTTTCTTCTTGTGCAGCCTTCATATGTCCAGCTAGAGCATGACACACACTTAATCCATTTTTGTTTTACTGTAGTTCTTATTACACCACACGCAATAATCAAATCCCAGTCACTTTCATAAAGGTTATCGTTGCAAATTTTTTTTATTGCTTTACGCCTCGCCGATGGCTGAGGTCATTAGAGGCGGGATGGGACTGGGGACAAGGAACGGGAAGGAATTCGGCCACGGCCTTTTTGAAGGAAGCATCCTGGCATTCGCCTGGAGTGATTTGGGGGAAACCATGGAAAACCCAAATCTGGATTCCCGGACGGGGATTCGAACCCGCGTCCTCCCGAATGCGAGACCAGAACGTTAACCGTTCACCCACGACTCTCGGTCGTTGAAAATTATATCAATATCGATATCTTCAGATTCTGAGGATGACGTAAGTTCTTTCTTCTTTTGCGTTCTCTTCCTTTTATTAATCTCCCATTAACTTCTTTTTCTTCTTCCCTTTCTTCTCTTACTCCCTGCCTTTCTTCTTTTCTTACATTACTTTCTTCTTTTATGGTTTTTTCTTCTATTTTGCTGCAGCATTAACTCCAATTTCCTTATTCTCAACAGCTTTGACAGCATTTTTCAAACTGTCTTCAGACCATTCTCCTTCCACCGACGTGCCTTTTCTTTTATTAAAAGTAGGCATTTTTAAGTAAAAGAAATAAATCCTAACTTATCAGTATACGTTTTTATATTTAAAATAAGTTTTTATACGTATTATTTCATTTATATAGAAAGTATATCCCTAATAGGAGAAATGGTCCGACTATCCCAAGTTCTTTTAAGTGGCCCAACTACCTCAAATTTCACTGGTCCATCTATCCCTGATTGTGGCGATGGATTGACCAGCTCCCCGTTCAGACAAACAACGCTACCGGCACATCATTTTGGGTTATGATTGTACCCAAGTATACACTTAGGTTATGGCACTGATCATACGTTGAAGACATTTAAACTAACTTAACAACATAGCAAAGAAATCTCGTATAAAATATTTTTCAACTCACCAAAAGAAATAAACGAAGTTTTCTTCTAAAATACATATGAAACTCCCGAGCAAAACTAAGCGTGGGTCCATCTATTCAACAATAACAATTCCAGACACCGACTGCAGCACTGCTGCGGCAGACTAGCCAAATATTCGACTGGTCCGTCTATCCCGGTGGTCCATCTAACTCGGACTTACCCTATAACGGATATCCGCATCCGCAAGTGCGGAACTTTTGCATGAAATTTTACCTCCGCATTCGCAGTTTTTAATGCGGATATATAGCGGAGGTTTTGTTTAGAATATATATATCTTATTCCTTTCTCTTTAGACGAGATTCAGCCCATTTTTGCTAAGCTAATAACAACGTTGTTGGATATCCGCTTGAAACTACCGTAGGATGCGTTCACCCATTCATTCTGCTAGAAGGAGTCCAAGAAAGTGTTTCAACTCGTACTTTCTCGCGGCACACCACTGTCCTTATCGCACACTTGGATGTTCCCTCCAATCACGATCCAACGCCATAACTTGTTGGACGACACGAACCCGTGATGGTTGTCTGGGAGTCCAACAACATCCGACACGTCCTGTACCCCCTTCACGGTCTAACAAGTGTCCTACATCGGAAAATCGGATCATCGTAAATTCTACAAGTTGGACTATGAATGAGGCCGCTAAAGCGGTGATGTGCAGTGGTGTAGCCTTGTGTTTGTCGCTCGAATAAGTAGAGCCGCGAACTCCGCAAAATTCATATGACAAAGATTGTTTTGTTGACGCGTGCGTGGTTATGTAAATAATTTAATTCACTTGTGAAATCATACCACGTTTTTGTTGCTGAAAGATGAGGCAAAAAATAAATCAATATGATAGTATTACATGGAAATCGCCTATGCTTATGCAAAGTGTAGAATTTGCGACAAAAATATACTTAATATCTGGATGTTATGGATCATTTTCCTCCATTGCTGATAATATTAATAAATAAATTACGCCAAATCAATTGACTTTTTAGTATTTATTGGTCTCCCGTACGCGTTTCACTTCTTTTGCAGAAGCATCTTCAGCGGGTTTTTTATTTTGTGGTCTATTTCATTTCTTTTAGCTCCATTCTCAGCATCAGTGCTCTTGCATTTTTGGTGAGAAGTGTCTTCATTATTTGGATTCACAACACTGCACTTTATTGCACTGCACTGTGTGTTTTTTTTTCTTGAGAATGGTTCTTCTGTTTTTGTTTACTAAGTTTTAGAAAAAAAACACATAGCGCAGTGCAATAAAGTGCAGTGTTGTGAATCCAAATAATGAAGACACTTCTCACCAAAAATGCAAGAGCACTGATGCTGAGAATGGAGCTAAAAGAATTGAAATAGACCACAAAATAAAAAACCCGCTGAAGATGCTTCTGCAAAAGAAGTGAAACGCGTACGGGAGACCAATAAATACTAAAAAGTCAATTTGCTTTGGCGTAATTTATTTATTAATAAAAATATACTTATTTTGATTTTAAGTTTATTTTTGATAAAATGTTAAAATCTTCCGCAAAACATCTGCATCCACACTGAATATCCACATCTGCAAAGATGACCTCCCTTAAAAACCTACTTGGACCGTCTCACTTCATGTTGGTCGTTTGTGTTTGTTTGTTCAATATTCGAAGGAATGGAAACTTTGCTGAGAAAGACTTTATTTAGCTTATGGTAATACCGTACTAGAGAATACAAACGATGTGTTGAGAATAGACTGATAAGCTGATTATGAACTTTGTGTAAGTGGCTCAGGTTACTCCAGTAATTGCCGTAGTGCAGCACTTGGCCAACGCTTGTTATCGTGGGTTGCAGAACTCGGGAGTCGAATTAACTGATGAGCACCTGCTTAACTTACAAGCCCATTTGTTCTATCATTCAGCTCATTCACCCATTTATCTGGTATCTCCAGCCATTGTTTCTGATATCGTGTTTAGTCTAATTATAAACTTGTTGCACACAGCAATTACTAAGAGACTGCCAAGTTTGATTTATATGTATAATGAAATGTACGTAGTGATAAAACAAAGCTGAGTTTGCTTAACTGCATTTCCTGGCTAACAGTCTGCGATTAAACTTTCAATTTAAGAGATAACCAAACAATGCGTTCACTACCAATGCGATAAATTAGAACAAAGCCAACTTCAAGAAAGAAAGGAAAAAAAAAGTCCAAACACATCTGGTAAGAAGTTCAGAGTTGAGTGAGAAGATTATGGTAACTATAAACTAAAAAAAAAAACCACACCTATAGTGCCATTATGTGTACATGACCAAGTGTACAGTTATCAGTGTTCTCTTAAGCCCTTGTTACGGCACTTATGGCCTACTCACAGATAAGGTCAGCAAAGGAATGCCATTCTATAGCTGCCAAGATACACATATGATACCGTAGAACGATTGGTTTTTCGGAAAGCTTCAAATTTGAGGGAATGCGTCAAACGGGCCATCCGGTTTTACGTTTCCAATCAGCGAATAAGCCACCATCAACTGAGCAATCTAACCCAACCCCATACGCACTACTTAGAGATTCCTAACGGACCCAGACATTCGGTACGCGATGTGGTGATTGGATCTGTGCACCGACGCTTTCTTGATAAACGTGATGCGAACCTGTAACTTCCGATCAAGAACGAGGAAGAAGTAATATGCCTTAACAACTATGTACGGATGCAAGCCAGTTCGGAGTTTGTATTTATTGTAATCTCATAATTCGTACCCTGAAAATCAGGAATTCACAGTTCATTAGAAAACTGATTAGTCCAGACAGGTAAATATACTAACGATATAATAAACTGTCACAAGAAGACACTTATCATACTGTACGCACAAAGTTACAGGTGGCAACACAGATTTTCCACCAATAGATTAAGCAAATTTTATCTTTTCTTTTGGTTTTACGCCTCGTCGACGTCGAGGTCATTAGAGGCGGGAAGGGACTGGGGGCAAAGAACGGAAAGGAATTCGGTCATTGCCTTTTTTGCAGAAATCATCCCGGCATTCGCCTGGAGTGATTTGGGAAAACCCAAATCTGGATGGCCGGACGGGAATTCGAACCCACGTCCTACCGAATGCGAGGCCAGAGCGTTACACCTCACCCACCACGCTCGGTATTAAGTAAACAGGGTCCCGTTTAGACTTCGGGCAGAAAATCAGTTCTCGCCCCCTTTCATGATTCACATTGGTCACTTATGTAAACAGGTGGCCGAATTGGAGAAAACAAATTATCGCTAGAGAAAATCTTTTGAGAGGAATTATTAAATGCAGAATTTGATGCATGCATTATTGTTAATCACTCGTTAAAGTGACCGTTTCGTGTTTCTATTAGAAATGAAACTTTCCAAATCGCTGTACTGTCCACTTTGTAAGTAAATACGGGAAAAGAAGTGAAAAACCCAGAATTTAAAAAAAATTACCAGTCTAAAATAACGAATCGACTAAATACCTTCACTGCCAAGGCACTGTAGCCTGATGATAATAATAATAAAGTTGAAAAAGGAAACAGACAGAAGTTAGTGGAAATTTTAAATAATATTTACTGTACGTGCCATTTTATCACAGTCTAAAAGAAGTTTATAATGTATTTTTTAAATTTTCTAGGATCGATTTTTGTAGCTATAAAATCAAGTAAAATATTGAAATTCGTGGTTTATTAACTTATTTAACACCCTCACTCGAATGTGCAAAATATAAATGCCTTTGCTACAGACACATAATCCCTACAATTTTAAAGGAAGTAACTTCAGTCTAGAGCAGAAGCAGTTAACACTTGGATGAAATTAATTTCTAGATTCTGGGATATCACTTGCTGGAAAAAAAAGAGTGATGAATAATTCCTGAACCTTTGAAGGAATTTACGGAAATATTTGCCCAGTGCAAAAGTGAACAGTGTGATGGCTCTGTGGTTAAGACGAAAGGTTCCCAGTTACAATCCCGATCTCGGATGGGACTTTCAAAGGCTTTAACCCAACCTTCACCTCTGGCACAGTTTACTGTGTAATGCGAAGTAATCCAGGACGCTTTCGTGGTTCAGATTCCATGTTAAACTGTAGGTCCCCTACACCAGGTAGGACAACCGGGTTACGCTAAGGCAGGCTACGACAGGGACGAAATGCGCAGTCGTTAAAACCCCTATCACCAGGTTATTACGACCACACAAACATTCACCTTTGTGTAGAGAAAATTCCACTAATGATTAATGATCTGAAGGCGCGTAAAAAATAAAGATCTTTCATTTAGAGACGTTAATACTATAAAAATGACTCTATACCCGAATAATTTTTTATAACATTAGATGTAGAACCAAACGGTTACAAAAATTTTGCGTTTTTTAAAATTATCTTGTTGTTCATGTTTTAATTGTTGATTCCACCATGCTTTGCATAGAATTAGTCAAGTCATATAACCCTACTTAAAGCTAGTTAGTTTGTTGAAAACATGGATGAAAACTTTTGTGGTACTTGAACGATGTCTCTCAAATATTTGTCTACTACGGTCAGTAGTAACTCTCCAAGGTGTGCAGTTCTATCGCCCATCTGCACAACCGTAAACAACGCAAGTGGGCATAAAACCCGGCAGTCCAAGGGCTACGCAGGCAGCTCTTCGCCCGGATCTGGGGAGCTGCAATAGCAAACACAAAGCACCTAGAACACCCCACCCACATACTGTGGGGTGACAGATGGAAGCTGCCATAATGTATTTAAAGAATAATATTAGAGTTTTCTCTCTTTATCTTTTTATGATGTATAAAGTGTATGTTATTACAGTAAACGAGAATTAAGTTCACTTCTGTAATAGGGAAAAAATATATGAAGTTTTTAGCAATGGGAGTGCTATTAATTTTTTAAGAATTATAAAGGAAAGTATATTCTGAATTACACTGGAGAAAAAAGATTTATTGAACTTAATGAAATAATAGTAATTGCAGAGTATTTTATAGTGTTTTATTTAAGAGGAGGAATATAATAAGTAAAGATTAAGTTACAGGGAGAAAACCACGTCGAAGCATAAAAACAAAAAGTGACTTAAGGTTAAGTTTTGAAAATCAACCTACCAAAAGATAAATAAATAGAACTTTTTCCAAGAGAATGTCTTTCACACTCAATACAAAATTCGATATTATGAACATACAGAATAACAAAAGTACAAAAAAATTTGAAACGGGAAATCCGATAAGGAGACTCTCGCAAGTAAATTCCCTCTGAACATACTCTCGCGATAAGCGAAATATAAAATGTATTAAAATAATTACTGAATATATGATGTTACACAGAGTAGTTAGAACAAGGTATGTTGTAAAGTATCAGTGTTAATCGGCTTAGTCTATACGGAATATGAACTTCGAAGTAAAAAGTACGATAACTTCTGAAATTGTGGATTCTTGGCTGTCCGTGTGGCGCCGCGTCATGTTTCTTGAAACCGACGTTTCGACCCTCATTCTGGAGTCTTCTTCCAGTGCCGAGGCGCCACCCGGACAGCCAAGAATCAACTGACTCTGGCCGCGGAAGCCTACGATTACTTTGAAATTGTGTTTGTCAATATTTGTGGTCGAATAAAATATCCTGAACAAATCACACAAAATGATTTTATACAGCCTGTACACGGTGTTCTGATTTGCTTCAAGATTGAGTCGACGGCTGAAAATGTTTCAACGTGTTTCCTGGCAGAATCCTGCTATCTTTGCAACGAAGACTAAATTTACCAAAAGCATTCTTTTTGGTCATATTAAATAGTGCAGAGATAATATAGCTAGTCTCCAAAATTTGTATTTCGCTATTTCAACTAATTTTTTCATCTTTTGGTTTCTTTTAAGGCATGTTGACTAGTTGATATAACATATAAAACATCATTGTTAACATTGTTAATTAGGAAAAAAGTTTAAAACAGAAAGCTAGGCGGAAAGATCGGATTTATTCCAATTGCAGTAGAGGGAGTGTATTCCTGCGTATGTAACAGAAGCAATGAAATCTTCAGTGGTGTACGCCCGATTGAACACGATATTTCGGTCCGTTGATCACTACAGAAGGGCTTACACCTGAATAAGACGGCAGAGCTAGCCATCGATATATTTTGTTCTTAGAACACAATCTGGCGGTTTACGCGTGAAGATTTAATTACAGCCATACGCCGGAAAGTCTCCGTTCTAATAATAATCAGGAGGGTCACAGATGTATTGCATGAGGTAATTATTACAGGGCTATGTTGCTTCTTTCACTAACTGAACATTGATGGAACGGGTATATTTGAAGTTGCATGGTGGTTGTAGTCAGGTGGAAATGCAACGCGTACTACGATTGTAACATATTATTTCTCAGCATAAAACTTTTTTTTACTGATAATATTAGTTTCAATATTTCTCAGAAAAAAACCCGGGATTTTATTATTGCTAATATGGATACAGACACTATCTCTGATTCCGTAGTCAATTATCTGGAGACTGCAGTGTAAACAAAAGTACTCCTAGCCTGTATCGTATATTGGAATTGAACCGAAATGCCTTTTTATATCATTCTTTTTTAGTACGAGAAGTTGATGTTTTTAAGCTATGCAAGATTCTGTTTTTAATATAGAAAGCCTTATTTTGAGTAAAGCTAAAGAAGAAAACGGACTAATTAAATATGGTGTAATATTTCGATCATAAGAAAGATTTTTTAATACATAGAACGGGAAAGACTTTAGATCATCTCTGCATTCGAACCTGTTCCCTGTCAGATGAAAGGCTCGAACGTCACCGTTCACCCACCAGGCAAGGTCGCATTTCGTCTTTATATTCAGGACTTCAGACAACAATACGTATATATTAAAAGTCACCGAGTTGTGTTCATTGGTAAAAATATTATGTTACTATCTATTTAAATGTTGCTTTCATTCACAAGTGCTGATTGCAAAAGCGTTCCATATGACGTAAAGAAAGTGAATGACGATAACGCAGCCAACACTACAGATACGTAAGGCCAATTAAAACTCTAATGATGAGTAGTTCTAAAAGTTCAAAACCTGTTTAAGTTAAAAGGTACTGGAAAGATTCTTTCTTTGGGCTTATTCTGTTATTTGTGGTAGACGAAACGGCTTAATAGGGCAAATGTCGCCTCGCGAAGGCCAACGAGCAAGATCAACTGGAGTTCAGTGTTCTTCGAACTTTACAATATAACCGAAATACTACTACAAATTAATTTAAATATGCAAAGCGAGTTTCATAGTTTAATATAAAATAAAAAAATTACTGAAAAATTCCGGAGATAATCTGTTGATGCAAGCGAATTGTAATGTTCACATGTCGCTTGTAATCAGTGAAGAGGAAGATGTAATCCCTACAGCTTCAGTACTACCATATTCTTCCTACATAATGAAGTTATTGATTTAAAAGAATTGCAACTTAACACAGAACAGTTTTTTGATTTTAGTAAAAAGGAACTTGGAAAACGGCTCTAGTTACAAAAAGGTGATTGTAAAATAATAACGAGGTAAGGACTTGTCCTATTCGCTTGAAATTTGTGACTCACGTTTCTGTGGCCATACTTTTTGAGAAAAAGTGTACATGGAAGCTAAATAAAACATACCATAGACGTGGTGCCTCACGAAAGTTACGAAACGATGCATTTCAATAGTAAAAAAAACCGCCATTTGCAGTAAAATTGTTCTTGCCAAAGATAGTATCTGCAATCTACAGCAACGAATCTAAAACTAATTCCTCACATCTAGTAACAAAGTACATGTTTTTTTCACTATCTAACCACCATGCCAGTATATTGCCTCCAAAAAAAAAAATCAGGCGGCCTTAATTTATTAATGAAAACTAAATTCCTCGCTTCTTTGCAGTAAAAATTTGCGTATTTCTTCAATCTGGTCCAGCTGGTCTGTTATCACGAAAGCTTGACAGCGATTTACATTTATGACAATAGAGTGTAGATAATATCTTTGGCGTAAAAAACTTGAATGGAAATGGTCATTTCTACTGTTTGAGTTGCATCGTTTCGTAACTTTTGTGTGGCACCACGTCTATGGTACGTTTCATTTCGCTTTCGTGTACACTTTTTCTCAAAATGTATGACCCGAGGGACGTGTGTGACAAATTTCAAACGAATAGTACATTTCCTTCTTACCTCGTTCTTATTTTACTACTGCCAGGTAATCTATCAATATGATCCTAAAAATAATGTATTCTAATAATATTTATCTCGCTTCACGAAATTATTGAAACAAGAAGAAGCATTTAGAATAGTTTTTCACATTTCTAGGCTTAATTGGATGCGGTTGTAGTTGGGTATATCCCCCCCCTCCCCCTTTTAGTACTTTAGGTTCCATCGATTTTGATGTCAATGTCATTAGAGGCAGGAGAGAATTAGGGGGCAAAGAACGGAAACACAGGCATAGTCTTCTGAAGGAACCATCCAGGCATTCGCCTTAAGTGATTTTGGGAAATCATTGAAAACTAAAATCTGGATATTGGACGTTGATTCTAATCAGCGTCCTCCCCGAATGCTAGGACCAAGCGTTATCGCTCACCCGCCACGTTCAGTAGTTAGTTTGAAATGCTCCCTCTACCGGAAGAAAGTTACACAATGCTACAATGCCCTTATTTCATTCTTTTTTTTCAAAAAAGGTTAGGACACAAAAATGCTGCGGGCTCAGAATACGCTGGAACGAGCCTTGTATACATCATTCATGCAGTACTTAGCGGGGATATGAATAAAGCTTTTTTATTGTTTGTTTTCATCTAGAAGATTCGTAGCGTTGTGGAATCACAAATAATTAACGCCATGTTATGACGTCATTATTTGTTGAGATGGAAAAAGTTTAATTGTAGGTGTAAACACCATACCAATACCATGGTAGTTAGAGGGATCATATCAATCCAGTGATAGTGTTTCGGTTGAAACGCGGTCTGTTCAATCTAGCGATTCAACATATCAATCATTAATCAGCTAAAAATGTTTTCATTCGGAAATTTCTTGTGACATTTTGCAACGGAGGGAAGCTGAAAAATCAAGAACGCATTACAACAAAGGAACTGACGGACATTTCAAGGGATTTTTTTATTAATTTTGTATGGCTGGTGGCATAACGGTATCACGATCTAGAGTAGAGATGAAAAGGGTAGCTGTTTGGGCGGATACCGGTTATCCGGCCGTCCTATAGGCCGGATAGCCGGATATTCGGCAGCCGAATATCCGGCTGAACGTTGTTATTTGAGATTGGGGGGAAAAAAAATCGTGAGCAAAGAATGGATCTCCTAATTGGGAATATTTTGATATAAATAATCACAATAAGTTTTCGATTTTGAATTACTTTTCGTGAAGCACGTTTTGACGCGAACTTTGAATAATTTCCTTTTTCTCTTTGTAGACTTAAAATACCTCTGCCATGACAAACCATTTGAAAATAAAACATCGAGTAAACTTTCATGAAATGAGGGAAGCTACAGCCACTAGAGTGCCTATACTGCCTTTAGCCATCACCGGGACAAGTTCGTCATCGACATTGAAAGAAAAGCAATTGACTATATCAGAAGCGTTTGAAAGGAAATTACTTTGTGATGTAAACGACGAAAAAGCAAAAAAATATCATTA
>JARYHS010009186.1:66439882-66734202 GCA_031002005.1 Vandiemenella viatica
ACGTATAAAATACAGGAGTTGGAGAAGGTGCAAAGAAGGGCTGCTAGATTTGTTTCTGGAAATTATTGCAGAATGCAATCAGTGACGGATATGATAAAGGAGCTGAAATGGGATTCATTGCAAGACAGGAGGAGGGTCATGAGAGTGTACAGGGTGTATACTGGCGATGAGGCATGGAAAGATATTGGAGCAGGTATGAAAAGTAGTGCATGGAAGGAAAAAGATGACCATGACCACAAGCTAGCACTCAATTTCAGGCACAAGGGTGTGGGAAGATTCTCTTTTTTAGGTAAGGGCGTCAGGGATTGGAATGAGTTACCAAGAGAAATGATGAATAATTTACCGAAAACGTTTGAAAGAATTTAAAGATAACATTTGTAGACGGCAAATGTAGGTGGGTGCAGGATAGAGGGAAGTGTAGGGAAATTGCCACCGGAGCCTGTGCGCCATTGCAATTAAATTAAATTACTAATTAACAGTGAGGAAATTTTTGTGTTAATTTTATGTGGTGTGTGTATATATTTTAAATCATGTATTAAATAACATTGTCCATAAAATGGGTGTATTAATTTTTTGTGTTAATTCTGGATCACAATACTGCTGCTACTGCTTTTCGCTTGACAATGAGGCAATAAATGTAGTAGAAAGGTATGGTTTTAGAAGACTGATAGGTAGTTCTTTGTTGCAGTATAATATACCAAGCTGACCTACTTTTCAAATAAAATAATTCCAGACATATACCAAAAGATAGCAGAGAAAATTTTTAAAAAATGCTGTTAGGGACTGATTTTATTCGTGTCTCATGTGGATGTGCTTGGAGAACATAAGCTTTTTTATGGTTTACTGCACATTTTAGTGATCATGAATTCAATGTCAAAGATTTTGAAGAACAGCACCAAGCAGAAAACGGCAACTGCTCTACAAGAATTTTTTTTGCTACAGCCAGATGGCAAAGAATCATGCCATTTTTCATTGCAATGGACACTACTTAGCAATAGCATTTAAGTTATTTCCTTCATTCATACTCACCAATTAATTGTTGCTGATTGTTTGAAACTTCCGTCAGATATGAGATGGAAATGATGGCTACAGGGAGGAGGATCATGACTCATTTAAATTAATATGAACTCCATAACAAAAACAGCATGGAATCCAAGAATAATTGGTGGGTGATGTCAGTATGCAGTGCAATTCCACCTATGATATACCTGCAGGGCTAATGGAATTAAAATGTGTCATTTCAGTCCGTCTGCAATATTGTCAGTCATACTGCTACAAAATGTAAGTTTTTAGAGTAACTTTTTAACTTCTTAACGTCTCTTAACAGCGAGGTCTTTAGAGACGGGAAAGGATGGGGGGCAAGGAATGGAAAGAAATTCGGCCATGGCCTTTTGAAGGAAGTATTCCGGCATTTGCCTGGAGTGATTTGGGAAACTATGGAAAACCCAAATCTGGATGCCCGGACGGGGATTCGAACCGGCGTCCTCCCGAATGCGAGGCCAGAATGCTAACCGTTACACCACCACGCTCAGTTTGAAACTGTTACAGCCAATTGAGTCCTGTATATGCTGGCATTTCTGAAACAATTCTGTATGTTGGTACTCTAATGCGATATTACAATAAAACAAGCACATCAGAGCTATCACCCAATTTAAGCCCAGTTAGACCTGCCAAGCAATAAGAATTGAACGAATGATTTGAAGACATAACCAAAAGTGAAAATCATTTGCTGGCAACCGCTTGAGACCATTGCTTAAATGTTAATCCTTTGAAACAAGAAGTGACAACTGCGAATTCATCATGTATTCAGTCCAAGAGAATGAAGACGGAAGTGCTAAGTCATATTACTCATTCATATTTTATGCATTGTTTTGAAGAGATGGTTGCAGAGAAAAATATGAGCAATACAGGCATTTCGAAAGAAAAAAATTCAGTGTGACTGAAATTGATATTTATTTAAATATTTATAATATATAAGATTGTGATAGTCCATGCACTTGGTGGCAAGCAAGAAGAGAGAAATTTCTGTATTGGACAAAGCTTTCAACAAAATACTTGTATGTGCTAGGAAATAGTGTTTATTTGGAGTGGTTTTTCTCTGAAGCTGGGAATGTCTAGGAGAAGAAAAAGACTGAACTACTGCTTGACAATGCAGAAAAATTAGTATTCCTGCATCAAAATATTCCACACTCCTAAATTTCAGTTATGATGATTCGAGTGAATAGATATTTAATGTATTTTTTTTTTTTTAGTTTTGCTTTGACACTAAGCAAGTTCATTATTACACAATAAATCAATCATTTTATTTCAGGCAATTATCTAACTAAAAAACATTCTTAAGTATTTGGTATTAGTAACTAGATATTAAACATTTGGCCGAATAGGACAAAAAAATGGCTTAGAACACGTCAAATAATACCGAATATGCGTTGCAAGTTTATTGTTTATAGAATATCCAAGGATGTGAAGAGTTATTTAACTGATGTGTGTGGTTGGTTTTTTTAAATAATAAGAAAGAATACCAAGTTTTCTTTACATCTCAATGAATACCCTTTCCAAATGACTCTTCACTTCCTGGGTACGTTCGCTTCTCAAAAATATAAAAAAAAAAAAATATGAGAATTTACTATTTGCAAAAAAATTAGTAATGGATACTAAAAAACAAATAGGAACACTTATTTTAAAGAAAAAGCTGTTGTATTGGAAGGGTTTTGTAACTTTCTAATTTATGCATGAATTTAATATTGATAATCTCGGGTAATTAATTAATTAAAATTAATTGAGATTGAAAAAGTTCTTTTAATAAATTGCATAAAGTCACAGATAAATCTGAAATATACATAAAATAAGATAGGATAGGGAAAATAAACAGTTACCCGTCGCTTACCACAGATGAAGGCAGGAGGGCGAGACACGTAAAAACACAGAATGGCAAGTGACAGGTTTAACCCTGGCCTAAACCTACGTTAAACCTGTCACTTGCCATCTCTCATTTCATTTTACAGTCGGTTATTTATTTTTATTTTTTATTATTTTTTATTTTTATATATATTATTATATTATTTTTTACTATTTTTTTATTATTTATTTTCAACTTTTTGAATTAAGCTACACAAAGATTATATTGTTTTGTTTCACTTTTATCGCTGGTCAAGCCTATTCCCCCCCCCCCCCTTCCCGGCAATTCTACCACTACCACGCGTTTTCCGCCTGTGCTTCATTCATGTGGCGGGTTGGGATGTGACCACATCTTTCCCCCTGCCATATGTCTCGCCTCCCACATGAGTAAGACTAAGGTCGAAATATTGTGCAATTCGTGTGTTTCTGTGTTTTTACATGTCTCGCCCTCCTGCCTTCATCTGTGGTAAGTGACGGGTAACTGTTTATTTTCCCTATCCTATCTTATTTTCAGTGCCTCGCGGCAGTTTCTTTGTTTCCTTTATCCAATTGAAATATACATAACCTGACCATTTAATTTTTTAAAAAAAATCTCAAATAGATACTGCACAAGGGCAGTTTAAGCTAATTTAATGACAATAGTAATCAAAATACAGCACCCTTGGCTACACATTGTATTACCATCAGCATACTACGACTATAAACATAGGCCTACAAAATGAATATCACATCGGCTATCGTCATACAAATTGTTATAAAACATTAACAGTTTACAAAAAAACAAGACCAAAAAACAAATGCACAGTGTTGATTTTACAAAAATTCATTCCAAGCATATTCTTAGGCTAGTACTCAAATTTTTTAGTAGATCGAGAAGTTTTATCAACAAATCTCTTTGCTAGGGCCTATATATGGGCAGGGGTAGCTTACTTGAATTTTAGTGTTCACTGTTCTGAAGTACATGATATCTTTTTACTGTATAAGACAGCAATTGGCATGAACCAACACACCCACACAATCTTCCCTCAAAAAGAATCCAAGACCCACTTGATCTAGTGAGAACAAACGTTATAAATTTCATCCGGTCACAGATATTCATTCTCGAATTGAGTTGAAGGATTGTTCTATCATCACTCTTTTCACTTGACTCAATGTCTGTGGAGGCACTGCTCTCTCACCAGCATAGTTCAGTGCTGCCAATCACCTCTCGAAGCCTTGACTTTGGTCTCCCAATATGCCAGACGTGAACAATTTTTTAAAAAGAATAATACATTTCAAATAAACAATTATCTTATTTGGTAGGTACCTACTTTTTAACTTTTCAAAACAGACTTCATTTAGTTTCTTTTTGATTGTCTGGAAGCTTCTCTCCCAGGCCACCTTTTATGTAGAATTTCCATGTATCGCACATTTCTGTAATAAAGATTGCATGTCCTCCTTTCATATAGGATTACGTGCGAGAACAGTAATCTGGTACATCTCTATCTACAGTGAAATTGGCAGACACATAAATATGCCACTTAGGAAACATCTTCATTGAGGTTCCGCTGGCTGACAGGTTACTGGGGTCACCCTCTTGAGCTGTCCTGGTGGAACAATACCCCAGGTGGAGCCCTCCCTCCGTATCTCGGGTTGTTGATCCACAGGTGGACTCCAGCATTTCTCGCATATCACTTACACAAAAATAACAGCTCAGCCCGTACCCATTTTAAATTTTTTAATGTAATATTAGCTTAGCATTACAGATTTTTTCTAGATAATCAACGGTTAGATGATACCACGGATTGATTTCATGATAGAAAAAGGTCGTACAGTAGTTAGGTATCATTCACAGACACAATTTAGTTGCAAAAAACCCTTAATCATCACCTTCATTACTCACTACAGTATGTACTTGCTGCAGTTATCAAGATCAGAAACAATGTTCATATTGACAGATTGTTTGGAAAACTTTGTGATTAAAATGATGAAGATTTACGGTAGTTCATTGCGTATCTAAAGGTAAACTTGGTTCACAACTTTGAAGTTGCTTTGATGCTCCCAAAGAAGGCAAACTAAACCAGTGTGTCAGATGAAGAATGGCCAGTTCCTTTCCTCTGGGACCTATAGTTTAAAATGGTATCCATATTTGTCTAAAGAAGTCTTATAACTTCTTTAACTGTTTTTACTTTGATCAAAGTACTTTTAAGCCAGACTTTGCCTTCTAAAAACAAAGGTTGGGTTCAAAATAATTCTATCAGTTTCCAAATCTTTTCTCTGAGGAAACAAATGATATTATGGTATTTATATGGTATCAGTATAAAGATGGCTGCCCCACTTGAGACTTGCACCAGGGAAGAACAGCGTTCTGTTATTCAGTTTTTGAGTAGTGAAGGTGTGAAACCTATTAAATTCATCGAAGAAAGAAGGTTCAGTACGGTGATGCACATTTGTCACAGCAGCAAGTCTATGAATGGAGTATGAAGTTCGCAAATGGTGTGACTTCAGTGGAAGATGCTCCTCGTCCAGGTCAGGCACAACGAGTTGTGACTCCACAGAACATTGCAGCAGTTGAAGCCATAGTGATGGATAACCACCGAGTGACACTCAATGACTTTGCAGCATGTTTAAAGATTAGTAATGGTTCAGCACACCACATTTTACATGATGTGCTCCAGTTTCACAAAGTGTCTGCAAGATGGGTGCCACCGCAGCTGACTCCTGAAATGAGAGAACGACGTGTTGATGCTTGTGAAGAACTTCTTCGGCGCTTTGAATGAGAAAGTGATGGCTTCCTTGTAAGAATCGTTACTGGGGACGAAACCTGGGTTCACTTCCACCAACCAGAAATGAAGAGAGCGAACAAGGAATGGCGCCATTCCTCATCACCAAAGAAGTTTCGAACAGAATGATCAGCAGGGAAGGTTATGCTGACTCTCTTTTGGGACAAAAAAGGCGTCATTTTGGAGCATTACATGCCTAGAGGGACCACTGTCACCAGTGCATCATATACAGATCTCCTAAAAAATCATCTTCGGCCTGCAATCAAATCAAAGCGAAGTGGATTGCTGTCATCAGGTGTCCTTTTGCAACATGACAATGCAAGGCCCCACACTGCCCGTACAACAGTTGCAACAATCACAGACCTGCATTTTGAGTGTCTTCCTCATCCACAATACTCACCAGACCTTGGCCCACGTGATTTCGATATGTTTGGACCACTCAAAGAAGAAATGGGAGGAAAGAAGTTCCATTCTGATGAAGAGGTATGTCACGCGGTGCGTGAGTGGTTGCACGGACTACCAAAGAATTTTTTTCTACAGGAATTTATGCACTTTGTAAGCGCTGGAGGACTTGCATTGAGCGTGGGGGAGATTATGTTGAAAAGTGTACCACTTCTGCACAATAAATAATATTTAAAAAAATATTTAAGGTTTTCATATGACTCGCCCTTGTATGTTGGTTACAAGTGGTCAATGTAGAGCATTACCATATTTCACACTTCTCTTTCCTGCCACCACTACAAAGCACAGACCATTAGTGTTTGTGTGTGATAGTAGCATTGAGTGTCCCATCGTGCATTATGGAGGTTAGATGTCGGTAGCTATGGGGAGTTGAAAATATGATGGTTGAAAGTGGTTGACCTGGGGCACTTTTGTATTTCGTCCAAGGACATATGTTTCACTTTTCAGCCACAACATTTTAGTGCAGACCACTGTGTGTGGTAGTAACATATAGTCACCAATCATACACAAGATTGGCTGAATTTCGGTAGCTGTGGGAGATATGGTGATTGAAAGTGTTTGATCAAGGACAATTTCATATTTTTCCAGAAGACGTGTGTCCGTATATTTCACTTTTCAGCCAAAACTATTCAGCGTAGGTCACTGGTGTTTGTTTATGGTAGTAGCATAGAGTCACCGATCATGCACGACATTGGATGAATTTTGGTTAGCTATGGTGGTGTGGAAGATATGGTTGTTGAAACTAATCGGTCAGGGACATTTTCATATTTCGACCAAAGACATGTGTCCGTATATTTCACTTTGCTGCCTCAACTACACAGTGCAGACCACTGGTGTTTATGTGTGGTAGTGACCTTGAGTCTCCCATCGTGCACTATGGTGGTTACATGTCGTTAGCTGTCAATCAAAATTCTTTACAAACACGAATGAAGTTGTGGGCAACACCTAGTATATACTACGGCATACATCAACTAAGAGGTGTGCCATCATATCACTGTATAGAAAGTTGGGTTATGACCCAAAATTGTTAGAACACTATTGGTTACACTTTTGATTTCATGAATGGGAGTTGGTAATTGTTATTTTCTTTAATGTGGGCACTTAGTAACCTTTTTTTTTCTGGGAAAAGGGTGGTAGGCCGAGATAGGTTGGAACCTATGAGTTAGACTAACTGACTTGAGTAATATGATGTTACTGAATTGCTCTTAATTCTTTTTTTACAAAAATTTGTAAATTTGATTGAAATATCGGTAAACTGTGAGATTCCTTCATGAAATTTTACTTTATCCTATTTGAAATTTGTGTCCGTGAATATGATTGTGTAGTAAAATATAACTTCCATTATATTCTTTCCTCTAAATAATGAAATATGCTAACAGGATTCCACTTGTTGAATGAAGTGCATTAGTATTAGTCAAGTGTGAATGTGCTTTTTGTCACTAATTTTATTCTGGTTTCTAACCATTTAAATGGAGTAGTCTTGGCACTGTCAGGCTCGTCACGTATTATCACCTTGTTTTGATATTGAAAACACTTTTGATAACCTATTTTCAGAGAAAAGAATTTCTCCATTGTCTTAAAGAATGCATGGAGAATGGATGGGGTGTAGTGCTGATCTCATCTTTCCCAGTGTTAAAGTTTGCAGTTGGATTATAGAGCTCCCTTTTCTTAATGCTGCTAATTGATGGGCCATTAATGATAATTGTAATGTATAAATATTTGTGTGGTAATGAAATTAATCAGAGCTTATGAGAAATGGTGACAATCATATAACGAACAAAGAGAAACGGGAAAAAACACGACTTTTCATTCTGATCCTTTGATTATGTGGTTGATTTTTATGTACATTGAGCCATTCTACTCCTCTAATGAGACAGGTGTCATTCTTCATGTGATGCGAAGCCTGAAAATTTTCATTTCTCAGGTACATGATCATTTTGTTTGTCATTATTTTTTCATGATGCAGTTTTTTCTCTTTATTCATATTTCATTGCATCAGTTTTGCAGAGCAATCACTTTTTTATGTAATCAGTTTAGACTGCTGTATTGAGTGATGTAAGAAAAGGGAAGAGGAAACAGCAGTCGTAATGATTTTGGAAGAATATAGTAAGATATGTTGATCTAAACACCTCATACTCCCATATGATTTTAAAAATAAATAACAGTAAATTAATTTCTGCTCAGGACTGCATTAATTTAAGTTGAACAGCTTTAATGAGTGTTTGTAATTTTTTCAAAATGTTTGCAGTTAAAATAAAGGACTGAAGACAGTAAACAAATTGCAGTATGTCAGGTATCTATCAAATTTTGTAACTGCGTGACAAAATTTTATTCTCAGAACAATGAGTTAGATAGAATATTAGTGCATTTCATTTTCTAAAGTCAGTTTCTATGTTTATTCAAGTAAGAAAGCAGTTTTACAGTTGTTGCGATAGTATTTTGCATTTCATCATTCTTCAGCATTCACCTGGAATGATATTTCAAAAGTTCATATCTAAGTTATTTCTTTTCAGCTAAAATAGTAAAGTTACGGAATTTTTCATAATAACAAAAGTTAACATTTGCTACCAGATCTAGTGATCTGTAAAATTTCAAAGAGATAGAATTATTTTTTTGTCAAGGTCAAATTAGATGATGCAAGGTTTTCAGACATGCGATTTCATTTCTGATGAGCCCACCAGAAACTATCCGTGTGAATAAGGAAAAGAATCTGTTCCCATGGTTCGTGAGAGAGCAGAGTCACAAGGAATCTTCTAGAAGTGGGGAGCGCGATGATATAGACTTGTGCGTGCATTTAGTTGCTTTCAGTCGTCCAGGAACCACGAGCGTGATAAGATGTTGGCTCAGTAAACCAGCAAGTTTCATACTAAACTCTACGGTACAGAAGTTTTATTTTGGAATAATGTAGATTCGTGCATTCAAGTTTTATTATAATGATGTTTTGAAATAGCATTACACCATGTGGGGCCTCGGAATTGTTTGAATTTACTAAACTGTGGCACAATGGGAGTGTGTGATTCACGTTTATTTAATTTCTCCAGCTAAAAAGTTTGAACTGTGAACTATTGGGGTGTGGTCTGGCTCGAACGGTTAATCGAACTTGCAAAGTTTTCTTCTGGTAATTTGTCCTATCGCCTTACAGCTTTTGACTTTGAAAAATCTGAAGAATATAGTCATTCAAATAACAATGAACTCGTTAACATCATTGAACTTTACCTTTCCATAGCTTTTGGTTTAAATAAGCTATGTGGTGACCGAGTTATTATATTTAAGTAAGAACTGTAGCATACAAGGCTACGCAAGGTAAGAGCTAAGATTCAGTGTTTATGCACCCACCCCAGTGCACATCTAAGTCTTACAAGTACTAGTATTCTGATCGCTCATACCCACTGTTCATTTTTCTGCCTTTGATAGTCGGTTTCCCCCAGGTCATGTAATTATTGGTTTCCTTTCTTCTTTGTTTATTCTGTGTTTTTATACCATAAACTGTTCTCTAAAATTCTGATTTTTTTCAGGAAATTTTTGAACTCTCTCATGATGGAGAGAAATATGTTGCAGAAGAAGTTATTCGGCATGAAACTGGTCCGAGTGTGGTAATGAACTGTGATTCTTACAGCAATAGTAAACATACATATTTAGTAGCTGGCCAGGAAAGCCACTGTCAACTTTATAATGTCAAATTGAAAGTAGAATGCGATACCAAAGACATACCGAAACATCAGGGAAAAGAAGGTATTCCACTTTTTCTTACTCATATGTGTGCATTATTTGTTTGTATTATTATTGAATTAATCAAATGGATGCTGTGTTCCTTGATATAACCCTTAGTTAGGGTGGGATAGCACTGGAACAGTCTGGTATAAATATAATTCTTAAAGAAGTTATATTGGCATATTTTTGTCCATAACCTGTAAGTTTACTGGTCCATTTCAAAGGGTGACATGAAACTTATCAGTCGATTTGTAAGAGGTAAGACAGCCTGTTACTTTCTTCGATGGTGTACAGTTCACATTAATCTGAACTACAAAGTGATCGCAATATTTTTCACATGTGTACAATGTAAATTTTCCAGAGTTAATCGTCATCTTAAAGGACATTAAAAATCTTGCACAGAAACAGAAGTTGTAATCCATCAGTGTTTAAGTCAGATACCTTATCACTGATTGGACTGCTCTCTATTTCAGAATTGAAAAGTTGCTTTACGGAATTTTCTTAATATGACAGGGTAGAGGAGATGGGAGCAGTTCAAAGTTGTAACAGGATCAGGAAAAGAGATTTTTATCTCAGAACAAAGGAAAGCATGGAATCTTCAAAGTTAACAGGAAAATATGAAGGCCAAAGAGGTTGTTAGGAAGAGAAAACAACAGAAAAAAAGCAAGGCATTTGAGACCACTTGTAACAACTGAACAATGAATTAATTACAATAAAGAAGGAAACAAAAGATGCATTTTGAAGATTATTATGACTGCAGAGGGGAACAGTAAATATTGCAAATTGAAATTTACGAGGTTATATTATAATATTGAGGGTAGTTGAAGATATTCAAACTATTATGGGTAAGATAAAATTTCACACTTTTCACAGGCGTCATTATTGAAAATTGCACTTACTTGTTTACTTTCGGGTTTGCGCTGCGATTTATTTGCTGATAAATCGCAGCGCAAACCCGAAAGTAAACAAGTAAGTGCAATATTATGGGTAAGGTTAGAGATGTTACCAATGATACAAGAAAGACAAGTCGATTACCATTTGTGCTGTCATAAACAGATGAGAGAGAAATTTACTTGTTACATAGCAGCACCTTGGTGTTCTCATCTCCTAAGATGTTGAAACTATCATTTTATGGGAATCGGTATTCTCGATGAGACTTTTAAGTTGTTTATTCAACAAACGCTAGGATTAAGTGGTGTACATGAATATTTTCACTTGCTAGTAATTGTATGCCCTGTTATAGAAGTGCCTTCACAAAGTTTCTGATGATGTTCCAGTACCAGTTGCACTGAAAAAACTTGTGGTTAACATCACAAAGAATGTCGTCATCACAGTCACACTGTGGAGATTCTATTTCTTTAAGAAACCATTGTTAAACTTTAATCTAGCTGTTGTAGTTATTAATCTTCTTGATGAGTAGCCATTTTGTCGCCACTGAGAAGTTGGTATTTGAAGGTGGATGCTAGCGTAATGGGGACATTTGAATGTTGATGTCTCAAACCACTCTTGATCCCACATTTCTCTGCATTTTCTTTTGAGGAAGTAAGGAAATTTATGATATCTGAAACTTGTACGTTTCCCTCTTCCTCGGCCATTCCTGTAGCACTCTGCTAAATAATCTGCCTCTTCATTTCCTGGTATCCCCATGGTATGCTTTTATTAATATGAATGCAGATTTTTGTTTAGGTTTATAAGTTTATTGCAAGTCTTTAAATTTTTCATTGCAAGAAATCATTCCAGTCCTTGTTTTTAAAGGTTAAGATCTTTTGTAAGTCTGTTAATATCAGAATGGTAATTTCAGCTCAGAGATTTCGTGATGACTGACATTTCAGCTGTGTAATTTGCAGCTTCCCTTTGAAGTTTGTACATTCTTGAAACCTCCGCTTTGGGATAGTATAAATGCAATCTATAATCCTTCCTGTCCTTGCACCATCTGCATAAATGTTCATAGTTACTGTCTCATAATTTACATCCAAGTAAGGTAATTTACTAGTGGTATACATATATTCCAGTTACCGTTTTGTTTTGTGGAAGGTGATAACAAATAAAGGTAGCTTTGAATGTCCCCAATATAGCTCATATGAACATGATTCATTAAGATTTTCATCTTTCTTAATAGGAGTGTTACTCTAAAATTGAATGTTTTCAGCAAGAATTTAAAGGCTAGAAATTTCTCCCGACGTGAAGTGTGGGTTCCATTCCCTCCACTAGAAATGCATTTGTTGGCATTGATACCATTGTCCCAAAACAGAGACTTAATGTGTTGTATTCACATTTACCAATTGAGTCAAATAGTCATTTTGAAGTTGCTCAGAGTGTTATGCAGTCACAATGATTGATCATCATCATTCTCCAGCCCCAGTCTCCCGGGTGCTGGTCACAAGCAGTCTCCACTTTTTCCTGTCCATGAATAGTTGATGTCTTCCAATCAAAACCTTAGTCTTCTATATCATACTTGATTTGGTCACTCTATTTCTTTTTGGACCTTCACACACATCTTTTACCTGGGATGTTTGTATTAAAATAGGCCTTTGCTCTACTTTCTTCCTCCATCCTTTGGACATGTCCATACCACCACAGGCAAGAACGCTGAAAGGATTTTGCCACACAGATGTTTATACCAGCCTCTGCAGGATTGATTTCATTTCTCACTTTGCCGTTTTGTGTTCTCTGAAGCATGGTACACAAAAACTTCATTTCAGGGGCTTGAAGTCTACTTTTGTCTCTTCTGGACAGGGTACATGTTTCTAGTGCGTAGGTCAGTATGGGGATGTAATAGATTTTGAATAATGTATGTTTACACTATTCGGAAACTTTGTTGTCTCACAACAGAGTTCTCACCTGGTTATAAAAGCCTGCAGCATTATTATTTCTGTTTGTAATCTCATATTTACTGGTGTTGTCTTTACTCAGAATACTGCCGAGATACAGGTATACTACAAAATAACTTTCACAACCTGATATATTCCAAAGTATTATACTTACAAATGTGATTGATATGTGAAAATAACTACAAAATATCCAAGTTTCATGCTCGCTATACAAATGTTCTATATGTGCCCCCTTGGTCACACATCCAGGCAGTAATTCAGTTCAATCCACACATTTTTTAGTGTGATCGCATCAAATTTTATCAATGCATCACTGATCCGTTTCTTCAGCTCTTACAGAGCGTAATTTTCACCTGGCGGGCAAAGTGAGTGGGAGCTCCATCTCTAACTGCTGCCTAGCCAAGACTGAGTATCGCAGACAGTTCGCCAGGGTGGGGATTGCGAGAGGGGGAACCAAGCTACACGCCAATGTTGCCAGATCGCAACTGCAGCATCTTGGGAACCTTATTTTACAAACAACCCTCGTAATTTATCAAAACTTTAAGGGTGCAGGCTATTAGATCAAAACAATTTTTATTACTTCTTAGAATTGCTAGATTTTCTTCAACTCTTGCAATCAAAGTTACTGAATTGTGTTGATGGAAAGATGTTCTCTTTAAACATCTATAGATTTAAGCATGTTAAATGGTTTCCAGAATGTGGGTTTGTATTTGGCAGTGTGCTTGCTTTTTTTTTCTTTCTTTCTTTTCCTTTTTTAATTTTCTCAAGAATTTTTGAACGCATGTATAAACCCCTAATCGCTTGTGTATTAGCCACAGAAAAATATTAATAATAAACTTTAGGCTAGATTCACTAAGTTAATCACTTACTCAGTGTGGTGTGATTTTTACTCTCTTTCTCTACCTCTCTCTCAGTAGCATGTAGTTTCACTAGGCATAGCCTACATGTAAACAGATGAGGGAAGAAGATACTTTTGAGTTGTTAGCTAAAACTGTGAGGATGGTCACTTCCAGTTATGATGGGGTCAGGACCAGAATAAAAATAAGTGATCAAAGAGATACCGATTATAAATGCATGACGGGAAAAATCACTAATTCTAAAGAAATGGATAAAACTGTCTAAATAAACAGGGTGAGGATACATCTGAGAAGATGAAGGTTAATGCTGACAATATCACAACACCGATGATGAATGTTACTGGTCAGCTGTAGAAGTATAACAAAGTAATACAGTTTGGAATAGAGATACATGAACCATGTAATCATAGGTGTAGAGTCTTGATTAAAAGAATTATGAGACAGTGAGGTTTTTCCTGATCATGCTGCAGAGATAGAGGATCAGTTTATGGAGGGGTATCAGATTGATTAGCAAAAATTTCTACAATTCTCTGACATTCATAGATCATGACCATGAGTTGCTAGGGATAGATTTCTGGGGGAATAAAAAAGAAAAGAAAAATAGTGTGTTGGCTGCTTACTGTAGTGGAAAAATGAATGATGACAATGAGTCTCTTGGGGAGAAACTAAATTCATATTCACAGTTCAGAGGTGAGCTAAGAATGATCATTGTTTATCAAGTATCAATTGGGTCAGATATAAGATTAATAACACAAGAGACCAGAGATTTCCAAATACCTTAGTAATGGAAGTAGGCTTTACATAAGTGGTAGAGAAGAGCACAAGGGAACCAAACATGTTGGATATCTGTAATCTTGGTTGTCCGGGTTGAACCGCGTCAATTTGTTGAAACCTGACGTTTCGGCCATCATTTTGTGGCCTTCTTCAGAGTACTGTCACGGCTGGAACTGCTGCCGCCTATATATAGCTCCCGAAGAACGCGCTAGCCGTTTGGAGTGACGTCACTCAAACTACCGCCGCCAGCGTGGCCGGTCTGATGGGGGCCTGCGTCCCGCGTTTTTCCTGATCAAGCATGACCATATTTGGTCAAGTTGTAGCCCACCGTCCACGTTCATATTATCTGGTCGTTTTTTAATTTCCAATGCTTCTCTGACACGCCGGGGCCACCATCTGCTTTCTTGAACCAATACACTTGTGTCATTGAATAAAATTGCGTGCCCACTGTCAGCAGAGTGTTGCGCTACAGCTGATTTGCTGACGTCATTATTTTTAAGATGTCTCATGTGTTCACACAGCCTTTCCTTGACTGTCCGTCCAGTTTCGCCGATATACACTTGGCCACAGCTACAGGGTATCTGGTATACACCCGCTGTCTGCAACTTCTCCCTCTTGTCTTTGACTTTTAAAAGCACATCAGAAATCTTCCTAGGCACTCTGTATATTGGACGGATATTTTTCTTCTTTAAAAGACGGCCGATTTTATCCGTCACCCCGTGGACATAGGGTAATACTGCCGTGGGTCCGTCTGTTCGTCTTCTGGCTTCGGCTTCCGATGTCGGAACACAGGGTGATGCTCGAGGTGCAAACAATGCAGTGGCCTTATTGATGACGTCAAGGCTGTAGCCGTTGGCCAGAAACGTCTCCTTTAAAATTTTCCTTTCAGCGGCTATGCTCGCTTCGTCGCTGACTATGGAAGCACGGACGGTTAATGTTTTTAAAATTCCACGTTTCACTGCTGGATGGTGGTGAGAGGCTGCATGCAAGTAGCGATTTGTGTGCGTGGGCTTGCGGTAAACTCCGTGCCCTAGGGAGCCATCGTCCTTCCGTTTCACTATCACGTCCATAAAAGGAATTTGTTTGTCCACCTCAACTTCCATGGTGAATTTAATTTTGTCGTGGGCACTATTTAAATGTTGGAAAAAAGGCCTGCAGGGATTCTCGCCCGTGAGGCCAGATAACAAATGTGTCGTCCACGTAACGCAACCACAAAGAAGGTTTCAGAATATAATTATTGACCACTTCAGCCTCAAACGCCTCCATATACACGTCGGCCACAATTGGAGACAGTGGACAACCCATCGCTGCTCCCTCATTCTGCTGGTAGAAGTCCCCTTGGTATTGAAAGAAGGTGGTCCTGAGACAGAATTCAGTCAGTGACGCCCATTCTTCTGGTAGACTGAGATATCCTAGTCGTTCCCTGATGATATTTATGGCTTCATCAATTGGCACATTTGTGAACAGTGACGTGACGTCGAAGCTAACTAATAAGTCACTGTCTTCCAGGCGTCTGTCCTTGATCCTATTTATAAAATCAGAAGAATTTCGAACTGTAAAAGTAGAGCTAGTCAGATTCTTTAGCTTGTCCGCCAGATATCTTGCCAGCGGATGTGTTGGAGACTGGAATGCGCTCACAATGGGCCGTAAAGGGACCCCATCTTTGTGTATCTTGGGCAGGCAGTACAGTCGTGGTGTCAGGTGATTGGACGTAGTTAATTTTCTTTTGGGATCCGGTTCGATTGAAGATGCTTCCCGTATTTTATTTGCAACGTTACGCCGAATTTTCTGTGTAGGATTTGTTGGCAGCTTTCCATACGTTCCATCTTGTAATAACGCCTCTACCTTTTGGTGATATTCTTCCGCATACATAACGACTGAAGAATTTCCTTTATCAGCAGGTAACACCACAATGTCATCTCTATCTCTATCAAATCAGCTGTAGCGCAACACTCTGCTGACAGTGGACACGCAATTTTATTCAATGACACAAGTGTATTGGTTCAAGAAAGCAGATGGTGGCCCCAGCGTGTCAGAGAAGCATTGGAAATTAAAAAACGAGCAGATAATATGAACGCGGACGGCGGGCTACAACTTGACCAAATATGGTCATGCTTGATCAGTAAAACGCGGGACGCAGGCCCCCATCAGACCAGCCACGCTGGCGGCGGTAGTTTGAGTGACGTCACTCCAAACGGCTAGCGCGTTCTTCGGGAGCTATATATAGGCGGCAGCAGTTCCGGCCGTGACAGTACTCTGAAGAAGGCCACAAAATGATGGCCGAAACGTCAGGTTTCAACAAATTGACGCGGTTCAACCCGGACAACCAAGATTACATTGACAACGACCGCGGAAGTCTGCGCACTCATGTTGGATATCTTCCTAATAAATTCCAATGATAACTTTGTGGGGTTTCAAATGAATGAAGGAATAAGCTATCAAAATGCAGTTCTGATGGATGTTTGGTGATTTAGTTAACCATTAGCCAAAATTGAAGGGGAAAATATGTAAATCATAAAAAGGCAAAAATTTCAGAATTGAGTAGCTATTTTGAGGGAAGGCTTGGAAAATGGAAAGATGCCACAAATACAGTAGAACTCCAATTCTCCGAACTCCAACTATCCGAATCGCTTAAGGCAGCCACAATAAGACGTGCGTGGAACAAGTTGAAAGGCATATCAACTGAAGAAAAGAAGGAAAAGGAGATAAAGGAAAAAGAAGCTCAAGAAAAGGAAAGGGAAGAGAGAGGAGAAGATGGGGATGACGTGTCACTTGAGGAATTCAGAAACATTCTTCTGAAAATTCCTGGATGTTGAGAAGTTAGTGCTGAAGATTAGGAGTGTGGGTGGTGTGTGATTTGTCAGACACTGGGTATGAAATTCTAAATGATGATGAACTTATTGAAAGTGTGAGAGAAGAAAGTGTAGAGGAAGAAGATGATCTTAATGTCGAAGTTGAAGCAGACATGGGACCATCAGCTAGTCAAGCATTTGCCGGCCTTGAAACTGCGTTGAAGTGGATGGAGCGTCAGCCGAGTGTGAGCACATGCAACTTCTCAATGTCAAGTGGATGAATACAGTCAAATGGCTTACTTTGACCGAGTTGTTCAGCAAGCAATGACTTTTATTTACAATATGGTACATACATACTGTACTAATGTACAGCACTTGTAAGTGAGCTAAACACGTAAAATTGTTGCCATTTAATTAATTAAAAACTCTTATTCTTTAAATGTAGTTTTTTCTCCCATCTTCAACATACATACAGTAATTAATTAAACAGTGCCCTTTTTCAGAAAAAATCCAATTACCCGAATTTTTGATTATCCAAATGGGGTCCGGTTCCAATTGGTTCGGTTAATTGTAGTTCTACTGTACAGTATAGGTGGAGTGGGAAGAGTTCAATGAGATAATAAAAAAGAATGAGGACATATTTATTCCAAAACAGAAAATAATGATAAGTGCAGACCCTACATACTACAGTAGGAAATTGAGGAGGTTAAAGAGATTAGTGAGAAGAGAAATTTACAGAGTAAAGAGACAACAAGGCAGTAGCAAATACTAAAACATAACTAAAGAAGCAATAAATAACAGCAAAGGGGGAAGCTAAAGATGCATTTATGAAGAATATAATTGGTGCAGGGGGACCACTGAACAATGCATCTAGAAATTCCTTTGGCATTATTAGGAAACTTAAGGGAAGGAAATAATAGACAAGAATGGAGAAGAAGTTTCTGAGTATTTGAAAATTGCAGAGATATTGAGTAATGAGACCGTTAGGGACTATCATCCTAATAATAAATCAGAGAAGAGTCACCATATTTGAAATAGATCCTCACAAAATTATGAAGGAACTAGGAAAGTTAAAGTGCAAAAGAACCAGTGTAGGTAATATTACTACAGATATATTAAAGATAGTGGAATATAATATTGTACCTGACCTTGAAATATTATTTACAATCTGTCTAGAATCTTGGTGCAGATGACAAAAAGAGTGATGCTAGTATTGGTTCAAAGGGAGGACAAGTAGGGTTGAAAGTTATAGGCCAATTAGTTTGACATCAGTGAATGGAGAGAATAATATGCAAGTACATCAGAAATGTATCTGAGGAAATAAACTGGTTTGCAAATTGACAACATGGCTTTAGGCAAGGCATTTGACAGTATGAATCATAAAATGGTTTTAAATGAGTTGAAAACTATTTAAGTTGATGAAAAAGTGACTTGCTGGATAGAGGAATTCTTAAAAGGCAGAAAGAAAAGTATTAGAGTAGCAATTGCAGTATAAAAAGAGATGAATGTGAATATGGATGTGCCATAGGTTAGTGTATTGGGACCATTGCTATTCATCATTCTAATGAATGATTGTGTTTATGGTTTACAGTTTGTTTTCATATGACATAATGGTATATAATAGGATCAAAATGGGAGAATACCGTGGACAGCTGCAGGGTGGTATGAATAGAATATCTAATTAGGTAGGTCAACATGGAATGAAGATAAATGCCAAGAAAACTTATTTGGTTCGCAGTTGAAAAAAACTAAAGGTTGATTATTATAATGGGATGGGGTCAGAATTGGTAGTTGAAGGCTTGATGTGTTAGTATCTTGGCATAACTTTCGATAATAAATTCATCTGGGCATGTGGTAGGAAAAGGAAACAAAATCCTTAATTTACTTGAGAGGATGCACCAGGGAAGTGAAGGAATTGGGTTACAAAATTTTGATCATATCATTGCTTGAATATGGTGTAGTGGATTGGGACACACATTTTGGGTATCAAATATAGGAGTTGGAATGCATACAAAGGAAAGCAGCTAGATTTGTTCTTGGAAATTGCCGCAGGAGCTAGTCGTTAACTGGTATCATAAAGAAGCTGGATTGTGAGTAATTAGAAGACAGGAAAAGAAGGGGGGGGGGGGTGTAAAAAGTGATTTAAATGTACAAGACATTGTTAGTGGTGGTGCTAGGGGGGAAATTGGTTGAAGAATTAGGAGTGTACATGGAAAAGAAAAGATGATCATGGGCACAAGCTGGCACTTGAATTCAAATATAAGAGAGTGTGATAATTTTCTTTTGTGGGTAAGGGTGTTAGGGATTGGAATAAATTACTAACAGAAGTGATGAATAATTTAGCAAAAATACTGAATGAATTTAAAATTAAAATTTTGTACCAGAGTAGATGTGTGGAGGAATTTAAGATTGAAAGTATGTAAGATGATGATAATAAAAATTAAGAAAGGCGGTAATTAGATTACTTGATAAATTTCCATGGGTCATATGCTCCATCACAATTAAATTCTATTCAGTTCAATATTTTTCATAAATTCACTGTTAACTCTCATTAGTTCTCAAACATTAGGCCCAACAAACTGTTCTAGTGAAATAATCAAAATGATTTGGTTCTTTTAACAGAACTCACACGTTTCTGTTGGTGTAAACAGTAGAATAAATTCAGTTTATAATATTCTTTGCAGATGATGATTCAACAATGAGGAAACGGACAAATAATGCTCACAACAGAGTGGAGGAGCTAAACGTTAATGGGCAAAAAACTGATGGAAATAGCAACTGTTTGAAACGACTAACTTTTGAGATCAAGCCCTCTGATAGTGTGCAGACAGATTTTGGGTACTGAACAGCATATTTGATAACCTAATTTAATTTTTTAATTTCAACACTTTTTAAAGCTTTTTAATGTAGTAACACTGAAATATATGCAGGCTGTTGCTTGAACAGTGCATGTTTTCTCTTACGTCTTAACTTTTTTCTAATTTATAATTAAATTTGCATATTAATTCTTGGCATCCATACTAGAATGAACTAAAATGTGTGTCCAGTTTTTAATTACTGGTCTTTATTTTCTACTGCTGTCAGATTTTACTTTTGGCTTCATAGCTTAGCATTGCCACGAATTCCAAAAGAGTATAAGCGTATATGAAGAGTTATAGTTTAAATCAGAACCATCAATCATTCTCCATGTTATTCATATTAAAAAAGGCAGGTTTGCCTTATGTAAAGATAATTAAGTTCTTAAAAATTCCTGTTCAGACCAGGGCTGCATTTAGGCATAGGCTACCTAGGCTGTAGCCTAGGGGCCTGCGCCACATGCAAAAATAAAATATTTTAGTCGCTGTCATCCTGTTGACATACATTGTGAATAATCAATATTGTGTTTTTAATCTTTCTCTATTGCGTGTTGTGGTGATGTTAATCATCTTTTATCGTTTGTTTTATCTAAACATGTTACTAAAACTTTTCAATTTGTAATTTTGTGGGCTTTTGCTGATAGTGTTTGGTTGCAACAATAGCACTAAACTAGGCAGCACCTTATCTATCGATCATCAGCCAACAAATTGAAGGTGTGGACATCACTTGCTAACATCGTTCACTTCAGTCTCGGAAACCATGCAGGAAGCACGTTACAAAATTCGATTCTTCAATAAAGTTATCGTCCTGTATTTTTACTATCATTACTTTATTTAATATTTTGCACTAAAAGGTTTATTAATTTAATAATAAGTAATTGATATTGCTTTTTATATATAAAAGGACATGCACCACAGTTATAGCCTAGGGGCATACATGCCCTAAATACGGCCCTGGTCCAGACCATGGAGGAAGGAAAAGATTGGAAGCACCGCATGGGACCTTCACCATGCACTGGAGTGAAGTCGGGTATAAAGATTTGGGGTGGGGAGGTCGCCTTATTGGATTTCCCTAGAAATGGGGATAAAACGATAACCATGACACCACAATTTGATGATGGCTTATTATGTCACTCAACGAGACAAATCAAAAATGAAGATTAAATTTTTTGATAGTCTACTTAGTTCTCGAGATATACTGTCTCAAAAGTGTTTTGGGTTGAAATTCAGAAGAAAAATTTCCCCAAAGTCTAATTTGATGATAGATTCTTATGTAACATGATGAGACAAATCAAAAGTAAAGAATATTTTTTTGATATCTTGCTTAGTTCTCGAGATATACTGTCTCCAAATTGAAATGGCTAAGTTGGGATTTGGCCTTGACCAAAAAATAAATTTTGCCAAAGCCACTACGAACTACACGCTATACATGCAAGGTAGGTGTTTTATTTTTTTACCATCACTTGTTGTTAGGTTGAAACGTTGCCTGGACCAGAATAAAAAGGTCACTAAAGCCACAAGGAACTATACCTATAACTTATTTTGTATAGTCGATATCTTGAGAACTAAGGTAGATATCAAAAAATTTTACTCCTAATTTTCGATTAGTCTTGTCGATTTACAGGAGAATCAATCATTAAATTGCATCGCCACAGTTATGATAGTGCTGCCTACCTCAACACACAAAATTCATTAAATTCATTGCGAACTAGACTTTCAACACTTGTTTACAATAAGGTTAGCCTATTATGTGCAAAGTAGTAAGATATGCTCATTGTCTACACTACACCAACAGATATTTGTTATCCTATTGAGAGCAATGCATAAATCTATAGCGATAGGCCCAACTCTTGCTGATACCTATTTAACACTTCAAGAACAATAATTACAATTCACTAACTTATGAAATGATATTCCAGGTTGTTTGCTTTCTGTTCCGTTTGGGCAACCGTGTGCAGTACAAGCTGGCATTCTAAAAAAAACTTTGAAATATTGACAGCAGCAAACACGGTGCAAACAATGCAAAGTTTTAGGTAATCACTTATGGTCGCCACGCATACACAGTAGGAATCAACTGTTTACAGGGGGCTTCACTGATTTAGTGGTATTTTGTCTCCTCTCTTTACCTTCCTCCATGGTCCAGACTACAATTTTTACTGGGAATTCTCATGCCTCATACTTCTTACAAGTGACAGCAGTAACAACTAACCAAGTTTAAAAGTTGGAACAGATGTAGTAGAAGAAGTAAAATTACAGGAAGTAGCCAAAGCAAAACCAAGAGGGTGGTGAACGGTTAATATTCTGTCTCGCATTTGGGAGGATATGGGTTCGAATCCCCATTCAGCTATCCAGATTTGGGTTTTCAAAGGTTTCCCGAAATCACTTCAGGCGAATGCCAGCATGGTTCCTTCAGAATACCATGGCTGAATTCCTTTTCGTTCCTTGCCCCGTTTTCTCCCACCTCTTAATGACCCCAACAAGGTGTAAAGCCATAAGGAAAAAAATCCAAACAAAAAAAGAATCAGAAGCAGGTTACTCAGCAAAAAACATGTTTAAAGAAAAGGTATAATTAATTGCTAATAAAGAATCCAGCACAACAGTTTTATTTGTGTTTTTCACCTATCATCAAGGCACCATCAGTGACAAATCGGCACTAAAATTTATACTTGGTTAACAATTTCAAAATAATGTTTAACCTAATTCTAAATTTGTACTGTTTGCTGATTGTTTATTATGTACAATTTACTTTGGTGTTATTAGGGTCCATATGTGCATATATATGCCTTTTCCATATAGTGTGTTCTGAATAAATCCATCTGTCAAAATTTTGCCAGCTAGATTTAGTACAGTGTGCCTTCTCGCAACTTATTCATCTGCAGTAGCCATCTTGTTTTGTAGTTGACAGCACCAGTTTTGAAAGTGTGTGAGTGGGTAATGTTTTTCATAATCTGTTTTTGAATTATTTGTGGTCCACGAGTGTGTCGATTTAGCAGATTTCATGTTTATTTTATGTATTTTCATATCTTTCAGGTTAGTGTGTGTTTATTAGCTTGAGTAGGGTTTGATTTGTTGGCATTATGTGGTTGTTAAATACCTATATACTATTGGTTATTGCTTTTTGAATGGGGTAGTTTTCCTGTAGAATAAGAGTGCTTGCTGTCTATAGTTATTGATTTCGATGATTTGCTGATTTGTGTTTTGTAAGTGTTGGTATATGATCATTTTCTATGATATATTCAGCTAATGTGGAATGATTACTATATTTTGGTGCTCTCATGTGTGCTTTATATCTGGTTTGGCACTTTCTTCATGTCTGCCCTAAGTACATTGGCTCACATTTTTGACAAGTTAGTAAGGCTGTTTTTCCACTAAGCGGCTAGTCGCGTGCGACCACAAGTCGCTGGCAGCTAATTTTGTAGTGATTGCGTGTGCAAGTGTTTTCTAAAGACCAGCTCATTTTCAAAATTCACATTGAAGAAATAAATGACTTAAGGAAAAAGATAATGAAAACATAGTTTTTGGATACATTCTTTGTTACTTCCATTGACGTTTGAGCTTACGTAAAATGCAATGTCGCATCTATGTTTAGAAATAGTACATTCTATTAAAAAAACTGAGCAAGAACGAACTAAATATTCCATGAAATGTGCCAATTTCATCAATAAGGAACATTTTTGTCATTGATGATGCTTTCAAGCTAACTGATAAAGTTATGCGTCTGTATAGTGAGCGAACACTAACAACAAAAAAGAGAGTATTTAATTACAGGGTGTGTTGAGCAAGGTGATACGTAAAGTGTACATTTGGCATAATGGTCAATAAATGGTGTTTATTTCACAGAGATTTAAACATAGACATAGATTTGTAAGCTACGTGCATTTTGCATAATTTTACACATGAAAGTTGGTCAGTTGCGCATGGCTAGTCACGCAGTGTGCATTGCGCAGTAATTTTATGTAGACATTGAGTCGCAATCAGCTACTCCAGTCGCATGCTCTTTTACAATTGCGATGACTTCCAAGTCATGGTCGTATCAGTGGGTATAGTTAATGACTTAACTGAATACATAGATATGGAGTGCGTCCGGCCGCCCATGACTAGTCGCTTAGTGGAAACACAGTCTAAATTCTTGAGTAGTAGTAATTATTTGCATCTCGGTGAATTTTAGTTTGTTTGTACACTTCACTGTCCGTTCAAGGAGCAATGTTGATGCTATTTTTTAAAAAAGAAAGTTAGTGATTTTGTGTGTGTATTTGTGTTGGAATAATCTTATTTTCAATGTCCTTTGTTGTTTGTATGTTTCTAATTGTCTTTGTTGTGGCTGTGTTTGTCTGGGGGGTTATGTGTGGCCGTAATTTTACTGTAAGGAAGGATAGGGAATTTAAACCCAATATTCACTACAGATAAAGAACAGAGGGCCACAACAAACACTCAAACAGCAACACACTTTACAATAATTTGGTAAAAACCTTAGTCATGTTAGAGGTGAGACATATGTACATGTGTTCTAATCAAGACCTGAAGCCAGTGATGAATGAGATGTTAAGGGTGGGGATGATGATGGTCAGGTGGAGGAATTTGGCCATTGAGGATTATGGGAAAGTATAATTTCTGTAACAACCATTCAAAGTAAAATAAAATAAGGACATAAAAATATTTTGTAATGGCTTTGCTATAAATAAATTGAAGAAGGAAACAAATAAAAATAATAATCGTATGTTTATAATAACATCGGTGATAGGTTTAATTATGGGGTCTTAATGGAAGTTGAGGCCAGGAGGATGTCTGATATCAAGCATATGTTGGTAGGCTAGTTTCCATCTACTTAGTTCCAAGGGGGTAATAGTATCAGTAAAAGTTCTTACAGCTCTCACTGTAAAACAGGTGTTGAGATTGTTTTAAGCATAAGCTTACACTGTATGGTCTAGGTAACCGCCTATGATTGTTCAGCCTGATGGACAGTTGCTTAGTGCTGAGGCCAATATAAGAAGTTACGTTGTTGATAAATGAGGTGTATAGTTGTAAAAGTGTCATACTGCTACACACTGTATTTACAAACGACAGTTATTTGAATACAATAAGAACTTATTAATCCCAAAGAAGTAATTGAGCTTGATGAGCCCATTAAAGGGGAGTCACAATAAGTAAGGTTAAATATAATGATTGGAATTTTACTAAACCTGATGATCAGATGGTTATTAGTGAAATGTAAGAGTGTAATGAACAAAGTAATAGAATTTGGAAATTTAGTAGTTTGCCCACAAAAATAACACCACAGAACAGCGGAAAAACTTTTTTAACAAAAGTAGGTGTTCTTTATGTATTTCTGCTTCCTTAATTTGAAAATTATTCTCAAAACATTGTATCACGCACAGTTACAAGGTAGGTCCGATAAGTACTTAGCCTCTCTTCCTGATGGCGCCACTGTCGTCAGAGAAATTTATTATCGTGTAGTACATTATCTTAGATGGCTATTGTTAAAATTTCAGCCAAATCGGACTCACAGTTTCGTTGTGATCGCATTGAAAGTGGATGTGTCCGCGGATTTTAGAAAAATGGAAAAAGAGCAATATCGGTCGGTGATTCAATTCTTGTTTTTGGAAGGAAAATCGCGCAGCAAAATCAAAGAGCGCTTCGATGCTGTGTACAGTGACTCTTCTCCTTCAATGGCGACTGTCAAAAATTGGTTTAACGAGTTTCAACGTGGTCACACGTCGGTTTTTGATGAGCCATGCCCAGGTGCCCAAAAAATGATTACCATGGAGGATAACGTGACAAAAATCCATGATCTCGTATTGGCAGACCGCCGATTGAAGGTGCGCGAGATTGCTGGGACAGTAGGCATCTCAAAAGACCATGTGGGTCATATCTTGCATGAAATTTTGGGCATGAGAAAGCTGTCAGCGCGATGGGTGCCGCGTTTGCTCACTCCAGACAACAAGTGCAACCGTGAGACCACTTCACAGCTGTGTTTGACACTGTTTAACGCAGTCCGAAGGAGTTTCGGCGTCATTACATGACTGTTGATGAAACTTGGATCCATTGGTACACACCAGAGACCAAGGAACAGTCAAAACAGTGGACTTTACCCGGCGAACGTGCTCCAAAAAAGGCAAAGACTGTCCCAACGGCCGGAAAGGTGATGGCCACCGTTTTCTGGGATTCACAAGGTGTGATCTACACTGACTACCTGGAGAAAGGTAAAATGATCACAGGGCTTTACTATGCCGACTTATTAGGCCGATTTGACACCATTTTGCAGAAAAAAACGGCCCCATTTGGTGAAGAAAAAAGTGCTCTTCCACCTTGACAGCGCACTGCTCACACCTCCGCCATCGCCAGGCCAAATTGTTCGAATCGGGCTACGAACTGCTGCCGCATCCACAATATTCTTCAGATTTAGCCCCGTGCGACTTCTTTTTGTTTCCAAACTTGAAGAAGACACTCGCCGGGCAGAAATTTGAGTCGAATGAGGAGGTTATCGCCGCCACGGAGGCCTACTTTGCAGATCTCCAGAAAACGTATTCTTCAGACGGGTTAAAGAAGTTGGAGCAATGCTTGGTCAAATGTATCGAGCTAAAAGGAGACTATGTTGAGAAATAAATCTCCACTTTTCCATAATTTTCGTTTTTTCTTTTGTAGGCTAAGTACTTATCGGACCGCCCTCATATGGTACAAATGTTTGTCACGAGCTCGACTGTCCCATTTACAGATAAAACGGAGGAACTTGGTGTATCCTGATTGTTGTCCTAGAAGCATACTCAACACTTTCAAATAACCATACACCATCCAGTTGTGATTCTCATAATGAATGGTAGTAAGAAGATCCTTCATGTTTTCATGTTTCCATCAGGTACACAGAATGGCTGACAGGTATTGAGGCATATATGTTACCATTGTGCTGCAGAACTGCATTTAGGCTTCTTTTAGATGAATCAATGAAGTCACCAGACATGTGGAATGTTGAACTGACCAATCAAACCTTGTACTTCACTGTAGTTCAATATTGTGTGAATATGAAGCCCCTTTTTCTGTAAAATGTAAGGAACATACAAATATCTTTTAGACAGTCTCAATCCTAGGAGCTCTGTTTTATCCTTTGTTAGTCCCGAATCATGGACTCAATAATTTAGATCTGGCTGAGTGAATAAAAGAGGGCCCTAATCTGTGCCTACTTCAAACTCAGTATCGACCATCTCCTGCATGGTATGTGTGTCTGTGGAGGCATCCAGGCCTTGTGGAACAAGATGAATCGCTGAGTGAATGTTGTTTGGGTACTCAATAGTCTTCTTGTTTTTATTGTTGAAACCAGTTATCTTACAAGAGTAGAAGTAGCAGTGGTCTGTATGATTCCATTTTTTCCACCAGACCATAGTGATGCCAAATCGTGATGACTTCTTCTTTCCTGCTGTGCAGTCATAAGTCTTCTACACACACAACGCACAATAGCCCATGGTTTATTGATGTTGCCTAGTTTCACTCTGAAATAGGTATGGTATTGCTTTCATGAAAGCAGTAATTAATGTTTCTTTGGTCTTTTTTCACCACAAGTTCACTACAACTATAACTAAAACTGTTAGGAGAGTTAACACAGGATCGGGTATACATTGCATCAGGTATACATTGCACACTAATATATACTTCTTTCCACAAACACAACACAGTGATGGACAGGCAACGCCATTTGCAACATGACAGTTTGCTGTGTGCCACTAGGGGCACAAGCTTCTGAGCTTCGTACGGTGTTTTTGTGTATATTATAATATCATTAGTTGCAAGTGTATGTACTTTATGAAAAACTATGGGTGATACAATGTTTTTAGTATAGGCTTAAGTACATAAAGAATGTCTACACTTTTGAAAATAAGTTTTTGTGACCCTGCAATTAGTTGCACAGTGCAATTAAAGTAAAAAGTATTGGAATATGAGTTTATCACAGACTGAGCAGGAGTTTGTGGAGGGGTATTCATACTGGTTACCAACAAGTACTACAGTTGTGGGTATTCCTAGATAGTCATAAGTTACTAGGGGTAATTTTGTGGGGGCATGTGATATGAGAGAGGTTGGTCTTTGCTGCTTATATTAGTGAAAGAAGAACCACTCAAAGAGGCAGAATTATGACAGATATAATTGTGTGTTTCAATATAGCATGTGTTAAATGCAAAGAAAATAGGATTGCTAATACATTAGGGTGCAGATTAGCAATTAATTTAGTTAAAAGTAGAAGGCTATACACAAGTTAAAGGGCAAATTACTACAAATATTATGTTAATTCTGTGTACTACAGGGTTGAAAATGTGCCATTGTGTTACTAGTTTGTTTAAGAGGGGAGACACGTAGGACTGAAAATTATACACATAATTGCAGCATCAGTGGTAGGTAAACTGATGGCATGCTTGAGATCCAACTATATCAGGAATGTCTGTGACAAAAAATATCTTTCAAATCTACAGCATGTGTTCGTGGGTGGCTATTCAGTTTGTTATGTGCAAGATATTCCAGAGGAAATAGACAAGGGAGACAAATTTTATAGTATAGCATTGGATCTATCTAATAGATTTTATAAAATATGCTTAAAACTCTTGGATTAATTAAGGATGCCATTGCTAGATGGAATATATTTTAAGAGGCACGAAGCAAAGAGTTAAGGTAGAAAAAACAGTATCAAAAAAATGGTATTGGATACTGCATTTGGACCATTGTTGTTCATTATGTTAATGAATGATCCTGTAATTGGTGTACAGTCACTAACTGGGTTGTTTCTGAATGTCATACATTCTGTAAGAGGATTGATTATAAATAGAGAGAGGATTGTGAACAGCTAGTGGTAGATATAGACAGGTTATCTAAATGGGTAGCTAAGTGTGGATTAAAGATATAATGCGTAAATTAATTTACTTATTAGCTACTTAGAAAAAAGTTTTAAGTCTGATTACTAGATGAGGGAGGAAGACATGAAGTGTAAATTCTATTGCATATAATTGGATTATAAACTCAGTTGAACATGATACATTGGCTAAATGATGGGGAAATGTTTCAAAGACCTGTATCTGTAGCAGATGGTGAGGTAGGTATATACCAGGAAAATATAAGAACTGGAATAAAAAACCTTGGTCATTCCGTTTTTAGAGTATAGTGGGGTAGATAGGTTCCACATTTGGGAGACGAAATATAGGAGTTTGTATGAAGGTAGAGAGAGAGATTTATTTGCATTATTTACTCACATATGATAAAGGAAATGGGTTGGGACTAAGTGGAAGACAGAAGATGGGTGAAGATAGTACAGGGTGTGTAACTATATAAGGCATATATTAGTGATGAAGCCTGCATTGTTATTGAATAAAAAAAAAAACTGGTAGTCTGTGGAGGAAAAGAGAGAAAGAGAACATGAATACAAATGTACAATATTCTCTATGACTAGCATTGTGTCTTTGAGTTTGTCTTTTTATTATCGTTGTTATTAATCAGGACTGCTGTCTTCAACCATCGTGATTGATCACTGTACTTTTTATCCTTTTTTGTAGTTTGTATTGTTTACTGTTTTGTTGTTGTTAATTTCATTGGGTCTCGTTCCATCCATGGAAAAGTGATTTTGGTAGATGAATCCCTGTGTGAAATATAATTTTTTTTTAAGTTAGATGGGAAAATAGTTATTAATGTTGGTCTTGTCTTATTGTAGGTTTTTTACCCCTGTATTATGGGAAAGTTATCACACAAGACAGCATTCTACCAATGCTTATTATCCATAGTTCTTTTTTCTTGATGCTGTGAATACATAACTTTGTCTGCAATCTTAGCAGTTTTTGCCAATATATCCTCCTGTGTCCACAGCAAGGAGGAACCACTACAACGCGTTGTGCGCATTTCTCTTTCTGGAAAAGTCATGGCAACAGGAGGAACTGATGGCCACATTCGTATTTGGGAGTTTCCAGTTTTGAGGCAGAAACTTGACATTGCTGCTCACACTAAAGAAATTGATGATCTAGATTTCAGTCCAGATGACTCATTGGTTAGTGATGCATTACTAATCCTTGTATAGTTATAAAATTAATATCTATGTTAAACTCTTCCTGTTGAGCAGGGACAGAAGCAAATGGAAATAAATCTCATAGAAGTTAAGGCATATGTATGGATGTATCAGATTATCTATGTAAGTGATTCCGTGCTATTTTTATTGTTGGTTTCTGAAAGAAAAAAATAAGGTGAGTTCTTTTGGGGAATGGCTTGTGTTCTAAAAGTTGTAATGTTGCACCATTGCAATTAAATTAAACTAAAAAAAAAAATCTAACATTCAAAATATGTGCATAAGATGAATTTGATTGTTATTTCTAGGAAGTTTTGATAACATTTATATTTTTTTGTCCTATGCACAGTTAGCAAGTATTTCAAAGGATGGATTGGCTCTTATATGGAATAGTCAGACAGGGAAAAGGCAGAACCAACTGACATGGCCTGTCCCTGAGAATATAAAATATCTTTTCAAAAGATGCAGGTAATCATATTTGTTTATTTAATACATATTTTCTATTCTAAAATGCTTGCACAGATAACTTGGCAAATAATCAACAAATCAGCTCAGAGATGTGCAATAGAATATAAATAACGTACCAAGGTTTATAATAATCAATGGCAGTAATGATTTCCAGTTGTGATATAAAATAGAGAAAAAGCTGCTGCATGAGGGTTATGCAAAAAGTGTAGGAACTCATTTTGCTACTTAATACAGCTAACTTGATTTTCTCTGTTGAAGTAGTATGTTTCTGGTAACATGTGTTTAAACCAGTAGTCACTCCAAAAATAAATCTTGAAGGTCTGTTTTGAAAATGCTTTTGGTAAAATCACTTTAGGATATGGTTTCCTCTAGGAAACTATTGTTGGTGTTTACTGTGTGGAATAGCTAGCGGTCGAACAATCTGGAAACTTGTGGGAGTAGATCACTTTAAAATTGCATTTTTCAAAACAAAAATGAGATTTACGAAATAACAGCAATTATTATCCTTCAACACCATAGCTAACAGTTTTCTGCATGTATTATTTTCAGAATTGTATCAGCAGTGGTTAAAAAGTAATTAATAGTGTGATTTTTGCTAGGAAAGATCAGGAAACAAATACTTTTATTGTATGGGGACAAAAATATGGACTTACAGCATGTGATTCGATAGATATGGTCCAACAGGTTACTACATTTTATCAGATTGTTGTTAACAAATCATATGCAATTTTGTCGATATAAATATTGTAATTACTTTAAAATTGATTTAAACAATCAAAGAAGTTAGTTTTATTCACATTTATTGTTTTCATTAAACTGTCATATTTGTCTGTAAGAAATTTGCCTGCCACCGTTGGTGGTTCTAAATTCTCATGTTCATGTTCATTGTTGTTAACAATCATGTTCTTATGTGCTTGTACTGTCATCTGTATCATGATTACTACCTGATAGCATCAAATTTTCATTCATTCATCTACCTACAGTCCACTGCGCTCTTCATTTTTCACCATTGTTGAATGAAACTGGTACATCATTTATGTTTCTCTCAAGATGTCCTGTGAACACCCATTAAGTCGAAAGGTGAAATCTATTAAATAGAATTTGACATTTTTTAAAAATAATAATAATAATAATCTGATTGGTGATTGTGTGTGTGTTACCACATTTGAACCTTGAACCTTTGCACTCACTTGATTAGGCACTGATGCTGTGTTCATTTCGCTGTCCTTTTTTTAAATGCATTCACTACTTAGCACCTATTATCAGGTCTTGGCCCTTTATGAACAGTAGAACATTATGGATGGTGGGTTTATAATATATACATGGTAACCAAGAAATAATTGGAGCTAAGTAGCAAATAGGAATTACAAAATAGGATAATGAAATGCTGCCCTGGGTGTCACCCGTTTGGGGGTGTCACCCGCATTTTGAAATTAGTGTGATAAATTTTATTTTTGATAGACTTCTTTTATCCTTTGGTGTCGAAACACGTCTACCTTGAATGTTTTGAATATTTGTTTTTAAGTTAATCTATCGCTTTTTCAAATAAGATCCAGGGGGTTGTGCTCTTTCATTACAGTAGAGTATAATTACTGGCAACACCGCGTGCTGAAACAAAGAGAGCATCGCTCTGTAGCTCCAACAATCACAGGAACTCATTGTGCTTGCCTTCCGTCACTGTTGTTTGGCTGTTACAAGCGGCGGTGGATATAATCTAAGTTTTCTTGTATAAAGAGAGGAAGTTTTAAAATTAAAGGATATATTATATATATCTAAAATTGTTAAAATCTTGGTAATTAGACAGTTAAATTGTAAATCTTCGTAATTTTTTCAAGAAAAATGTTAGATTTTCCTTTGGGGGGGGGGGGGGACCAACCAAGCGTATTTTGGAATACGCGTAGTCTAGGCTTCAAAATTGTTTTTCTTATTTAGAATTCCATTAGCTTTGTAGCTAAGATTCACAAGTGCATTGAAGTATTTTCTAGTAATTTTTGAATTTATCATCTGACAGATTCGTAATGTATAAATTGATTACATTTTGCGTTATCTGATTTACACTCTGCGAACCTACCTATTGTGACAGTGCACCTATACCCGATATGAAATCGTATCATGTTCAAATTTATGCAAATAAAATGATTTGGAAAACAGCCTTAAACTAGCAATAGTGTCAAGTTTCAAGTCAATCTGAACGTTGATGGTATGTTCTGTCGCTGGTAATCAGTTTTTATAGAGCATGTGTTTAAAACAGTCGGAACCACGTATCTTGCTAGCTAAATCGTAACATCAGCAAGCACTTTATCTCTAGGTTCATGTAAGTTTGCTATGCTTTCTACTGATCGAGAATATGCAAATATGATCGCGATGAAATAAATAAGTGTATAATTCTCTAAGAACTTTCCATAATAAATTTACAGAAGATTTCTATTGTGGGTAACCTTTCTGTCGAATACAGGTACCTAATTTCTTAAGAGTTCCTTAAATCTACAAAATGTCGAACTTTTGTTCCTGAACAAAAATTGAGCTTTAATCATAAACTGAACGAACATTGAAGCCGTTTACATCTTTATCAATACGCTACAGAGCGGTGCTAGAAATCTAAACTGTACACATGGAAATGGTCTTCAGTACATACAATGTCATATTTAGGAGAGTCTAGCTACGTATTTCTTAGGTGGGTGGTAAAATACTTGTTAATTACTTCATGTAAAGACGACAGATATCGCAAAGGCATGTTCTTTTATTATCAGACTCTTTTTTTTAATTACGTTTAATTATGTTTTTATATTTTATTTATTCTTCTATTTTTCTGAAGGAACTTAATGTAGAGTTGCTTCTCTGGCTATACAGTCTCCCCCAGGGTCTCACAACTTGTGGGACCCGGATCCTGGTTTTGCACCAATGGGACCCCATCTGGGTCTGGAATTGCTTCTACTTGGATCAAGCCACTTCTGTCAACTTTCCTCTCAATATCCCTTGGCCCTGCAAATACCAAGGTTGCAAAGTCATTTAAATACAACCTATGTTAATGTTTCAATAACAAATGGGTAGTTTTCGACATTTTTTAAATTTATAGCGGAATCTTATGGTTGCTCTGTAGTTACACTGGCGGAAATTAAAATCACAACACACATACATGAGTGGTAGAATTTTAGGAAACTTTGAAGATATATCCAGGGCCGTACCTAGAAGAAATGATAACAAATGTAAATGGATCAGGCTAAGTTATTACCTTTAGAAACAGTTGTCAATGAGAAATGCGCCCAACTTGAGCACCAATACATTCATGCATCCTTGCTGGCATTGACACAACAAGTGTTCGGATGTCTTCTTGGTGTATGTCTCACTACGTGTGCATGTCTTTTGCAGTCAGTTGTTGCACAGTTTGTGCTGGGTGACCATGTGATCTAATGTGTGTACTCCTGGTATCCTAGATATGCTCTATTGGGGACAAATCTGGGAACCGTGCTGTCCAAATTGTGATCGAAACTAATTGCAAGGCTTGTGTGACGATGGCCGCAGTATGAGGACGGACATTATCTTGTTGGAAAATGCGATTTGCATGGTGAACATGAAGGGTATCACAATAAGATGCAGTACCCCATCCACATAGTGATGGACTGTCATTGCCTTCAACAACAGCCGACTCAGTAAAGCTGTCGAAACTGATTGCCGCCAAAACATGACACCAGTGGCTGCACTTGTGTGAAGTTTTGAAATCACAGTAGGTAAGCCGTTTCTCCATTACGCCTGCGAACATGTCGTCGATTATCACTTTGCCACAGACAGACATGTCCATTTGTGTTTTGCATTACACCAGGTTAGTTGATGCTGGCAATTAAATTAGATTAATGGGACACATTGCACAGGGCACAGAGAGTGTGACCCAGCTTCAATCAATTAGTTTACAATCGTCCGGGGAGGGGGGGGGGGGACTATCTGTAACCACTGCTTGGATCTGGCCTGCAGTCAACCGTCTGCCAGCAACAGCCACTCACACCGTTTGGCGGTCTTCACATTCTGTTATCCATCTGTATGCTCCCATACCTGCTCTAGGAGTATTAGAGCCTTCTTTCATCAACTGTGTAACAAGTCTGTATACTGACATTGCACTACGGCCAATCCAGTTAGACATTTGTGTGTAGAGAGTTGTCACTCTTTGCCTTGGCATACTTAGCCAACAAACACTTGTGGACAATATAGGATTAATAGGGGGGTCATATTTCCATATTAATCCTTAGTTTTATTGCTATAAAGCATTTTCCTGCTCATTGTTATTATTACGGCCCCACAGCCTCCTTCTGTGTTTTCTTGTTCGTTCCTATCTCGTCGTTCTTATTCCTTTGTCTTTCCATCTTTTCCCTTCTTGTTGTGTTATTATGGTTCCAGCATTTTGTTTCCTATACCTTATTTCCTCACCAAATTGTTTGCTTTTCATTGTTTATCCAATATTTGAGCTTCCTCCCCACCCCCTCCCCTCCTCTACTACGATCTGCGCCAGTAAAGCCATTTACCAGACGGTGGTCGCTGTGTACACCACTGACTCCGCCTGGTGTCTCACTCCTTACTTCCGCACTAATAAGGCTGTTGCCGAAATATTGCACTCTTTTTTGTGTTCGCCATCCCAGCCGCCTTCTACCACAGAAAAGGCAGCTGGGACGACGAACACAAAAAGAAACAAACACAAAAGAAGCGCAATATTTCGGCATATAGCCTTATTTGTGCAAAGTGAGACACCAGGCGGAGTCAGATGTGTACACAGAGACCGCCGTCTGGTGAATGGCGTCGCTGGCGTGGATGGTAGTGTAGGAGGAGTGGGGAAGCTCAAATATTGGATCGATAATTGATACTGTTGACAGTATATTATCATTGAAAGTGGTAGACCATCATAATTGAGTGCGGATACATATATAAAAATCAAATTTTGAAAAACTATAAGTAAAAAAAAAAAATATCAGAAATATAAGAAATGTAAAAAAGTAGAGATAATCTGGGTCTGGTGGGAAAATTCCTCCTCTTTGTGGTTTCTCCGCCTTATGGTGTTGGAGAAATCAATGAGCCTAGAGCGGCTAGCTCTACCACAGTGTCCACTTGTATAATGAGTTTCGACAAATGTCTACTTTAGTCAACAGTAACAATGAATCCACATGATGGAGATAGCTGAGAGTGTATCTGCCATGTAGTGTGTAATGATGCTTGCTAAAAGGAAGTAGTTTTTGATATTACAGGTGCCATTTGTTGTTTTTCTAAGGACTTACTGAACTACCCTTGTATTAAAAACTGTTAGTTAAATAAGTACATATGCAAGTCTACTTGCAATGACAGTTTGAAAAATAGCTCCCAGTTATCTATACATAAAAAGAAAAACCTTGCATAGAAAAATATATTTTATTGTATACATCTTAAAACTACAACTTTTCACCGTTTTTCAACATAGACACCATACAAGTTAAAACATTTGTCATAATGTTTCAAATTCCTCCTTCATAAAATTTGGTCACCTGGGAACCTGGCTAACCATTATAGGCATTTTGAAGTTCATTCGACATCATTGAAGTACTGTGATGCAGTGGGTAAAGAGATGAAAATTATGCATCTAGAAGATAGTAAAAAAAAATGACCCGCTTGAATTGATTCAAAAGTTCTTGAGTTTTTTGAGCACTGTGAAGATAAACATTTTTGGCACCCTTTGAGCTCAGAACTTTCTGTAGCCGTATATGTTGCAAAACATTACAAGAAATTTGCTGGAATTGTTCAGCTTCCTTTGAATTTACCTGACAAGAGCATTACAACAGCAGACCCATCGCTTTTCTCTTAATCATAAACTTTCGTTCTTTCACCTTTAAAAAATCATTCATAACATTTAGGGCATATATTGTACATAATTGAAGATGGAGGTCTACTGCTGAAATGTTTTGCGCCAAAGAAATTTTATTACAGCAAGCACCTCACATTTGGCAGGAGTTTTTATTCCAGCTCTTATGTTTTGATGTTATAACAAATGAATGGGCAATAGAACGAGGCTCACACTGTCACAGCGGGACACTTATTGAGTCAGCAAACACATCAATGTGGCAATGGTGGCACCCTCAATTACTACTTGCTCTAAATTACAATGGTAATTTCTTTCCATACTGCCTTGTATACTAATGTTTTTACAGTCTTGAAAACAACAAATGTTAGTTTAATATATTTGTACTTCATTCAGGTCTTATTATTCATTTGTGGACAACTACAGTGAGGAAACTCGAGAAAATTAAATTTTGTTCCAATGAAGGAAATTATGCTTGCCACAGAAGAAATCATCACTAGGCACAACAGTTGAGAAACAGCTACAATACATTTAATGTGTGACAACCGATAGTTTACTTCCTGTCTGCTGAATTTTATCTAGCTGATAACTGTCCTGTTTGTCTACTTTTTATGATTTTGTTTTTTAGGTTTGGGATGGTTGAAGGAAATCGTAAAAAATCTTGCTTATTTACTTTAGTAAATCCTGTTGGGAAAGCAGGACAACTGAAGTCATTCCTTCAAAAATGGGATCCTGACACCGCTTTACTCAAGAAGTCATGTTCATATGATGAAAGTTTGTCAGCTATTAGTGTTTCAGATGATGGAAAGTTTGTAGCAGTTGGTACAATGTTTTCTGGAAGTGTCAACATTCACATAGCATTCAGTTTGCAGGTAAGAGAAAATTTGTAAGCAAGAATTTCCTATATTTACCTGCTAATGAAATTTGTCCTGCCACCAGAACTTGGGGTTAGATGTATCTAGGTAAAACAAAAAAGCTGGGGGAGAATAAACTAATTATTTGCCAATGTGGAAGGCCAGAGAGGACTGTGAAGACAAAAAACAATAATGCAGGTACACACATGCAAATAGCAGCACAATATTGCGGTTGAAATGGAAGAAAATGAAACAAATGGTTAGGTTGATGAATGATCCATGTGTATGAAATAAATTTTCTGTTGTTCAAAAGTGGAGATGGAGGAGGAAAAGCAAAGGCAGAAAATAATAATGTTGGGTTAAATATTGTTGGAAGTGACTAGATGTAAATGAGTAATAATAAAAGTATAGACTGTTAAGAAATGGTAATAAATAATGATATTAATATTATAAAACTTGACAAAAAAATTATAAATAAATATGCAGTGGGTTAACTGGAAGTGGGGTAGGAAAGCAGGTGTTACTGTCTGAAATTGAGGCTGAGGTTTGTCTGTATCCAGAATGTGTCAGGGCAATTCCATTCTATACAGATCAGGTAGGCAGGTAGTGGAGCAGTTATTGCAGTCACAAGAGATTGGAGAGCTGACATTGGCAGCAACTGCTTTGGAGATAAACTGTATGTGATAAAGACCATCAGTCTAACAGACAGCTACTATGAGGGTTGCCTTTTAAATTTTTGCAAAAAGTGAAACAAACGAACATGTTCGAAACAGTGTTTTATTGCTTTTCAAAATATTCTCCCTTAAGGTCTATACATTTTTGCATACGTTCAAACCAATCCTGGAAACATTTTTTCCACTGTGAATCTGATATTTCAGAAACATGGGTTTGAAAGTCTTCAAAAGCTTCTTGAGGTGATGAAAATCTCTGTCCGCGCATCTTTTGTTTGACAGTGGGGAACAAAAAAAAGTCATTAGGCGATAAATCGGGTGAATATGGGCAATGAGACATTAATTTGATGTTTTTCTCCTTCAGATATTCAGTTGTTTGATATGCTTTATGGGAGCTGGAATTATCATGATGAAGAATGATGTGACGTTTTTTGTTCTTTTTCCTTATTTCATCGAAGACTGTCGGCAAACAAACTGTTGTATACCATTCGGCATTAACAGTTCTTTGATCCTCTAATGGAATGGTTGCAGTGTGTCCAGTACAACCGAAGAAACAAGCGATCATTTTCTTGGAAGTGCTCCGTGAACGAACAACTTTAGTGGGATTGGGTTCATCGTCAAACATCTAAACAGTAGACTGTTGTTTGCTTTCAGGTTCATACAAATATATCCAAGTTTCTTCTCCTGTAACAATGTTGTATACGGATTTTGAACGGCCTCGGTCGAATTTTTTCAACATTTCCTGGCACCAATCAACACGACCCTTTTTCTGTGGTTCAGTCAAATTATGCGGAATCCATCTGGAACATCTCTTTCTCACACCTAAATGTTCATGCAAAATCGATTGTATTGCAGTCTGCGATATCCTAAGAGACGCCTCTAACTGTCTGTAAGTCACATGCCGATCTTCTTTGATCATGTTGCGCACAGCATCGATGTTTCTAGGAATGACAACCGATTTTGGCCGACCTTCTCCACATTCATCACTCACGGACGCACAACCATGACGAAATTCTGCAAACCAATTGTAAACAGTCTTCTCTGATGGTGCTTCATTACCAAAAGTTGCATGAAGCAATTCTATGCATTCTTGTTGAGTAAGGCCTTTTTTTAAATCATAAAAAATCATCCATCGTAAGCCTTCGCGGGTGATTTTCATTTTTGCACAAACTTGCTTCTTTTAAACGTTCACTATCAACAACTTACTCAGTCAATTTCTAAATTGCCACTGGCTTCAGAATAACAAACGTCATTGTTCACAAATACAGTGGTGCCTCAACTCATTAATTCCACCTATTGTTCGATTGTAAAAACTTAAAAGGCAACCCTTATAGTTTTGGATGAGGCCAATGTGCGATCTTGAACAATGGGGGCAGGAATGCTGGTACATAAGTTGAGTTACAGGGCAGTTTGCGTGAACAGAAAAGGAGAAGGTTCCCCAGTCATGTTGGAATAGATTTTCATACCTGATTGAATATTTTAAATCAAGATCTATTACAGAAGAAAGAATTCTGGTATGGTTTAGAGTGGTTAGGGATTAGGTGTTGATAGACAAATGTCAACAAAAAAAACTACATAGACATATTTTGGGTATAGCCGTGACTCATGAACAAGATCTGTGCTAAAAATAGTGTGTTTTTTTGTGTTACTATAATGTTTTTGTAACCACAAACCGAGCTTGGTGGGTGAGCGATTAACATACTGGCCTCACATTCGGGAGGACGTGGGTTCAATTCCCCGTCCGGGCATCCAGATTTGGGTTTTCCATTGTTTCCCCAAATCACTCTAGGCGAATGCCGGATGCTTCCTTCAAAAAGGCCATGACCGAATTCCTTCCCGTTCCTTGTTCGCTGTCCCATCCTGCCTCTAATGACCATAGCCGTCGACAAGGTGTAAAAAAAAAAAAAAAAAGTTTACCACAACCGGCTTTTATTCAACTTGGGTAAGTGATGGGTCCACTTTTATCTTCCCTTTCCAAATTAAAATAAAATTTCATTAATATGATTTCATCCATCTCTATTTTTTTGTGCCATCCTAACATCATTTCGGGTGAGTGACAATCTTTTCTCTAGTGTTGTGTATTTTCAAAAATTTAATTGTGTTTATTGTCTTATCTTTCATACAAGTTGAGATAGAATACTCTGTTTCTTATACGATGTAATGTTCTTTCACATTTAAAATTTACTCATGAAAATAATCCACTATTTTTTCTCATGTGAATTCTGTGTCTCCCTTACTATTTGTCCTCTAGTAAAAAGTATTGTTTTCTTTCAAGTGTTACTCTGAATGACTAAGATAGTTGATTGTCTCAGATCTTAGTTATCTGTGTTGATTGAAGATTATTTATGTTCCATTTTCTTATGAAATTTTATTCATTGTGTTGATTTTTATTTATTTTCAGCGAGTACTCCATGTGCCAGGTGTACATAGTATGTTCGTTACTGGCTTAGAATTCCTTCCCAGCAGTTGTTTGGGAGGATATGAAACAGCTGTCGTTAGTATCTCTGTGGACAATCGGATATGTATTCATCATATTCCCTTCAGAAGTATGTATTAAACTGTTACTTTTACTGAATATGTTAGAATCTAGGACAACATCAACTAAAAAGTGTACCATAGCACACTAAAACGGATGCACATAAGATGAATGCAAAACATGAGATTTTAATTCTATAGGTGATTAGATTACTGTGAAGGTATTTCACACTTCATTCCCATGTATACAACATGTACAGATGTACCCAACTGACAATTTTCTTCTCAATGTTACAGGCAGGAACCAGTGAGCTAGTAAATCTCTTAAGACAAAAATAGATTATCTGAGGTTTACAAAAACAGAATAATTCAAACACACACAGTTACAAATAATTTAAATGGCTTTACAGACAGATTACATAACACCTCTCACTACCATTGTTATTGGTAAATCATTCTAAATGTGCATGGTAATCAAGAGAATGTAAAACCTTACCAAAAAAAATGTGCAGTTATGAGTCTTGTTTGTACTAGTCCAGCTCGGGTATGTTTTCAATCACAGAACCACCTTTATGTAAGCATTGCCAATCCAAAAATTCTGCCTAAAAATACACAGCTCACAAATAGAAAGAATAACACAAAAATACATTAATGTAAAATTTATAGGATTCATCATCCTCCTCTATAACAGATCATCTCTAAATATTCCAGCCATACATAGGATTAAAGCAGGGCATAAGAAGGATGACACACTGTTTCCAGATATACAGTCTTTTCTTTCTTTCTATTAACACAGATATTTTATCACTTATGAATAACATAGCTCATCATTTTTTTAGAATAAATTTGCAGCAAAAAGCACCAGTAGTTGGTATGACCATATTCAGTTGAACTTTACATGCCATCTAGGACCACAATGGCAATATTCAACTAATAGCCCACAACTCTCACCTTTGGATTCCGCTTCTCTCTGCATTCCCATTATGTTTGAAAGCATTTCAGCTGTACCTCTTGAGGAATAGAGTGTGGCTAAGTTGCTGTTAACCAACATATTTCAAACAGTCTCTTCCTTTTTCAATTTAAGGAACAGCCAAACATTACAATATGTGATACCATGGGAGAGAAGATTGTACGAGGGTAGCCCAGAAACTTATGCGCCACATTTTTTTTCTTCAACAATTATTTATTTATACACAATGAAACTTATACACAAGAAAGAATGATGTTTCTTCTACACTCCCTACTTTTCCACATCTCCTTCCCATTCTATGGCCTTCCTCCAGTGAGACACAAGAGCGTGTATGCCCTGGTGGTACCACTCCTTGTTCTGTTCACGAAGCCATTTCTTCACTGTGCGAATCACCTTTTCGTCATCTTCAAAATGTCTCCCACAAATGGCATTCTTCAAAGCCCAAACAAGTGATAGTCTGAGGGTGCTAGGTCAGGGCTATAAGGTGGATGGGTTAACACTGTCCAACTCTGTTTGGTGATGTGTTCCAATGTCCTCAAACAATCACCTGGGTTCTTATGGTGTCCAAGTCGCTGGAAGCGCTTCTCGAATTTGGTTAATGTGTTCACATAAGCTTCAGAATTAATGGCATCAATGATTAAGACATCATCACAGTCCCAAAACACAGTGGAATCAATGGAATCAATTGCTTTGAAGTTTTTCTTCTATGGAGAGTCAGGATGGTGTCTTTCCATCAATCCGATTGCCGTTTTGTTTTGGGCTCAAAATGATGAACCCAGGTTTCATCACCTGTCACTATCCAGGACAATAAGGTTTTCCCCTCAGCTTCAAAACGGTGCAGCAACTCGGAAGAAACGTTTTTTCTGAGACCTTTGTGTTCCTCCGTAAGTCAGCGCAGAACCCATTGTGAACATTTTTTTGCGTAATCAAAAGCACTGACGATTACACCCACACTTCCTTTGCTGATTGACAGCTCGCGCATCAACTGCCAATTATGCATCGCTCCTCGCGAATGAGCACATCAGCACACTGCGTCTTGTCAGGTTTTACAGCCTTGGGTAGCCTTTGACCACTGCTAATCTTTGAGCTCTGCAGAATCTCGTTCAGATGACCTCACCCTCTGTTCCCAGCGACTAATCATACTTCTGTTGACTGCTGATGTTCCATAAACTGCACGTTGTGCATGTTTCCAACCATTTCTTGCTCTGCAGTGAGAAATTCAATGACTACACGCTGCTTATAACATACATCACTCACAGGTGCTATGTTGAACCATTGCTGCAAGTATGATATCTGTCAAAAGAAATGGAAGCACTCTGAAAGCTTCAAAGAATTCATATCTAAAGTTTTGAATTTGCACTATTGTTGGGGACTGAGGGGAAAAAATGTGGTGCATTAGTTTCTGGGCCACCCTCATGTTTAATGGAATTTTGTTGTGCTTGTGGAAGAAGTGCGGGTGTCATTTTATGTAAAATAAAAGAAAATCCTTATGTGGCTGTATTCACTCAAGCATCTGTGATTGGGGAATGATTCAGCAAGTGTATGAAGGACCATTACATCTCATTTCGAGAGGATACCTTCTGTACCCCCATTTGTTTCTATGGGACAAAAATATTAACACCAAATTTTCGATCAAGTGAAGATTTGAGTTTTTAACACAGCTTTCATACACCACACATTTTAGAATAATAATTAATTTAAGTGTGATAGAGCATCTGCTTAGTGGCAATCTCCCTACATACCTACTTTGCTTTTCATGAATTATTAATTTAAATACTCAGTATTTGAAGTAATTCATTCATCAAATTTTCCGATATTTTATTGCTGTCACTGACTCCCTTACCTAAAAAGGAAAATTTTCCCTCTCCCTTGCGCCTGAAGTCAAGAGCCTGTTTACAGTCATGGTCATCTTTTCTCATCCATCTACTATTCATAATTATTCACCACATTGGAAGGGAGGTAACACAGCAGCAACAAAAAAAATATAATCCACATACACCAAACACTTTAAAAAATATATGGAAACATGTGAATGAGCTATTGCAAGCACCTAAGGTTAACACAGTCACATGTCGTATGGTATTGACCACTGGAGGGGGGGGGGGGAGTGCAACAATAATATCACCAGAAATATTAATTGTAAGAAAAAATTAACCTAAGCAAGAAAAAGGTGGTATGCAAAAGAGGAGATTTTTAAAGTTATTAAAAATGGCAAAGAAAAAATAATTTCTTCCATGACATTGTTGCTGCTATTCATAATTCTTCCACCAATCTCTCTTCAGGGTTATCACTAGTATATTACTTGTACAACCAATCACATAGCTCCCTTAATTTGCCTCTTGTCTTCCAGTGATTACCATCTTAACATATTGACTCATTTCCCTGGTGCATCACATCATCATCTATTCAAGTAAAAGCAGTACTTTGTTACCTGTCCTTACCATCTACCCAATATGCTCCACCAAATTTAATTTATTGTCAAATAATATTTCAAGATGTTTGTATTTAAAGCATTAAATCTGTGTACCTAATTAGCTGACTCTTTTTTTTTTCATTTATTTTCATTTTATATTGACCTAGTCAAATGGTTATCTGTCCAGATCACACAATAGATGTTCAGAATCCTCTTGTATTATTTCTCTCATATATCATTATGTGATCTGCAAACATTGTGACTTCCCACTGTAAACCACTAATCCAATCATTAATTAAAATAATGAACAGGAGTGTTCCCAACACTCACCTGCTTCAACTTCCTCCTCTTACTCTCTTTTCTTCCTACCTCTTAAGAGTTCCTAAATCCAGCAGGACGCAGTGGTTTTTACCTCACCTACCACCATTTTAGAGCTTACTTTGCAATTTGCTTTGGAGAGATCTAGTGCTCCATTATCAACTAAGTATTCCTTGTCCTTTACATGTGAAATATCTTGCACACTGCCCACAGAGCTTGAATAACCTGTCTTAAACCTACATTGCTGATTCAAAAACCCTTTCTCTTTCTTCACAGGCATTGCTATGTGGTTGCATAACAAGCACATCATCAGCTTGCCTACTGCTGCAGATGAACTAATCAGTCAGTTTGTAATTTTCACTTTTTCTCCCTCCTGTATTAACCAGTAATCCTGTGTAACTTTTCCAGTCCTCTATTAGAATGGTCTGGTGGCTCAGTTGGTTAAGGTGCATGACTGGGGAACAGAAGATCTCCAGTTTGAATCCCGGTGTTGGCTGGAATTTTTATGATCCTTAAAACTGACCTTCACCTCTGGCAGAGCTTTGCTTTGCTCATGTGAAGCACACTAGAATGATCCATGGTTTGGATTCCATGTAAAACTGTAGGTCCCCTTTCCAAGTAGGATTATCAGGATAAGGCAGCCATTAAAGGCGCATGTGTGGCAGACCTGTCATTTGGTGGCCTAACAGTCCATTGTTATCTCTTGAACAACAATGCCATATGGTTTTACATTTTTTAGTCCCCTATGATGCAGTAGGTGTCAGGATCTGAATAATATTTCTAGCTATGGAACAATGATGTATTCCCTTCACACATTTAAGGCCCAGGCACACAAAATGTGACAAGCGACAGTGACATGCGATTGTTTGTTGCGGCACAACGGCGCTATTGTTGTAATTAGCAGTTTTGAATTAGGACAGTCACACACAAAGCGACGCAGTCTTTGATGCGGGGATGAGCGACACAGTTGTACAAAATTACAGAATTGTCGCGTGACACAGCGACATAGCCCATGAAGAAAAATTGATTGAGGAAGTGTGGGAGTATATTTTTTTTATGACATCAGTCTCTGTCCAATATTAACAATATTCATTCACTCACTGACTTGCTCCTTATATATCTTCAAATTTCAGGCACAAAAACAATCCATCTTATTACTGTCAAAGAAAAATGAAACATTAAAGGAAATAGAACTGAAATGGGAAAATATTTGAAATACAGATGGGCTAGGCACCCTAAACACAACTAACCTGCACATAGGATAAGGTAGCAAGTTCCCCATGCCTCCGAAACATGAAATTACTTCTTTACACGCTTCCAGATTTTCTTTTCAATTTTGTACACAGAAATCAACTTTTTTTATGTAGGAGGAGGGGAGTAGAACTGCTTGGCCAACACAACATTCTACTATTTCCACATGTTTTTTCTGGTTATCTGCATCTTCAATTGCCTGTGTAGTGTCAAGTCTTTTCTACAATTACTTCTGGTTCCTCTTTGCATTCATCCGCAGATACTTCGTATAATACTTTTGGTTCGTCATAAGTTTCTTCTTGACAGTTACTAGTAACTTCCATTGCTCTCTTTACTTTTTTCATCTGTACCCCTTTTACATTTTCTTCTAAAATTTCTGTCACAAACATTTTATCAGCTAGGGTGATTCCGAGCGTATCTTTTTCTTATTAAGTTCAATGTGGTCATATGGGTTTAATGTAGTAGTAGCTCTATTCATTGATAGGTGTTGCCCTCTAAACTTTTGTAAATACCTTGCAAACTCCTTCCCCAGCTCTTCCACGAGTTGGTTTCTTTCCTTCCTACTCACATCAGTAATCATCAAAAATCAGCTCGTCAAACAATTGAATTTGTAGACAGTTTTGATCGGTTCAGGAATTGTGGCATACATTGGCCAGCTATCCTTTCCATTTTCTATCGTGCATTCATGAATTTTCTCATTAATATCATCTTTTTACTCATTTATTCATCTAATAGTTTTGACAATTTTCATATCTGCAACTTTGATGTTCTAAGAAAATTTTTCTTATAATGATGCCATGATTCTACTGAGAGCATGTACCAACTTACTTTCTCTTACTATTTTTCCACATTTCACCCATTATTCAGAATCCTTCCAGAAGCATTCAAGATCATTTAATATATCCTCTTTAGAATTTCTGCAATGGCAAATCTCTTTTATAGTTTCATGTATAAAGTCATCCACCAGATCATGGGCCCTTCACAGTTCATTCCTCATGATCATGCTTGTCTCTTCTGAGCCTGCTCATTCTTTTATTACAGAAAATAATCGCTTATTTATGCATCCTGTCATGTCGCCATATGTGAAAAATAAAATGTTCAGGGGTTACCTATCACTTTTCATTTACTGAATTCTCACAACAGTAGGTAGTCACCATCATTAACAAAGTTTTACTTCCTTCAGGTGTCACTAGCTTCATATATTTGCGCTCTGACATAGAATACTTACTGATTAATATTTCTGTCTCTCCAACCTGAAAAACTATGGTTTCTGGGAGCAGAAATATTTGGAAAGGCTGTTGTCAGACTGCTATAGATTTTAAGGATATTTTTTCTACTCCAGTCTCTATAAAAAAAAAAAAAAAAAAAATAATGCATGTCACTCGATTGAAAAAACTGAACATTTTTACCCAGTCAAATATTTCCCATTCTGTTGAATCCATAAGATTAATTACACTTATTAATGGTTTCTCATAACACCATTTGATAATATTCTGTGTTTTACTGTTCTTTGTCCATTAGATCAACACTTAAATCCACCTCAATTTGTCGCTTTCTTCTTTCTGACCTGTTTATACTGTCTGACTAGCCAGTCATATGACTCATGTCTACAATTTCCAATCTTGAGCTTACCTATCCATCACAACTAAACAATTAATGTTATGTAAAGGTTTAGGGTATTATCACTACCTATCACAACTGAAGGGAGGATGACATCGAAACATAGATAAGTACAAGAACTGAGTATTGAAATTTTCGAGTTTATGTCCTTTCATCAACAACAAAGTCAAGTAGCTGCATGATGGTGGCTGGTAGCTAACTTGAATTAGCTGCCAGCTACTGTCATGAAAGTCTTGTGCAAGTTTGCTTTGTTCCCAGCAGGCTGTATTTATTTTGTTGAGTGTGATATGCAGAATTGGCTCACCATACTACCAAATCTCGGATTGAATTCAATTTAGTCGTGCATCTTTCCAACATTTTATTTGCCTGAAATCAGTTATGATACAGGGCGTTTCATTTATGAAGCGTCCGCGCGCACGGCAATAATCGCCTGGCGCAGCAGCCCCTCGCTTGCCGGTAAATCACACCACACATCGCCTGTGCTCAAGAACGCCTCAAGCTTGCGCTGATTCCTTACCTTATAGCACGTGCTGGAAATTTTGGTCGTCAGCTTCAATACATGCTTGACATATTCTAAGGATGTTTTGGCTAACTCGCTGCAGTGTTTGTGAAGAAATATTATTAATTTTAGTTCTTATGTTTTCCCTAAGTTCCTCATCCATACAGGGATTTTAATCGTAAACAAGCTCTTTTAGGTAACCCCACGAAAAGAAATCACAAGGTGTCATGTCTGGAGAACGCATAGGCCACAATCCTGGACTGATAATTTGATTCTCATTATAAACACGCTTCAAAGCGCGCATAGAATTTTCGGCCGTTTGGGTAGTTGCACTGTCTTGTTGAAAATTACCGTAATTTCTTTCATCTTCAGTCAGCTGTTCAAAAAATGTATTCAAAATATTGTCCACATAGCGAGAAAATGTAATTGTTTCAGTAAAAAACACTGGTCCAATAACTCGCCTCGCACTAATGCACACCAAACTCCAACTTTCATATCGTGTCACGGCTGTTCGTGGATAAGATGTGGAATTTCTGTACTCCAGTACTGACTATTTTGACTATTTACACGTTCACTTAAATAAAAATACACCTCATCGGTGAAAAATGACAATTACGGATCCAGCTCGCCATTGTGCACACTTTGCATAAACCAGTTTGCAAACCTCATTCGTGCAATGTAATCTGCTTATTTTAATTCATGTACAGCAGTTGTTTGATAAGGGTGCATTTTGAGATTTTTTGTAGCCCTATATGCACTTGCTTTGGAAACATCGCCTTCTTGGGAGAGTCGTCTGAGGGATTTTCTGGGAGAGTTTTCCAAAAGAGATTCGATTTCTTCGACTTTTCTTTAAAAATGAACAGAGCGCTTAGGTTTCTTAGGCGTGTCAATTAGGGAACCTGTAGCACACAATTTGTTTACCAATCTTTGTATAGTTGAGCTGTGCGGAAATTCGGCTCCTGGAAATTTTTCAATAAACATACGTCTGCACCTCCTTGCAGATTCGTATTACACATACCAATCATGAAGGTAAACTCATTGCTCCAAAGTATACTTCATCTTGACTTCACAGTATACTTGATCTTCACAAAATCTAGCTGGAGAACTGAGTTGCAACAGCACAATTGCTGTGCTGCAAAGGACCCAATATCGTCCGAGGGGCGGCCCACGCATGTCGGGCACTGGGGTTACCCGTACAGAAGAGGAACTTGGGGAAAACATAAGAACTAAAATTAATAATATTTCTTCACAAACACTGCAGAGAGTTAGCTAAAACATCCTTAGAAAATGTCAAGCGTGTATTGAAGCCGATGTCCAACATTTCCATCACTTGCTATAAGGTTAGAAATCAGCGCAAGCTTCAGGCATTCCTGAACACGTGCGATGCGTGGTGTGATTTACCTGCAAGGGAGGGGCCGCTGCACCGGACGATTATTGCCGTGCTCGCGGACGCTTCATAATTGAAACACCCTGTATTTTTTAGAATACTTAAGGTAAGTGGCACTTATTTTCCTTTAAGAGGAGTTTCTACCTTTATTCTCATGTCAGGATTCAGCAGTTTCTTGATATAAAAGCAGTTAGAATGTGTAACTCCCACTTAACATCAAAGAGAAGCTTATATTTTAAATTTTATTGCTACCAGGTCATGGCCACTTTTAACATCCACCACAAGATAAGTTTTTACAGGTTTCTCATACTTGTACTTCAGTGCTTGGCTTGTCTAAAATGAAACTGATCCGATTCTTTAAAATCTCAAGTTCATTGTCAGCAGACTACTTCCACATATATAGATATGTAGGATAAATTTTGAAAAAAATATTTGATGCAAAAAAGTAAGTAGCTACACAGAAATACATCAGTTAGTCTCCTTTCAGATTTTGTTTATGATGTCCAAAACCTTCAAAAGAAATAAGTCTAACAATTCCGTATCCTTGTTGTGTTTCTGTTCTTCCAGAGTAATACAGATGCCCATCTTTCTATACTGTTTCCTCGGCACAGCCCTCTTAACACTGTCCAATCCATGGGTGATAATTTTCAACCTACATATTTCTATCTCAACATCTCCAAATTTTCTGGCTGCAAGAAAAGTTTCATACATTCCAAGTGGTAATTCACACTTAGATCTGTTCCACACTGTTTCCAAGTTGCCTAGATGTGGCCTTATCCTCGGCATTCCTCCCCGTGGATCCAATTGGAGTAAAAACTCTAAACAGTTTAACATGGAGCAAAACCATGGCAAAATCTACCAGGATCCTTTATGCAGTGATTTCTGCATTTTAAATTTGACATGATGTGGTTCCTTCTCCTCTAAGGCCAATTTCTTGGCCTGTGCCTGCTAATCCACTCTTGTAGAAGCTGTTGACACTGGCAGGTGAGTCTCTTTATCCTGAAAAAGGTTCAGTTTCTTTGTTTGTTAACCATTGGAATATGCAGAAAACTTATGTATGTATTCAAATGTTGCCCCTTATGGTGAGATGAATATCAATATTTCCCTTTAACTTATCTGAGTATATAAAGTCGTTCCTAGATTTATTAGATTATTTATTCTATATTGCAACATTTTTTTTTTTTTTCAAGAGTACCTCTTCTAGTTTTTGATTATGGCACCCTTATCTGTTCACTGTGCCTAGTGGGTAATGCTCAGGCCTGGCATTCGGGAGGGTGTGGTGTGAATCCCTGTCTGGCCATCCAGTTTTCCAGGTAAATGCTGGGATGGTTCTTTCAAATGGCCATCGCTAAATTCTATCCTGTTCTTTGCCACTAATCTCTCCTCACTAATGATATCACCATCAATGAACTTTAAAGGTGGGGGTGAATGAACTTTCCTGATTGCCTCTGACATCTATAATACTGTCAAGTTCCAAACAAGTAAGCAGTCGTTTGGCTTGGTTAAGATACCCAATTTGGAATCAGAAGTGCTTGAGTCAAATCCAAGCCATGGTCGTAATTTATACAGTTTTTAACTGATCTTTGTCTCTGGCATTGCTTTTTTTTGTGTGGTATACACTTACCCCATGGTTTTGATTCCATCTGAAATTGCAGGTCACATTTATGCAGGATTAGGTTAGGATAGGCACACTAGAGGCTGATTACATGGCATTATGAGGCCTTTGTCTCCCGGCCAATAATGCCACATTTGCGTTTACTTTACCTTAGCCTCTTGTTTCCGTCTACCTGATCTAACAATGCTGATGAAGATTTTATACCTAAAACTTTGTTTCCACACATTTCTTAGTTTCTATGTACTTGTGTTGCCTTCCCATCATCAGTGATAGGTTTTTTTTTCTGTAACATTATTTAAATTTCTTAATCAGTGCTTTTTGTTTCATCTCAAAATAAGTACTTTCTGCTCTTGTTCAAATTTGCTACTTGTAGCATATCAGCGAAAACTGAAAGGAAGTGACTCATTGATACAATCCACTTTTTGGTAGCTGTTGGATGTTTATCCAATCAAGCATATGAATACTAAATAAATTTAAGTATTGTAGTCAGTATTATTATTTTAAGTTACACAGGAAGGAAACAGTTATTGGAAGCGCAGTTATGGCAAGAAAAAATAAAACTCACTTACTGCATCAGTATTATCTAAATAGAGTATTTTGTAAAGAAAGCGAAAGTAACATTTATGTTACATACTGTGAAGCATTAGAAAATTCTCCTTTATTAACATATACAAATGATATATTTCACTGTATGTTATTGTGATTGTCATATTCCTTCCCAGTTATAGACCTAGTGGCCTGTTATGGTCTCGCTTTATCTCTTTGGTGGTCTACTGAGCTTTCTTTTTCCTCAAGGGATGTAAAGGAAAATTATCTGAAGTTATTCTGTTTTCCCCCATCCTTTTCATGTGTTGAAAGCAGTTTACCCTATGCTGCTGAATATATTCAACTGTTGATGGTTTTTTTTTTCTTTTTTTCCTAACACGATCTAGTTGTGTCTGATCTGGAGTTTTCCTGATGAACTTCATTTCTACTGCGGTGGATTGTTGCTCACCTTGTGCTCTTATTGTACAGATTTCTCAGCCATAAATAAGAATTGATATTGCCATAATTTTCTATGTCTTAATTCTGGAATACATTTAAATCTTATTAGATTTAAAGACTTGGTTGATTTTCCTCAGTACCCTGTTGTAATTTAATATTTTGAAAAGTATGTCTTTTTCTGTCAAATTTGTTCGATGATATTCCAAATATGTGTCAACTTGTTCTAAAATTCATTATTTAAGACTATTTTGCTTCAGATTTATTCCTTGAGACCTGGCTGAAATTTCTGTATGGAAATGTTTGACTGTCTTTTTCAAGTGATGTATTGAAAATTGTAGATCATCCTCATTGTCTGCTTACTAATACCTGGTCATCAGCATAAAGCAGAGTATGGTAGTTATTTCTTTGTACTGTTATACTTTGATGTAAGGTTAATCTCCAGTATCTGATAATGAATGTAAGGACATCTTCAAACAATCATATTTTGAGCCACAGATACATATTTTATGTCATTGTATCCTAATGTGAAAGAGACACATGCATTAAGGAGACATATAACTTCAAATAAACACACCTGCGGATAGTGATAAGTGTGCTAAGATTATTTTCAGTTTCAGATCTACAGATCTTGTACTGTTATCCATTCATACCCCTCTAATACAAATTATTTTTAATAAAAGATGAAGACAAATAATAATAAAGAAACTATCATTTGTCTTCTTATTTCTGGGCTTATAGCCCTATATTTATCTGTGGTAAGCTTTAAAGTCTTATTTATGTCTTGTTTCTTGATTCGAACCTATCAAAAATAATTTTCTTCCTGTTTTAGTTGGTTTTTATTCCCTAACAATTTTTCTTTTCAGGTACCATTCCACTATGGCTGGTAATCGTCCTTGTAGTAGGGACTCTACTTCTTACTTTTATCCTATGTAGTTGGCTGGGCCTATGATGTTTTGTGAAAGGAAATATACTGTATGTATATACCTCACATATCCAGAAGTAATTTTTACTGTGGCAATGATGTGTCAACCATGAAATGACTCAAATGGAAGATCATAATTGAAAATACTGAAGTTGCCTGAAAAATGTGATTGAATTAAACAAAGTGTAGTTAGTGTTCATTTAGTTTCCTTCCAGTGCATTCGTGTTTGGCAAGTTATCTAGACAGATGTCTTGCTACTATTGTTTATAATCTGTAAATGTTGTTTATGACATATCACTTTATTTATTTAATGTAATGTATTTTAATTGATTCTCTGTCAAAATTGTAATGACCTCATTTTTATTAGAAGAGTTACAAGAATGCATTGTGATAAAGACAGAAATCTACATCATTTTCATTGAAGCCAGCTTCTATTTTTTTTTATGTATATTAAATGATTGTGTGTAAATCTCTGGGACTGCTATGATGAATAATACTGCTGATTTATACAACATGAGTATAAATATTTCAGACAAAATGTTTGTTCTCAGTTACATTACAGGTAAACTGTATTCATTTGTAAATGTATGTCATATGACACCATTTATAAGTGTTAATGGTATATTCTATAAAACTAGCAACAGGTAGACAGATTATGATGAACTGCAAATGTAATGTATACAGAACTTTGTATACTGTCTTATCTAATTAACTGCTGTTTTCTGTAATATGTTTTTATTTATTTCAGTAGTTAAGAGTTACAATTTTTTATTTTATTTTTATTTTTTTTATTTGATTTGTTTTTGTTATATGTCCATTTCATTTGTGAAACAAGTACAGGTATTTAAATATCAGTGAAAGCTTAATGATAATAATGAGCAGGTAAATGTTTTAAGGCAATGAACCTTAGGAAGAATAGAGATACTCAACTCAATACTTACAATACCATGTAAGTTTATTATGATCATGTTTCTTTGTCATTAATGTTGACTTTACTTGAATGTCTCGGTTCCTTAGATGATTTTAATGATTGTTTTGCATTAAATCTAATGTCATCCGTCGTTGAAAACGTTTGAAAGCAGGAGGAGATGTCTTTATGGTTGTGACTTTATGTATATAGATATATGTATTTATTTTCTACATTGAACTGAATATTGTGAAATCATGGTTATGTGGTTGCTATTATTCTATCAGCTATTATTTAAAGATACTGTACACTACAAAACCTGATAGATTGTTTTTATTATTAATATCATTTGTTCAACAATTTTGTTTTAGCAGGACAATATTGAATTTACATACATATCACATATTGACGTGGCTAATGTCAATCTGTTACGGCCCCTCCGAAACTATAGCAAATTTGTGATATAATAATCTGTATATAACAATAAGAAAGACCTATTTTTTTGGACTACTGGTTTTAGTTTTGAGATTAATTCTCACTATAATTAGTCCATTGTTTTCTCTTTGGACTGGAGTTTATTAGTAAAATTAATGAGGCACCTTTGTGAACAAAGCAATTTTTCTATTCCTGAAATAGTGAAGTATGCAGTGTCAAAATGGACAAGGAAGCTTGTCTTAAGTAGTAGGTAGTATAGTGAATAAATAAACAAAACCAGTCATTTATTTATGTTTTTCTTTGTTAATTTCCATAAATTGTTTGTCATTTTGGATGATAACATTCATGCATGAGTTTAAGTATATCCTGCTAGTGAGCCTGTGCACATTAAAGTGCCACCTTACTTTAAAAAAAGGGGGGTTGCAATATCCATCATTTAAACAAAGAAACAAAAATTAAACATGAATTTTTGAGGTTAAAATTAAATATTTAGATACCAATCATAAAGCACTCATAATGGAAACTGTAAAGAAAACTTCTGTAATTTTAGAGGATAAATAATTGATATTAAAGTAAAGGAAAAATGAGGGTAAACATTTACATTCAGAAGTTGTTTTATTCATATTTTAAGTATATTTCTAGGACTTATCCTGCCCTTCTTAATTTGTGAATTTTTATTTTAAATGTGCCATTTGTATTTGTAATTAATTCTTCCACTGTTTTTCATATTAATATTATTGGCCTCATTTAATCACTAACATAAGGTTTATAACTTAAAAATTGTTTTTGCATCAATTATTTTGCTGGTGCTATCAAAATAGTTTAGTGTGATAAAAAAATGATTTAATAAATACAAGTACCTGAGTTAATGAAATGGAACAGTATGAAACTTTTATAAGTAATATCTACTAGATTATATTTATTATTTAAGTAGTGAGTAAATTGAATGGATTTAATTAGTCTGTTCCGTTTAGCCTTAATTTAAGCAAGGTGCCAGGAAATTATTACAGTTCTAATCATGAATTGTATTTAGAAATTGTGATGGTGCTTATAACCCAGTTGCAATTTCCTACACATTTATTTTTGTGTAATTATTTTTTTATTATTATTCTTTGAGGTAATTTCTTTAACACCATATTCAATTATTTATTCCATTCCATATCTCCCTTACCTACAAATGAAAACTTTTCCATTTCCTTATGTCTGAAATCAATTGCCAACTTATGATCATCTGTTCCCTGCTACATACCCCTCCTAATTCTTCATTCAGTATCCATCAAGACAGTAATTCCCATAGCAAATGTGTCCTCCCTAGTTTCTCCAACAAATGAGGGTGCCATAACTACCTTAAATACCTTCTCAAATAATTGCTTAACTGAGGTTTTATAGCTTAGTTCTCTAACTTCCCAAGGTTTCACCTCATTACGCCTTTATTAGATACCTCACTTAGAATCCATTCCTATCACTTCCTCAATGTGACATACTTGCTGAATCTATCATTAGATGTAAAGCCAAGATATTTACTTTTTTTTTACCTTCTTTCCACTGTATAATCATTATCAACTGTAAAGATTAGCCTCCTTAAGCCTATTCCATCTTCAAGGTTTAAAATTGAAGAATTGGTCATTCCATCTTTTCTGTTCCATCCACTTTCCAAATGGCTATATACTGACATGAAATTTTGGCATTCTGTTACTATCCATTTTTTGGATATGTACCCCTCCATCTTTATATTAGCGTAGTCCATCCAGTAGTTCCCTTACTCCTAATCTGTATCTGATGTCATCAGTGCCTTATCGAAAAGGGCGGGGGGCAAACCAGGGCATTTGTCCCAGGCAGCAACTTATGGTAGGTGGCAAAATAATGTTTGAATGGGAGGAAAATAGCCAATTTGTGTGGCAGTGACCTGTTTATTATTATTTATTTATTTTAGCTCTACTGCTCCGAACGGCAACTTCAGGGGGCGGTAAAGTCAAAGAATAGCTCTATACTGTCTCGGGCGGCAAATTCATGTTTGAAGGGTAATCTTTTTTACCCCGGCTCAGAAAATTCATAGATCTGCCACTGGATGTCATCATGATGTATCCTGTGCATCCTTTTAAAAACTCTGCCACCTGAATTATTTGTTTTTGTTGTTTTGTGAGGGTCATTATTCTTCTCCATAATGCAATAAGCGGGATTGTCATAATTTTGTAATTTTTATAATAGATTCAACATTTACATTTCCTTGTGTAGTTCTTTTCATTGTGCCACAAACATATTACATTTTTTAATTTTAAAATGTATATCCTTTATATTATGTACACTCAAAATGCACCGAAATGTCTAAATTTTCTAATCTGCTGTTAAAATCTATGTTTTTAATCATTTTCCTGTAACTGCTTGTATTTCTTAGTTATGAGATTTCGCTACTTAGTGTAGTTTATGAACTGATCTTTGTAGTTCATTTCCTTTGTATAATCATTCAAAATCTTTATTTTTGTACCTGTGCACCTAATCAGCTCATTCTTTTTGCCATTTTCTTTCATTCCATAGTCATATTTCCAAATATATCTCCATTGGTAGCTTCTTCAGTCACCCTTCATTTTAATACTAATGTGTTACATTATACCACCTGAAAAAAAAAAACTCTGAGACTGTAAACCAACAATAAAAATATTCATTAGAACAATATAAAAAAAGGTCCGACCCTGTGGTACCCTGATCCATCTTCTCTGATATCACATGTTCCTAGTAGTGGCGTAGCTATCGGAGCGCTAGGCAGTGCCGTGCACCGGAGCCTCCAAGCTCAGCTCAGGGATGCCCTGCCATCATATCTCACAAAACTTGATAGAGATAAAAAAAAAAAAGGCCTGAGGACCCATTATATTTTTTTGCACTGGGGCCCTTGCTAACCTAGCTATGCAACTGGTTCCTAATTTTTAAAAATTCCTCCATTTGGCAAGACGTTCTAATTTACTCCAACTGTTTTAACATTATTTAGCACCATACTATAGCTCACTCTGTCAAATACCTTCCAAAATCATGCTGTCAGTTTTGTCTCTCTTGTCCATTTGGTATGAAATAGTTTGTGCATAGATACACATGAATAACTTCTCATAAACCTATCTTGCTGATTTATAAACCATCCTCTTTCTTCTCAGAAATTCTCGATATAGTTTGAACCAACTTCTCTATAACCTCCTACCAATGTCTGTCACAATGATCTGTAATTTTTGCAGTGTTGTTAGCATCGGGTGTATATAAACTTTGTACTTCACATAATTCCACAAGAAGAAATCATATGGGGTCTAAGGATTGCAATCCCGCAGTGTTTTCAATCCCGCGGGATCCGCGCGGGATTTTCACCAATCCCGCAGGATCCGTGCGAAATTGGTAAAAACATTTTTTTAACGCATATACTCAAAACATAGTTACTTAAAACATTAGTAAATTAAATAATAATTAAATTAATAAATAATTTTTTATGTTAAATGATAAAAATTGACAGTTAACAATTTTGGATTCGCAAAATGACATTAAAACTTTTTAGCGTGTCTTAAGTGTATTTCGAGGTTTTACATTTTTGTTTTTTTAATCTAAACCAATTTTTAAATAAATAATAAAAATGGAAAATATTGAGTCTTAGGTCATATTATGTGCCTTACAATACATCACATAAGTTTAAAAATATGGATTGCTTAGTGCCCAAGTTACCAGAGTTTATTTTTTTTATTATTATTATTTTTTTTTAAATTCTAAATAAACGTTCCATAACACCGAGAAAAGCATTCCATTTCACAAAGTGAAGTGAATATACTCTGTAAAGTGTAGACTTGGCTCAGAACAAGATCTCATAACTTTTTGTCACTGTACAAGCACGAGACTTGGCCTTTTTTTGCGTGATTCATTATTATATCTCCCGATTCCCTGTTTGATATTACAGTTGATTCAATGTTATTAAAAGAAACTACTCACCAACACGTAAACTGTCAAGTATTTCAGATTTACTTATGTGGCGTAACAACGTTTTTAGAGTGGAAATTATTATTTTTTAGTAAGAAAGGAGACTTTCTCGGCGAATGATTGCAGTGAAGTTGTCATAGGTTGTATCTCCGGATTTCATTGCAAACACACGAAATTACACACATGAGGAAGACGGCGGAGGCAGCAATCGAAGTATGGTGTTCCTACAACACAATTCGTCGATAAATCCGCGAAAATTACATTATAACTTTTTTTACCTTTAGTCGAAATAATAACAAGGAGAAGAGGGATTAATCGAAAGCCTGAGCGGCACATCTAAGCAGGTGGCTTCCGTCAAAGAAATGCATTGAGGCAGCGGCCAAAACAACAATAAGTCAAAGGATATACAATTTACTTTTGATAGCTGTTAAATAAATAAGTACGCGATCGTTAAAATTACGATAACATTAGTTTCATATCAACGAATAATCAAATTTTCAGCCGCAAATTAGGAAATTGTCACAATTACTTTATCTGCAAATACAGAAAATGGGAATAATGAAACCGTGAATAAAAAGCTGTAACCGTGTAGTTCAGATAACGTGTGCGACACTTAGAAAATAATTATATAGCTAGAAAATCATACTAAATACGCACCATAACTCAAATTACATAAATGTGTACTAGAAACAAACGTAAGTCGTAATGAATACGTAAAATTGTATTTATTTACTTACGAATGACGAAAGTTGACAAAAACAAACGCTTGTTCACATGAGTCAAATGCCAACTGCTCTGGTACAGGCAAACAGTGCAACACATCCGATAGAGACCTAGTGGGGCAGCGAGTCACGCAGATTGACACGCGTATCCGCCGGATTTTGCGGATTGCAGATCCGCTCAATTTTATGCGGGATCCGCCAGACTGTCTAATGATGCGGGATCCCGCTTTGCTGGATTGCAATCCCTAATGGGGTCAGATCTGACAATTTTGGGAGCCGTGACAACAAAGGACATCACTTGGTTCAGTGCTCCCTATCCAACGATGTGGTAGTTCTCGGTTAAGAAAGTCGTGACATTTGTACTCTAGTAATATAGATTCCCATCCTGTGGCAGCAGTCACGGCTGGAACGAATGGTTGACTTTTGCGGACTGCAAACATAGCTCAGTCCCACGTGCTCCACAGTTTCCTCTGATACATGTGGTCACCCCGTGCTCATCCATTTACACAATCGGTATCATGAAACTGGCGAAACCAATGTAAAATGCTCTGGTGACTAGGTGCATCTTTTACATATTTTTGTATGAATGTGCATGGAACATTTCGCATATTCTAACACACAAAAACTCTTCTCCTGCTTCTTTTCCATCTTATCTATTGGTACAGTCTAGTTTTCACACCAGACACCAAGCGGGCTTTTAAACTTGATGAGTTTGTGTGTATTTTCATGTATCACTCGTCTTTGTAGGTCATATATATTTCAATACACAGTATTTGAAACCCAATGAATCATTTAGGCTAACCCAGTATTGCTATGCTAACAGATGAGCTCAAAATTTTCAATGCTGATTGTTTGAAACACATCGTAAAAACTTATATCTATAAAATGAAAACTGGATAAATTTGTTTTATAAAAACTCGGAGACTACTGAGCAGATTTCGATGGGGTTTTCACCATTTTAAAGCTTAGAACCTCAATTCAGTTGTTTGTCATGTCTTATGTTTCAGCATTAAATAACACAGGAGTGTTAAATGAAATCCTGAACGTATGATGACAAAACCCAAAGATGGAAGGATTATATGTTGTATACTTCGCACTAAACACATAACTACAATGTCTCTGACCATAGCCTTTAATGAAAGCAATAAGATAGCTTTACAATAATAATTATTTTGCACACTAAACAAAACTTGAAGTATTCTTGCCTTTGATTCAGGATATTCAATTTTTAAACATCATAGATAGCCATAAAAGCAACAGATATTTTCTTTAACCATGATCTCTTGCAGTAGGCCTGCAACTACAATGTCTCTGGCCATCAGCATTAGTCTTCTGTTGATAATAAAATCATTTATTTATGTTAATATTATTACGGATTCACTTTTGATTTTTGTATGAAAGGCTGAATCAGCGGAGTTAAAATATCTGCGTTTCGAGAGAAAAGTGTATCCATTCACTTTGCAATTTAATCAAATGTGAGTTTCTAACATAATTTACCGTTGTTTAGTAATGTAGTAATTCAATTTCTTAACCAAATGAATGAAGCTTGATACACATGAATCTTTTAAAACAAATGGAAATAGTGTATATGCAAATAAACTTCATCCCGCCTGTTTCTTGGTAGAGGGCGGGTGAATCTAGGTTTGCTTTAATTCCGAAAAAAAGTTGGTGCGAATTTTATGACTCTTTGTACAAATGTTTATCATTGTGGGAATAAAGATAGTGTACGGGTAAATCTACGCCAACTATACCGGGCAACGCCGGGAACTCTGCTAGCTAGCCTTATAAAAACAAAATTTGTTGTTTTTTAGATACTGCAGCTATTGTTGAAATGTTATAATTTGATCATGTTGGCATGTACTATAGATTGTAGTTCAGTTTCTTTTACTAGTTTCAGAATGTATTGATGCTTTTTCATGGACAATTAGCAAAAGTGGAGAAAAAAATCAACTACCTTTTTTCATTACTTTTGTTTGATATGTCTGTAAAGATTTAACATCCCAGCTTGGTGGATAGTGAAACTTTGTACTTGCCAGTTTAATACTGTATTGTTTTACACCAACTTTTGTATTAATGTATGTAATAATTTTGTAGCTTTCAAGATTTTATCATTGCACTCAGTTGGTATATTTTTTATAAAAAAATTATTTCCTGTCTGAAAAGTGTTTATCATTTTCCTTGGTCCTAGAGAAAATAATTCTAAAGCTTTTCCTACCAGATGGTAAAATGCTTTAAATCACAAGCATCCAGTCATTGATAACACAGAAAGTTAGATGGGCAAATAGATTTATGAGGAGCATAGTTGTTATGGCCTTCTTCCTATCAGACAATATTTCAGGATTTTTTAAAATAAAGATAAGCATCCCATGTCTGAGAAGTATGATGTATATGACAGTAATTTATCAGATGAATCAAAAACTGCTTACGGGAGAACCCCTGTGAATCCTGTTACTTAAAACTGAATATGCTGAATAGTTTACTAGTGTTTGGTATGTCTGTATTTGAATCAAATGAAAATTGGATTCTCTAGTTAGATCTGTTGGAGTTGTTACAACTCCAACTAGTGAAATTGTTATTCTGTGCGAAGAAGGTGTAATAGAGAAAGAATGTTGACGACTTATCAAGGAGTAAAATTATCCTTGCTCTGTTGTTTACAGTTTAAAAAATTAGCAGTATTTGCATGTCCAGATATATATGGTTATCATTTAGGATAAAATTTTTATGCCTTGGGTATTCCATACAGGTATTTTATATTACTTGTATTTCACTGCATGAATCAAAAACATCATACACTATTACTTAATTACCTTTATTTTTAACGATAATGTTTGAATGGTTAATAATTTAGTTCATTAATAAATGACTTCCTGCAAATTACAAGATACATTTTCAACCATTAATTGACCATTAAGAAATACAGTAGATAACATAATTACTTTCTCTAGTATATTTTGACCAAAAATTAGGTGTATTATTATTTTCATATAAAATATTTGAATCGACAAAAGAGGAACTCTTTGCAAGCATATTTGACACAGATCATTGATTTCCATTACTAATTAGAAGCCTGATTACAATGAAAAATATAAATTTATTCAGGTGTAGAGGGTTCAAGATTGCAATTTAATAAATGTTCTGTGGCAGTAAGCAGTGCTGTTTATTTAAAGTTTAAACCATTAGTAACTATAGTATCTGACTAGGATGATTGTTAAAAATACTCTGTCCGCAGGATATCTTGATCTTTTTGTCAGCTCGGAGGACAAGCCAACCACTGACCAGCACAAAAGTGAATAGCCACTGAGATTTTTTTACTATTGAAGCTTAGAACATTACTAAAAAATTCTGCATATGTGCTAAAGATTAGAATGAACCATTCTGACATAGCTTATTAAGAATAATTATGTAGAATATAAACTGACCCAAAAGTACTTAAATGGAAAACTGAATTTCCAAAAACTTTGTAATGACATTTTATTTACATAAAATTTACTGCAAGGCTAATAAATTAACATAAACTGCTGTACATAATACAAATGACTGATTAAAATAATGTCTGTAAATGGATTACAGTAGAACTCCAACTATCCGAATCAATTGGGACCGGACCCCATTCTGATAATAAAAAATTCAGATAATTGGATTTTTTCCGAAAAGGGTCTATATTAATTAATTACTGTACATATGTTGAAATTGGGAGAAAAACTATTTTAAAGAAAAAGAGTTTTTAATTAATTAAACTAAAAGGCAACACTTTTACATGTTAACCGCACTTACAAGTGCTGAACATTAGTACAGTATGTATGTATGTACTGTACTGTAAATAAAAGTCATTGCTTGCTCAACATCTCGGTTAAAGTAAGCCGTTTGACTGTATTCATCCATTTTCGGGCAGGCAAGCTGCGCATCCAATTGACAGTGAGAATTTGCATGTGGTCACATTCGGGCTGATGCTCCATCGACTTCAACGCAGTTTCACGGCCGGCAAATGCTTGACTAGCTGATGGCCCCGTGTCTGCTTTAATTTTGACGTTAAGGTCATCTTCTACCTCGTATCTTTCTTCTCTCACACTTTTAATACGTTCATCATAATTTAGAATTTCAAACTCAGGATCTGACAAATCTCCTAAATCTTCAGCACTACCTTCTGAACATCCATGAATTTTCAGAAGAATGTTTCTGAATTCCTCAAGTGACACGTCATCCCCATCTTCTCGTGTCTCTTCCCTTTCTTTTTCTTGAGCTTCTTTTTCCTTTTTCTCCCTTTCCTTCCCTTCTTCAGTTGATATGCCTTTCAAATTGTTCCACACACGTTCTTAATGTGACTGCCATAAGCGATTCGGATAATCAGTGATTCGGATAGTCTGAGTTCCGATAATTGGAGTTCTACTGTATTACTTCAATCTTTATCTATGCAGACCACAACTTACACTTTTTTTAAATATGGGTTTTTGATCTGACCATCTTGCTTTGCTTGGTTAGTGTTATGAATGTAATTTATGTCTCCTACACATGGTAACTGACTGGTTACATTAAGTACAGAAAAAAAGAAGTAAACAAAACACGTTTTCATGAAATACCGGCTATCTGCAATAGTTATAGGATACTTCAATCCTAATTAATTTCACAAGAGTAGTATTTGGCTTCACAAATGTTGCACTTGTTTCTACAATCATTCGTTTATTATAGTGAGCAGACAGGTCCATGGTTCAACTTGATATAATTTTCTAGCAGATTAAGTTACTAAACCAATAAGTTTTTCACAGGATAAAGCAATTGTACACTTTAAAAATTCTATGAACAGCTCTGAGAAAGATTAACTGTCTGCTTACAATATTACCATGATTGTCTGTTTGGATGCTAAAAGGTGTTTCGAAATTCAGCTTTCTTCATCTTCAATGAAATGTGGACAATGCATACTACTGTAACTCTTGGAGGAAGTTATAGAGACCTATTGATTCTACAGACACATCCTGTCTATCTGCAGTGTCCTGCTTATGGACAAAAAGACTCGAACCTATCACCACACAATATAAATTATTTCTACCCATAAAAATGATTTAGGTGGAAAGGAATTTTCCAACCAAGAATTGAAAAATATAAGACCAAAAAATTTCACAGTGTTATATATTACTAAAGTGTTCCCTAGGATCCTTTTCACTGCCTTCATTCCCAATTCCAATATAGTGACATGTTATCATGGCTGGAAATTACAGAACTTTTTTTTTTTCTTGGAGATGTGAAAGGCATTTTGTACTGTTGAATAGGTACACGTCAAATAAATTTTTTATGAGGAAGGAATTTAAAAAAAAAAATGCCAGAGGGATGGAAAAATGTAAGGTTTGGAGTGATCACTGTCACCAGTAAAACATTTCATTAACTTGTTAAAATTGGGATGAATTGTTGTGTTGTAATGTATGGTTCACATTTTGGCTACATGTCCAACAAACAATGAAGAGGCTGCAATGAAGAAAATTACAAGCCCGAAATTTGAGGCATTTACACAAGGCAAAAAATTGAGTTTGTGCAGTTATGTATATCCTGTAGGTGATTAAAAAATGATCTTAACATTTGAAATTTGAATGGGTCAAAGCTAAGTGATCAGTTCAATTGTTAACATTCTTCTCTATGGCATTCTAGAAGATCGCAAAAAAAATTTCAGTTAGTGTTTATCATGGTTTAGCTAAATATAGTAACCAATCGTCCAGGCAGCATTTCATACTGTTCACCACACTTAAGACATTAGTTATCAGAATTAATGTTTAACTTGCGCCTTTGCTTGAATGAGGTGTCAGTTCTCGAATATTTTGCTGTTGGATGTGAATAGGGCCCAGATTTTTTTTAAAAAGCACATCTAGATGCATATTTTGAGGGTTAGTGCATATTTCGAAATTTATTTCATCTCGTGACCGAATATCCAACATTTCTGATGAAACTGGAAAGTCTAGTGTATCTGTATGTTTGACATCCCTAGGCACCGCAATAAGTCTGTCAAATTCTTGGAGTAAACTGAGTTATATTCTCATTCACAGGTAGAGAACTTTCTACCTGACCCATGGTCACACAGTGACAGGTTTATGAGGGGTTTGCTCTTGCGACAACTGCCGGGAAGTCCTTTTATAATACTTTGCCCAAACATTATCCTAATTGCGACATGAGAATAGATTCATGTTTTTTTGACCTCAGGGTTCTCTGCCTTTAAAGGCAAGAGTACATTCCTTTCCCAAAACGGTAGCCTCTCAAAGTTTGTGTCGTTAGGAGTGTTCATCTGCTGTGCATAGTTTTGTTTAATCTGATTGGAAAAATGCCTAAAGAAAAGTGCACAAGATCATTCTTAATTAAGCAGTGTATTTCGGGCAATAGTGACTATTCTAGTGACTGCGATTTTGTACACTGTCAAATATGTGAAAAGAATGTAAATTATGAGAAGAAATTTCAACTTGAATAGCATTCTAAATCAGCTGTACATCTCAGATCAAAAGGAAAGAGTAGGAACACATAACAGCTACTTTTAACTCAATTGAAATCATGGTCTGAAATCTGTACATATACTGCTGACATTTGTAAGGCTTTTGTATTCAGCAACATCCTGCTGTCTAAATTGAATAATCCGGATCTAAAGGCATTTCTTCAAAAGTATTGTGTCAATCAAAGGATAACGGATGAATCCACCTTAGGAAAAATTAAATACTTTTTCGACAAGCTGTTCTGGATTCAATTCGGTTTGACATAGGAGGGAACTGTGTCTGGATATCGGTGGATGAAACAACCGATTCGTGTGCCCGATACGTAGCGAACATAGTGGGAAAATTATGTCAAGAAGAACCCAGAAAACCTCATTTATTTTTATGCAAAAATGTTTGAGAAAACCAATCGCAGGCTGGTCAGTTGCTTTGAGTATTTTTCTCCAATCTTATCCATGTTACATGTTTGGTGCATGGATTACATAGCATTGCAGAAGAGATAAGTTCTCTGTTTCTTTCTGTTAACAAAGTAATTTCAAGTGTGGAAAAAAGTTTCTAAAAGCACCAGCTCTTGTACAGTTTTATAAGGATCATCTTCTGAGGGTTCTTTTTTTCATCAGAATCAGTTCTCACTAGATGCACTGCTGTTCTACCAGGAGAATTTGGAAGTAGTTGTCACAAGTATTGATGATGATCGCATTGGATGTGTTCGTGAAACAAACTGTGCATTTGATTGTGATACTATATATCGAGATATAAATTTCATCCATGTACATGATATAAGTATTAGCAAGTATTGTCTTGATCAACATTTTGAAGCCTGTGCTACACGGTTAAATTTTGATAATGAAATTTTCATTATGGTAACTGTATATAGAGCACCGTTAGGAAACTTTTCTATTTTTCTGAACCAATTTGAACTTTTTTAAATAACTTACTGTGTAAAGTCATGTTGGAATTATTAGTCAGTTCATTTAATTTAAATCGGGTAGTTAATTTTCCAACTAGAATAATGAATAATAGTCACTCAGCTATGGACATTGTTTTCCTACATCCAACAAAATTCAGTTATACAATCAAGCCATCTATCAATGGACTTTCAGATCATGATGCCCAGTTATTAACTATCACTTCAATAGGAACTAGCTCTAAGAGTAATGTTTTTAAACTTCAGCATGTAATAAATGATGAGTCAGTTACTTGTTTTAGAAAGTGCCTCAATACCATAAACTGGGAACATGTTTACAGTGCACAAGGTATGAATGAAAAATACAACATTTTAGTGGCATGGTATTAAATTACTTTGAAAGTTGCTTCCCCTTGGAAAAGAGTTGTGCTTCTCGAAAAGAACAAAAACCATGGATAAATATTGGCATTAGAACATCAAGTATTTGTGAAAGGGAGTTATATATTGCCTCTAGGAACAGTCAGAATCCTAATGTTAAAACACATTACAAACAATACTGAAAAAAAAGGTTATTAAAGAATCTAAAAGTGTGTACTACAAAAATAAAATTCATGATTCTGAAAATAAAATTAAGACAATATGAGAATTGTTAAAAAGGAAATGGGAAAAAATAATCAAACAAGTAATGACATTTTTATCAAAGAAACATCAGTAGAATCTAATTTTTCAACTGCTGATATATATTAATAAACATTTTTTATCTGTTGCTGATAAATTGACTGCCAATAGCTCAGTGACAGTATGGATTTTGTCAAAACAGGCTTCCAAGAAAAATTTAACACTATGTCTGCAAAAGAATTAAGAAAAATTAACAGATCCCTTAAGAGCAAATACTCAAGTAGTTATGATGGGATTTCCAGCAGATTAATTAAACTGTGCTCCACAGAATTAAGTAATATATGTTATCTGTTTAATATATCTTTACTTAAGGGTACTTTTCCAGAAAGGCTTAAGTATGCTGTAGCTAAACCATTCTTTAAAAAGGGAGATAAGTCAGCCATATCGAATTACCGTCCTATTTCATTACTAACAGCCTTCAAAGTTTTTGAGAAAGCAATCTACAATAGAGTTTATGAACACCTTAAAAATAATAAAATTCTAACTAAATCACAATTTGGTTTCCAAAAGGGTCATTCAACAGAACAAGCTATATTTGCATTCACTGAAAATATTTTAGAAGGAATAAATGATAAATTAATTCCTGTGGGCATTTGACTGTGTAGATCATAAAATTCTGATACAAATTAAAGTTTTATGGTATAGACGGCATTGTTGTTAATAAATGGCTTGGTTCTTACCTGCTGAATAGAAAACAAAGTGTCAATGGAGAATTTTAAGGCTTCGTTAAGTGGTCCACTGTTTTCTGAGTGGGAAATAATCAGATGTGGAGTACCTCTGGGTTCTATATTAGAGCGATTATTGTTTTTAATATATATAAATCTTGTGTTTCATCTTGCAGATGACATAAACATAGGAATTAAAAATACTCCAGATTTATCTACAGAATATATTTCAAATTATGTCTTTGCACTTATTAATAAATGGTTCATAGTTAATGGCTTGTCTTTAAACTTTGATAAAACTCAGTATACGCAATTCAGTACATCGCACAGATTAACCACCAGATATAGACATAATATTTGCAGGCCAGTCCATTCAAGAAGGTAGAGTGTGCGAAAATGTATAGGTTTGTACATTGATCATAATTTAAGTTGGAAAGTACATGTTTCTGACTAACTAAAGAAATTGGGTGCAGCACAATATGCAATTCATACGATTTCTGTTATGGTAATCTCCTGTATGAGGACAGCTAGTTCATTTTGCTTATTTTCACTCCTTATTGTCATTTGGGGCAATTCTAACCATAGAGACAAAGTGTTCAGAGCCCAAAAGTGAGTAATAAGATTATGTATGGGGTTAGCAATAGAACTTCATGTAGGAGAGCTGTTCAAGAAGTTAGGGATTTTAACAGTGGTGGCTGAGTGTATGTACCCATTAATGCCCTTTGTAGCCACAAATTATACTTTGTTTGAAACAAATAGTAACATACACAATTATGGCACTAGAAGTAAAAATGATCTTCAGAAGGATTACAAGTCGTCGTTATTTGTTTGACAGACCATTCACAGATTTAGGCAACGGTGCACAGAACATAAACATCACATTGAACTACAGCAACTGTCAAAATCAACAGTTGCTGAACATTGTCTAGAGACCCGGCATACAATCAAATATGAGGATACCAAAGTCCTGAGAAACACATCTCACTTTTCGGACTGTTAATACAAGGCAGCCATTGCGATCCGGCTACGGAATAACTTCATCAACAAGGACAACGGATTTCCAACTAAGCCAAGCTTGGAACCCAGCACTGAAGCAGCTGCAGAAACAGCAGAGCCAAGGTACCGTACACGATGACGGTGGCATTCAGACTGAAGATCACAGATCGACGCGTGGGAGCGTACCACCCCAACCACGCTATCGTAGTGCCGCGGCGGGAGAGGAGGAGACTGGGTAGAAGGGTATAAATACCGCCCCAGCGTGTGCGGCTCTGCATTAGCGGGCCACAACATCATGCTCCCTGATGGATCGAGTCCCAGCGTTACAACGCCGATCATCGCAGAGAAACCGCCCCCACGCAATGCCACAACGCAGACCATCGCAGCGAAGCTGCACTCACGCAACCCGGTCCATTGCTTCAGGTGCCAAAAATTCTGGCACTATGCCAGGGACTACACCGAGCCGGTCAGGTGTGTCCGTTGCGGAGGCGGCCACGAACTTGCAGACTGCAAAAAACCGCGTGACGAGCCAGTCTACTTCAACTGTGGATCTAAGCATGCAGCTTCTTTCCGCGGTTGCGACAAGTGGAAGCAGCAACTACGCAAGATATGGCAGCACCGGAGTCCTAGTCTTCATAAGCAGCCCGCACCAAGTCGGGAAGTGAGCAGGACACGCCCACAGCAGCGCCGAATGCCTCATCATAGTCCTGATACAAGAAGAAATGACATCAAGGCCACATCAGCCGAAACAACAAGAAGACGGAGCCACTGAAATCCGACAGAGCACACTGCGTCCACTCCTGCACCTACCAAGTTCCAGACTAGCGAGAAGACCGATTGATGCCCTCATCGATCTACTCAAAAATCTCGTCAACCACCTGGCTACAAAGGAAGACACGCGAAACACGCTGCGGCAGCCCTAATTGCACTACAGGAAAAAAAAAATGACGGTCCATTTCTGAGATGGAAGATGCGCCGGCAATCAATCCTGTGAAGAAAAATCATCTAAGATAACATCTATAGCCAACATAAAGACCAAACGACATTGAAGATCTGACTCGTCCAAATGACTTGGAGGCAATGTCCTACGACAATATACTCCACTGCACACCAGCTCAAAGGAGCTGTGACTTGGCTGGGAAGAAAGAAAGGCATGGCATTCGCGTTCCGGACTGCGCTTCTTACGCCGGTGAGCAGACGCAACCTGAAGATGATGGCACGTTACGCTGTGTAAAATTTGTTGAACAACGATCAATTAATCCAGCTGCACGACCGAGAGATCTTCAAGTTACATATGGTTCATTTAAAATATGGCTTCCTATGTACTAAAATATATCTGACCAGCTTCACCCAATTGTTCAACACGCAGCATAGAAACGCCTGTTTCCTAACACCCTACATTTGAATGATTTACATTTGTGACTGCACGCCACTTCGAGAACGCATACCGAGCGTGGTGGTGTAACGGATAGCGTTCTGGCCTCGCATTCGGGAGGACGGCGGTTCGAATCCCCGTCCGGGCATCCAGATTTGGGTTTTCCATGGTTTCCCCAAATCACTCCAGGCGAATGCCGGGATGCTTCCTTCAAAAGGCCATGGCCGAATTCCTTCCCATTCCTTGCCCCCGTCCTTTCCCGTCTCTAAAGACCACGTTGTTAAAAAAAAAAAAAAAAAAAAAAAAAAGAGAACGCATGAGCGTTGAAACATCACTTCGTTCTAATAGTGCGAAGTGGAATGATCTTTTGTCGCAGATTGGTCATTTCAAACTTAATTTTCTTTTTAGGCAAGGTGTACACCAGGTACAAAATGCCATGGACACTCAATTTAAAGACTCTGGCCTCCTCTTGAGGAAAGCTGGCCCACAACTGTCGTAACTTATCCTTGATATCCTGAAATATGTACTAAAATGTATCTGACCAGCTTCGCCCATCGGTCCAACACGCAGCATAGAAACGTCTGTTTCCTAACACCCTACGTTTGAGTGATTTACATCTCTAACTTCACGCCACTTCAAGAACGCATGAGCTGGCGAAACATCACACCGTCCTAATACTGTCCTTGATATCCTGTGTACTGACACTGGGACGGAGTTAACATCCGAGTTGGTGCCACACATGTTCTATCGTGAACAAATCTGGATATTTTTCTGGCAACATAAATATCTCAACGTCACGAAAAGAGTTTATAGAGACACGTGCCGTTTGTGGAAGAGCATTATCCTATTGAAAAATGGCACTGCGTTGCTGTCTCATGAGAGGTAACAAATAAGGATGCAGGATGTCCGTGAGGTACCGTTGTGCTGTCACAGTTCCCTCAATCACTACCACTCTTGACCTGAAGTCTCACCTGATGGCTCCCTAGACCATGACTCCAGGAATAACACCGATGTGCCTCTCCAAAACATTAGAAGAATGGGATCTGTCACCAGATCGGCGACATACTCGCCCAAGATGGTCACACGAAGTAGTGCAGAACCGCTATTCATCGCTGAGCACAATGCGACGTCATTCGTCAGCAGTTCATGTTCCCTAGTCGCGGCACCACTTCAAATGCAGCCTTTTGTGTTTTGATGTTAACGGCAGCCTACGCATGGGATGGCAATTCCCTAGTCAGGCTGCTGCTAGTCTCCTGCCAACGATGTGGGATGACACAAAATGTTGCATAGAGTCCATTAATTATTATTGGATGGCAGGAGCAGATGTGAAGGGATTACGATGTGATTGACGCTCACTACGGCGATCCTCTCTTGTCGTGATCAGACGAGGTCGACCTTGACGACGGGTATGCCTGCACTTTCATGTGCAGTTCAGTATCTAGCCACTGTCACATCCAAGTGCCCCACAAATCTGGATATTGCGCGATTCGTCCATGCCACCCAAATGGAAGCACAATGAGGTCACATTCAGATTCTGTCAGGTCCTGATAACGCTTTTTGAACCAGGATGGCAAATTTAATTGCTATGGAGCTAATGCTCTGGTGGCAATTCCCCTAGTCATCTAATTTACCCTATTTTTTTAAAAATATCTTTTATAACTGAGGTGTAAAATTCCTCTCACATTTACTTTTCTAATTTATAAACTTTAAATTTAAATTCCTTAAGCATTTCTGGTAAATTATTCATCACTTCACTTAGTAATTTGTTCCAATTCCTGACATGCTTACCAACAAAAGAAAATTTGTGACATATCTAGATTGGGACACCGCTGTAACCACCTACCACCCCGCAATGCACACACCTCCGGATGGAGAGAGTGTGACGTCACTACATTGCTGAATGTGATGTAAATGCTCCACGCATAGCTTTAAAACTAACAGGACCTTCCACAGAAAGTAGTCAAATCAAATTAAATTGCAATGGAGCGAATGCTCCGGTAGGCAATTTCCCTAAACACCCATGTTCCACCTTTTCTGCATCCACCTAAATTTACCCTTTACAAATTTTAACTTAAATATTTCAGTGTTTTTGGCAAATTATTCATCATTTCTCTTGATAACTTATTCCAATCCCTAACACCCTTACCTTAAAAAGAGAATTTTCCTACACCCTTGTGTCTGAAATCGAGTGGCAGCTTGTTGTCATGGTCATCTTTTCCCTTCCATGCATTACTTTCAATTCTTACACCAATATCTTCCATGCCTCATCACCAATATATGCCTTGTACACTCCCATGACCCTCTTCACCCTCCTTCTGTCTTCCAATGAGTCCCATTCCAGCTCTTTTATCATATCTGTAAGTGATTGCCTCTAACCTCTTCCCCCCACATAGCACGCAGCTTTTTTCCTTTACGATTCCAGAAGGCATTTTGTGCTGTTTTCTCTTGTCAGAGTATCGTAAATTGTATACTGAGATAATTAAATGACCGAAAAAAATATTCATAAGCTGTTGTCTATTCTGTACCTCATTTTAACTGTGACAAATAATATGAATGGACAGCTACGTGGCCTGGCTCGGAACCCCCCTCCCACCTCGTAGCCCAGCGTAGCTTTCCAGCCAACCCCACCCCCAATCCGCGCCACGTAGTTTATGGACGTTAACTTATAATCCCTATCAGGCTTGGCAACAAAGCTAAACACGAACAACTCTAATCCACGCAGGTGGCCGTTCCACCAGTGACAACTCTAATTATTTACATGCTCGCCAATGGTATGTGTGTGTACAAAATTACATTGACATGTGATCATGTCTTCTGGGTTCTTCAATTTTTTTTGGCGACAAGTGTAACTACTAGCGGTTTTGATCAGCTCACGATAAAAAAGTGCATGAACAATTGAAATGGCTTTAGAATTCATAACCTAAAGACAGTATTACATTGGTTCTCATTCTCTAAACACTTTATGTGCGGCCTAAAAAACAATACAAGTTAAAAAATTACGGTGGATAGACTTTACGCTTTGTCGACGTCGAGAGGTCGTTAGAGGCAGGAACGAATGGGGGCTAGGAACGAGAACGAAGTAGGCAATGGTATTTTGAAGGAACTATCCCGCCATTAGCCTGGAGTGATTTAGAGAAACTATGGAAAATCGAAACCTGGTTGGCTGAAAAGCGACGATTTTGGAACAAGTTAATGAATTTATAAGCTTTAAAGATTTTTTTACTGAGTTTTGTGTGGTAGATGGTAGAACGTATTGAAGTATGTTGCTGACGCTGTAGCCGACGGAAGAATAATTCTTTGTTTAATTATTTCACGTTCAGAATTGAACTATTAATTTCAGCTGGTGGTTTCAGTTATTTCATTAAATGAACATTGAACTTAAACAATCATTTTCATTGTTTATTATTGTTGGGTCAACTATTATCCTATCACCTTTTCCAATGTGGAAATGGCGGCCGCAATTAATTCAGAGAAGAACCTTTTAATAGTAATCAAGTGTAAGTGGACCATTGAGCTTACTTAAAACATTGTTTAATCACCCAAAGACCAACTCAGTGTTCTTATAAATCTACTGATGGCGAGATAGTAGAAGGCCCTTCAAACTATGTGTCTTCACCATATCCATCCGATTGACCGCAGTCGCCTGGGTAGGGATAATTTTTCACAAGTTATTAATGCATTCATACTCACAGTTCAGAAGTGAGAGTTAGATTCGTCATTATTGGCGGTTATTTAAGCTTACCAAGTGTCAGCTAGGTGGGATATATGATTAATAACACAAGAGAACATAGATTTTCAAATACCTTAATAAGGGAAGGAGGCTTTACACAAGTGGTAGAGCAAAATACAAGGGAACCAAACATGTTGGATATCTTTCCAATAAAGTGCGAAGATAACGTTGTGGGGTGTCAAGTAACTGAAGGAATAAGTGATCATGAAGCAGTTCTGATGGATATTAGATTCACTAAACCAGTGGCCAAAACTGAAGGGTGAAATAGGTACAATAATAAAAAAGTACAGATTTCGAAATTGAAGAGATATTTCAGTGAAAGTTTCAGCAAATGGACGGGTGGCACAAGTACATTGGAGTCAAAATGGGAAGAGCTCAAGGAGATAGTAAAAAATGGTGAAAAAATATTTATTCCTAAACAGAAAATAAAGGAAAGTACAGAACCTACGTACTATAATAGGGCGATTAAAGAAGATAGTGAGGTGAGAACGTAACAGATTAAGAGTGAACAAAGCAATAGGGAATACTTGAAGCAAAGAAATAAGAAATTAATTACAGCAAAGAAGGTGGCTAAATATAGGTTTATGAAGAATATTATTGGTCCAGGAGTCCACTGACGGATGTATCTAGAAATTTCTACAGTTATGTTAGAAAGCTGAAAAGTGGGGAGAGTGTTCGGACAATTGTAGATAGAGATGAAGAAAAGCAAAGATCTTAAGTAAATGGTTTATTGAGACTATTATTGATTATGATTAAGGAATAGGAGGGTTAAATGAGAACGAGCCTCTTCACACAATAAGAAACTTGAAATTCATCTTGAAGATATGACGAAGGAATTAAGAAGCATAAAAAAATTATAAAGTAGCTGGTGTAAATAATGTCTTAAAGATAACAGAATGTGACATTGTACCTTATCTTGAAACGTTATTTAAACTGAGTCTGGATACTTGCTGCTTACCATAGGACTGGGAAAGTGTGACACTAGTACCAGTCCATTAATGAGGAGTTGAAAATTACAGGTCAGTCATTTTGACAGTGTGGGTAAATTAACAGAGAGACTTATAAAAGATTTTGCTGTTTTCGCAACCGTCATACTAATGTAAATTGCTTACGAGATTAAAGTTGCGTCGAAATGCAACCACATCAGAAAAGACTGTGGGAAATGTATGTGGTTTTCAAGTCGACAACATGGCTTTAGACAAGGATGTTCATGCGAATGTTATTTAATTTTTTATTAATTAATTTAATTGCAATGGAGCACAGGCTCCGGTGGCAATTCCCCCTATCCTGCACCCACCTACATTTGCCCTCTACAAATTTTATCTTTAAATTCTTTCAACGTTTTCGGTAAATTATTCATCATTTCTCTTGGTAACTCATTCCAATCCCTGACACCCTTACCTAAAAAAAGAGAATCTTCCCACACCCTTGTGCCTGAAATCTAGTGCCAGCTTGTGGTCATGGTCATCTTTTCCCTTCCATGCACTACTTTTCATACCTACTCCAATATCTTTCCATGCCTCATCGCCAGTATAAGCCGTGTACACTCCCATGACCCTCCTCATCCTCCTCCTATCTTGCAATGAATCCCATTTCAGTTTCTTTATCATATCCGTCACTGATTGCATTCTGCAATAATTTCCAGAAACAAATCTAGCAGCCCTTTTTTGCACCCTCTCCAACTCCTGTATTTGATATGTAAGATGAGGGTCCCATACTACACTACCATATTCGGCCAATGGGCTGACCAAAGTTTTGTAACTCAATTCCTTTACTTCTTTCGTACATCCCCTCATCACTCTCTCCAACAAGTGCAGAATTTTGAAACCCCTTCCCACCACCTGTGTAATGTGTCCCGCCCAGCTAAGCCTGTTATCAAATGCAATGCCAAGATATTTATCTACATTTCAAGTCTCAGCAAGCAATTCTTTCCCCACCTAATATTGATAATTAACCTTTTGTTTTTCATTTTTGTATCTAATAAGCCTACTCTTCCTTGCATTTATCTTCATCCCATGTTCACCAACCCAACCAGACAACCCGTCCAGATCACCCTGCAACTCCATCGTTTTGATTCTTTCATATAGCATTATGTCATCCGCAAACAATCCAATCAGATAGTAAACAATCAACAAAACTATTCACTAGAACAATGAACAGCAACGGTCCCAATACAATCTTTGTAGGCTATATGCAAGACATTTCGGATGAAATGGATGAGGGAAGCCAAACTGATAGATCTGTCAAAGGTTTTAGGGAGATAAGCCATAAAATGGTGGTAAATAAGGTAAAATCTATTGGAGTGGATGAAAAAGTGGCTTGCTGGGTTCAGGGCCGGCATTAGGGGAGGAGGGGGTATGTAAGCGGGACAAATATACCCCGGGCTCGCCGGCCGAAGAGAGTGGCCTGATGATCGACCGGAGGATTTCCCCCCCCCCCCCAATAAAAGTTCGCTGATCTGGCCCGAGGGAGGTCCCCATTTGATGAATCAACCGGTTACGTCACTGCTAAGAACACTTACCCGGGGCCCGAGAATCCTTGCGCTGGTTCTGGCTGGGTTGAAGAATTCTTAAAAGGTAGAAAGCAAAATGTTAGGGTAGGAAATGTACTATCAAAAGGAGGCGTTCATTAATTACATTAATTACGTGAGGTGAAATAGGGGGGTGGGGTCCGGCGAAATCTCACCAAGGGGGAGAGGTGGGAGGTTTGCCGGAAATCTCACGTGAGTTTTTGAAATTCTTTAACGATAGTAGAGCTAAAAAAATGTCTCGAAAACCTGCGAGGTATCAAAATCTCACGTCATTTTAGGGGAGGGGGGGTCCGGCCAGATCTCACCAAGTCTCACAAGAGGGGAGGGAGTCCGGAATTCCGGAAAAAATACCTCACGTCATTAATGGACGCTCCCAAAGAAGTGGAAGTGAAAATAGGAGTGCCAAATGGTAGCGTATTGGGACCATTGCTATTCGTCATTCTAATGAATGATTGTGTGGATGGATTATTACCAGAAGGTAAGCTGTTTGAAAATGATATAGTGCTAATAATAAAGAAATACAAAAGATATAAATTAAAAAGAAGCCAATGGAAAATAAGTTCCCGCACGGAGACTAGAACCTGCAACTCTGGCATTACGAGGCAGAACTCTTACCGCTGTGCCAACAACTGCTTGAAACTTACACTAATGTAAAAGACAGTTATGTATCGTCCAATCAGAAAAAAAAAAATCGGGAACTCTTGTTCACCTAGATCACTTTAATTTCTAGTCAAGCACTACACATAATGCAAAATTAGACAAAATTGTTGATGACGAGTATGCGCCCTCCACTTGTGAGATCTGCCGCCAGCCAGGAGGAGGGTATTTCTTTGTCGTTCATCGCCGTCCCAGGGATGGAGGTGTAGTTGAGGTTTTGTCTGATAGCCGCCTGTAAGAGCCGCCAGAAGAGGGCATTAAAACCATTAATAATCACCTTACTTAGAGGTTCAGGGGGAAAGGGATAAAAGCCAATGATCATCTGTCATCACCTACAATAAATTTTCCACGCTTGACTGTCATCTTGCGCTCATACTGTCTTTCTCTATCTACTTAATTTTAGATCTAAATCCTCCACTTTTTTCCTATTTATTCTTATTGTTTCTATAGGCTAAACAGCTCCTCGGAAACTCCAACGTTATTGCTGACTGAATGGATTTTAATTCGAAAAACAAAATGATAACAATATAATAACAAATAAAGAACTTGTTTCACTTGTTCGATACAGTCGTTATCAATACAGCAAAAGAAGAAACTGAATAAAATAATCACCATTTAAAAGGAAGGAATTGGACAGACGAGTTTCGGAATACTCTGAAGTAAAGAAAGCTTTAAAATCTCAGTGGCTGTTTTTGTTGTTTATTTCGAATAATTGTGTGTATTTAATAATAAAAAAAAGGTGACAGATTAATTGTGACGTAACTATAACCGTCTGGCATCCGCTGTCTCTTAAAGTAACTGGTTCAATTGTGAACAGTCATGAAGACTTACCACCTGCATGAGTTCAATGCTGGTATGAAGCACCTTCAAGTTTCTGTCTATTTATGTTCATGTCTATCTTTTCAGTGTGTTCTAACTCTGTGTTTCAGAAAACTGAGGAAATAAATAATCAAGTCAAAAACAATATTAACAAAATCCAAAGAGTGTATTGTGATCTTTTGCGGGTATCTTTCGAGTTAATATGACCTGTGGTGCCGGTTTGCTCAGGTTACAAACAACGTATCGCTTCTTGCCCATGGAGGTAAGCATACAAAATTCCTATCAAAAATTATTTTTCTTAAATTCTAATGTTTGTATGTTATATCAATTAGGGTATTTACAAAAGTGACCCCATAAGACTTCATTTTTACTATTGCGAAGGTTAAAAACGAAGAAATTCGTATACATTTCCTGTGTTTCTTGAACCGACCTCCCCACCCCACCACTCTCCTCTCGGCTTCACTTCGTTGTATGGAGAAGGTACCTTACGTGGTCTCCTCTCTTTTCTTTGCTCCATGTTCCTGCCCCGTCCCCCAGTCACGTAGAGTGATAAGTACGAGGGTGGTCTGAAAAGTTTCCGACCTAACAAAGATACAAGACATTTTCCTGAATTCTTTTTTATTTTTCAACATAGTCTCCTTGTAACCCTACACACTTCTCCCAGTGATGCTCCCATCTCTGTAACCCGTCCAAGTAGTACTCGGCGGTTTTCTCTGCAAAATAATTATTGGTGATTGCTTCTTCATTTGACGAAAATCTCTGTCCTCCGAGTGCAATTTTTAGAGGAGGGAATGAGGGAACAAAAAGAAGTCGCTTGGGGCTAGATCTGGTGAGTAAGGCGGATGGTCAAGCAGTTCAAACCGTAATTCGGGAATTTTCGCCATGGCAACCGCTGAGGTGTGAGACGGTGCGTTGTCTTGGTGAAACAGGATATTCTTTTTCTGCAAATGTGGCCGCTTTTCCGCAAGTTCTGCCTTCAGCTTGTCAAGTAATGATGCGTAATATGCTCCTGTAAAGGTTTTTCCTTTTTGAAGTTAATCGATTAAAATAACTCCATGCCTATCCCAAAAAACAGTCGCCAGCACTTTCACAGCCGAAAAAACAGTTTTTGCTTTTTTTGGAGCCGGTTCCCCCTTTGCAGTCCACTGTTTGGACTGTATTTTTGTTTCGGGCGTATAATGGCGTATGGTAAAAATCAAATAAATCGTAATGTATAAACTTTGGTCAAGTAACAGCACTATCGAAAGTTTTAATTAAATTGAAATTTAGCCTAGGCTGAAATGACAACTGACATTCGTGGTTACAGCAGGGACAATTATTAATTGAAGTTTTTTTAAAAAATATGTTGCTTTCAGTAGTAACATATTACTGTAAAACAGTTCCACGTTTTCTCAGCCATTAAGTTTATCCATATTTGTTTAAATATGAAATGCTACGAAAAGCAATCGTAATTAATGTATTAGGGCAATTAATTTGGTAGCAGTTGCTTAGCTATTAAATTGTGGACATAACCCTGAATTTCTTCTAATGATATCTCTGGTGGCTATTATTTTACGAGCGAAGACTGACACGTGACACCGTTCTCCAACCAATAGTTATCGAGGTGAGGTGAGTGAGCTTAGAAAATTATATAGTAGATTGTTGTAGACTGGTGAACATACCGTTATTTATTTTTGTTTGATACCAGAATTGCAGTATATCCTCACATACATCTTCAAGTTCTTGAAGAGGAATTTTCTCCCGTTGACATTTAAACTGTGGGAAGCTTCGTTCGACATCAAAAGATGTCACGGGTGAGTAATTGAACAGTCAAGTTACTGCTATTTAATAGTGGGTCCTCTTCGGTCGAAACAGATTCACCACCATGTAAAATTTAGAAAGTGTTTTATATCCAGTATTACAACTCAACACTTCAAGTTTGTTCTATAGCGAATTAGCCACACTGTCCCCTGCTTGACCCATCTTGGTTGGCCTACTTTTGACTACCGCTGCGCCGCTGAGATTAAAAGGCGGGTGAAACATTTACGTTTAGTGTGACAATAATGTATAGTTTTAATTCGTGACTGATCAATTCTGACCAATCCACTGACAGTTTTGTTTTTCCTCCAGTTTCCTTGCACATTCATTTTCCCCCTTTCTTGTGCCCTTACATTTTTCCCTCTACGAATTTTTATTTTAAATGCTTTGTGCATTTTTGGTAAATTATTCATCACTTGTTGATTTATTCCAATTCCTGACTCCCTTACCAACGAAAAAAAAAAAAAAAAAATTCCCACACTGTTATGTCAGAAATATCTTTCCACGCCTCGTCACCAATATACGTCTTGTACACTCCCAACACTCTCTTTCTATTTTCCAATTAGTTCCATTTCATCTCCTTTATCATATCTGTTACTGATTGTGTTCCCAGAGACAAACCTAGCAGCCTTTCTTTGTTCTACCTCAAACTCCTGTATTTGATACCCAAAATGTGGGTTCCATTCAACTTTATCTTATTCAAACAATGGTCTGACCAAAGTTTGTAACTCAATTCCCTCACTTCTCAGCACTCTCTCCAGAAAATTTTTAAACCTTTTCCTACCACCTTCCGAATGTGCCCGGTCCATTTGAGTTTATTATCAGATTGTTAGGTTCTTCGATGGTTTAATTAACATAGCAATTAATTAAGTAGGCCACCATAAGGTTCAGTTTAACATTTTTTGTTTATTTTCAAAACAACGTCAGCGATATTGTTTACATGCAAAGATACAATATCCAGAGATACTACTGACGCAATCTTTGGCTGTTCCAAAGTGAATCATGGAGGAAGGAAATATATGGAGGAGAAGTGACGTTAAATTGGTGAAGCAGGCTCGCGCTTGCGCAGTGGCGGCAGCGGCGATATTGCGCTACCAAACAATTGCGATGTTCCCAGTATATCCCGAAAACTAAGCAAGATATCGAAAAATTTTATTCTTTATTTTCGATTTGTCTCGTCGTGTTACATAAGAATCGATCATTAAATTTGACTTTTGAGAAATTTTTCTTCTCCATTTCAACTCAAGACACCTCACTTTTGATACAGTATATCTCTAGAACTAGGTGAGATATCGAAAAATTTTATTCTTTATTTTTCATTTGCCTCGTCTTTTTAAATAAGAATCAATCATCAAATTTGACTTTGACCAATTTTTTCTTCTGAATTTCAACCAAAACCATTTCACATTTGGGACAGAATATCTCGAAAACTAAGCAGGATATCAAAAAAATGTATTCTTCATTTTTTATTTGTCATATCGAGTTACATAATAATCCATCACCAGATTGCGGCGTCACCTTTATCCTAGAGTCCCCTTGAGGATTTTGTACATATTCCCCGTGTCTGTATGGAAGCGGCCATGCCCCCTCCACTCCGGCCATGCCCCCCCCCCCCCCCACTCCTCCTCCACCCTGTTTCACTTCAATGCGTGGTGAAGGTCTCTTGCGTCGTCTCCATATATTTCCTTCCTCCATGAAGTGAATCTGTATCAACTAACTGTAAACTAACTCTGTCCTTCTGCCGATTTCTTTATATAGGCTCTATCGAAATTTCTGGAATTCTTCAAAAGCGTACGCCAGATATTTCTCGAACATTAACAATTACTCAAACAATTAAACCTATTAAAAACAATCAGAAATAATACATAATCACTTAACATCATTACAAAATGGTCAGAAATGGAAATTAAAGATACTTAAACACAAAATTATTTACAGAAATCATTTTAAACTGTAGAAAATTGTCCTGTAGACATCGTAACTTGCATTAATACTTGGAATTACACACATTTAAGCAATTCTCTTGCACAATTCGATTCTTAAACATATTAAATGGCCTTTAAATAATTACCTTTCATAAAACAAAAATCTATATACACTGATTTACAAGAAATTGCAAAGCAAACATACTAGATTATATTCAAGCAAACTTTAGCTCACTACAGATACTTCATTAAATACAATCCTATTTTAAGTTCAGGTATGAGGGCTGTTACAAGATGTTATACTAAGATATGTAGACTTAGAGTTTTCAACAAGCACAAGCAATCCCAATCTATAGACATAAACAGCCTCTAGTTTTTTATATGTGTATCTAATAAGCTGTCTCTGCTTTGCATTTCTCTTCATCCCGTGTCGACTTTTTTTTTGTCGTCAGTCTTTAGACTGGTTTGATGCAATCCTCCATCCCTTCCTATCCTGTACTAACCTCTTCATTTCTACATACCCCTTACAACCCACGTCCTCAATTATCTGCTTCATATATTCTAATCTCTGTCTACCTCTACAGTTCTTACCTTCAACTGTTCCCTCAACTAAAAAATTAACCAATCCTGCATGTCTCAAAATATGACCTACCAGCTTGTCTCTTTTTCCTGTAAGCTTCTTCCATAAACTTCTTTTCTCACCCATCATTTCCAAAACTCTTTCATTTCTTACTTTGTCTGTCCACCTAATTTTCAGCATTCTTGTGTAGCACCACATTTCAAATGCTTCAAGTTTCTTTCTTTCCGGTATTCCTGAAGTCCATGTTTCGCTACCGTAAAGTGCTGTGCTCCACACATAGAGTTTTAAGAAGTTCTTTCTAATTCCTAGATCAATATTTGAAACTAAAAGGTTTCTCTTTTTCATGAAGGCTCTTTTTGCTAGTGCTATTTTGCTTTTAACATCATTCCTGCTTCGGCCATCGATTGTAATTTTGCTTCCCAAGTAACAGAACTCACTCACTTCTCCTATTGCATCAGATCCTATTTTTATATTTAATCTGCTAGTATTGGTATCATTTCTGCTACATTTCATCACTTTTGTTTTACTTTGATTTATATTCAGTCCAAAATCTTCCTTCAGTATTTTGTTCATGCCATTCAATAACTTCTCAATATCCTCAGCCCTCTCTGCTAATAAGACAATGACGTCAGCAAATCGTAGCATACTGATTTTTTCTCCCTGAAAACCACATGGAAATTTTTCTTTGACTTTCTTCATTGCTTCTTCTACATACAAGTTGAATATTAACGGGGATAGACTACAACCTTGTCTCACACCCTTTTTAACTGATGCATGTCTTTCGTGATTCTCTACTTTTATTACAGCCACTTGATTCTTATATAGTTTATAGAGTATTCTTCTATCTCGATACTTTTAGACCTGACTTCTTTAAAATGTCGACCTACGCAGCTATATATCATGGACAAGTCTTCCTGCAGCTGTTCACTGTATTGTCCCTTTTTGATCCTATTATATACCACTTTTTTTCATCTACAAGCAACATAACGTCTGACTGTAAATCATTAACACAATCATTCATTAGGATAATGAGTAACAAGGGTCCGAACACACTACCCTGTGGCACTCCCACTTTCACTTCTTTTGATATTGCATTTCCTAACCTAACTTTTTGCTTTCTATCTTTTAAGAATTCTTCTGCCCAGCAAATCATTCTTTCATCCACTCCAATCGAGTGCCTTAGAAAGATCTAATGGTGCATAATCAATTTGGCTTCCTTTGTCCACTTCTAACGAAATACGAGGTATCTTGCATACAGCCCAATAACTGAGATTCACATGAATATCGTTGTCTAAAGCCATGTTGTAGATTTGAAAAACAGTTTCTTCCCTCACAGACATTTCTGATGTGCGTAATCGTAGGTATTCCCGGCGAATCTGCTGCTTGAAGATTTCTCGAGCATGCGGTCGGATCAATTGCTTGTTGTTCAACGAATTTCCGATAGCGTGCCATCGCCTAAAGAGATGGCACATTACGCTAGGGGTAATTCACTGAACAACGACCAATTGATCCGGCCGCATGTCTGAGAAATCTTCAAGCATTTCTGTAGTGGCTACAAATCACTTTCTCCATTAATCTACCTACCAGTGACATCACACTAATTTGTCTATGATTTTCACCACATTTGTCAAACTTTTTTTTATGGAATTGAAGATTACTTACAGGTCAGTTTGACATCATCTGTTTTGTTTGTTATAGGGCAGAAAAATTACAGACCGATCAGTTTGACATTAGCGGTAGGTAAATTAATCGAGAGATTGATATTAAACCACGTCAAAAATGTCTGCGAGGAAAGAAACTTATTTCGGATCGGCAACATGGTTCTAGACAAGGATATGCACGTGAATCCCAATTAATGTACAGAACCCTTGCCTTTTTCTAATTTTAAATCTTGTAACTGAAATCAATAATAAAGAAATTGTTTACGTCTCTGGTAATGTTCCGTGAAATGCTGCATTATGTTTGGATGACGTATTATAATATTCCATCACAAACGAATTTATGCCTGCATTGGCATGCGAGCTTATTCTCGCGTCAATCTTACGGAATCTAATAGTCTTGCACCAGGTTTCGCACAATGATGACGTCTTGGGAAGTTATAGTTTCGAAGCTTAATTAGGTAGACAACTTCGTTTATCTTCAGAGATATATGTTTGAGAAGATTTTTGGTGGGAAAGATTACACTGTGGAAAAAGTCAAACAACGCAATGAGCTTGATTCCTATACATTAACCTCACGCTTACATCTTTAATAACATCGTGTGGTGAATGCAGAATATCTTGGTGATCCTAAAAATAAGTAGTACGTGTTACTGAAATAGCCACTTTAAAAAATAGTTTCTCGTGGTTCGTCTTGACTTTTTAGTTGTTTCACTACGAGGTGAGCTGAATTGAGACTTTACATTTTTTTGGAAAGAGGAGATATGATAAGATTCTGTTGGTCATACACGTATTAATCACCGAATGTGTAGTATCATCACACGCCAGATCTAATGTTGCGCCAATGCTTTTCATTTATTTAGCACAATGATGTGCAACTCCCTTAATGTCATACGTCAGCGTGCTATTATGCAACTCACTACGAAAGAAGACATGAAGGTGACTGATATTTATGGATTAGCTTAAACACGCTGAAGTTGTCGTAACACATGGATGCAGTTACAAAAACTTCTTTGGAAACTTAATTCCGATTACTAATTTCATTTGACATTTGTGATGCGGGATCAAAGATTAAGCTGATCAGATTATGTACTGTGATATTCAGACCTGATGATAATACCTCGTACGTAATGTAATATTTCCTTCCTATTTCCGTATGAAATTGGTAAAGTTTCTATAAAACTAGGCCGAGACTAGTAACTTCTTACCGAATGTCTGCGATCATTTTTTGATATGCTGTTACTGAGTAAAATAAACATTCTATTTTTGTTACCCAAACTTAATGTTACGGATACCCACAAAATAAACTCATAAATATATTTTTTTCCAAGAAAGCAGAGTTTATTGTTGGAAGAAACAAAACTCTTAAAAATTGTATTCGTAAGATGGTGTATTTTTTCGGACATAGGCAATCAAACATTAATTACGCAGAAGTTGGCAAGGGGTGAACACTGATATTAATAGAACTTTTTTTGGGATTATTAGCAAAAGACGAACTTTAAAAAAAAAAAAAAAACCGCTAATTTATTGAAAACTGATACCTTATTGCCAGAAAATTTTCGTTTCTTCTTCTTAGGTCAATCCGTCCCGGACCGCAAAAACTGAATCTTTCCGGAAAAAAAACTGTAATCGTCTTTAGCTGTCATTTTGAACGGTCAAAAAACCTTGTGAAACGTTTGATCAGGATCGGTGAGGGACATTTCTGATGCTCTGAGAGATTACTGTTACCTGAAGGTATCAGTTTAACACAGTCTTAGTGTTATTGTGCGAATGACGAGAAAAACACTTGCGCCGCGTTTCGAAGCTTTGCGCAGCCACCCGAATAAGTTCCGCCGCTGTCCGGCAGATACCGCTGCAGTCGCGGCGGCATTGTGCGGAGCGCAACCAGATCGTGCGCCGTCGCTCGAGCGAGTGGACGCATAGCCGTGTGCGGGACGGAGAGTGGGGCCACGCACAGCGCTGCTTTCGTCTGCCACCAAAACAAGGCGAGGACAGTGTTAGCACACTCGCGGTGAGCGGCTCAGTGCGGCCCGCAGTGATACGTCAGTTAGCGGCGGCGGGGAAGTGACGCGGAAGTGGGAGGCGCGGAGAGGAAGTGTAGGCTATGCGGGCCCGCAGTTAGCCGTGCGGAGCGAGCAGCCTCGCTGCATGTTCGCGTGCGCGGCGTCTCCGACGTCGTCGGTGCTGGCCTCAGCCGTGTCGCGCTGCGTCGTCGCGCTCATGTTCTGCTTCTCGAACACGTTCGGACGCCGCGGAGGCGGCGGCAGCTGCGAGCGCGGCGCGCCAGGCCGCGAGTCGCAGGCCACGCTGACGGAGGCGGAGGAGCGGCCCCCGGAGGCGGCGGCGGTGGCGGGGGCGGACTCGCCGTACAGCCACGGCAGCCCCGCGTCGACGCCGCCCCCGGCGCTCAGCGTCTCCACTAGCAGCGACGAAGGCGTCAAGGACCTGGAGGCGGCGCCGAGTCGCAGTCCGACGCCCCCCGTGCCGCTGTCCCCGGTGGCGCAGACCACGCTGCCGGCTCCTTTGATGCGCGTGGCGTCGGCGCCGCTACCCAGCCCCACGGGCAGCACGGCGTCCGGCCTGTCGTCTTCGGGCGTCTCCGCTCCCTCCGCGGGTCCTCGCTTCAAGCTGATCCGCGAGGGAGACATCCAGGTGTGCCACCTCAACCACACGCGCACCGTCATCAGCAAGATCCTCAGCTCCAAGTTCCTCCGTCGGTGGGAGACGCACCATCTCTACCTCAACGACTCCTGCATCACCTCCAAGACGGTGAGTCCCACGTTCGTCTTTCCTCCTCAGTTGCTAAAAATAAACAGAGAGTGGTGGGCGAACGGTTAACGTTCTGTCCTCGCATTTGGGAGGACGCCGGTTCGAATCCCCGTCCGGGCATCCAGATTTGTGTTTTCCATGGTTTTCACAAATCACTCCAGGCGAATGCCGGGATGCTTCCTTCAAAAAGCCCATGGCCGAATTCCTTCCCTTTCCTTGTACCCCAGACCCATCCTGCCTCTAATGACCTTAGCCGTCGACAAGGCATAAAGCCATAAGTAAAAAAAGTAGTTGGAAACACGATACCGAAGGAACCATTTTCCACGGTTTAACTCTAGATTTGAAATGAAACGGATATCCGGCAACTATCCGGTCGGATACTGGATAGTAGGTCAATATCCGGCGGGTATCGGATTCTCAATAAATTACGAAAATTTCATAAATTTTCTTTAAATTCACAATTGCTAGGTATAAAATAAGTCCAAACACAAATGAAAACACTAGTCTAGTTGTCTAGTGCAACGATTCCTGCAGTAACTTAATGATATTTTTTTGCTTTTTCGTCGTTTACATCACAAAGTAATTTCCTTTCAAACGCCTCTGATATAGTCAATTGCTTTTCTTTCAATGTCGATGACGAACTTGTCCCGGTGATGGCTAAAGGCAGTATAGGCACTCTAGTGGCTGTAGCTTCCCTCATTTCATGAAAGTTTACTCGATGTTTTATTTTCAAATGGTTTGTCATGGCAGAGGTATTTTAAGTCTACAAAGAGAAAAAGGAAATTATTCAAACTTCGCGTCAAAACGTGCTTCACGAAAAGTAATTCAAAATCGAAAACTTATTGTGATTATTTATATCAAAATATTCCCAATTAGGAGATCCATTCTTTGCTCACGATTTTTTTTTCCCCCCAATCTCAAATAACAACGTTCAGCCGGATATTCGACTGCCGAATATCCGGCTATCCGGCCTATAGGACGGCCGGATAACCGGTATCCGGCCAAACAGCTACCCTTTTCATCTCTACTCTAGATCGTGATACCGTTATGCCACCAGCCATACAAAATTAATAAAAAAATCCCTTGAAATGTCCGTCAGTTCCTTTGTTGTAATGCGTTCTTGATTTTTCAGCTTCCCTCCGTTGCAAAATGTCACAAGAAATTTCCGAATGAAAACATTTTTTAGCTGATTAATGATTGATATGTCACGCCATGTTGAATCGCTAGATTGAACAGACCGCGTTTTCAACCGAAACACTATCACTGAATTGATATGATCCCTCTAACTACCATGGTATTGGTATGGTGTTTACACCTACAATTAAACTTTTTCCATCTCAACAAATAATGACGTCATAACATGGCGTTAATTATTTGTGATTCCACAACGCTACGAATCTTCTAGATGAAAACAAACAATAAAAAAGCTTTATTCATATCCCCGCTAATTACTGCATGAATGATGTATACAAGGCTCGTTCCAGCGTATTCTGAGCTTGTTTAAATGCCGCAGCATTTTTGTGTCCTAACCTTTTTTGAAAAAAAAAAGAAGAATGAAATAAGGGCATTGTAGCATTGTGTAACTTTTTCTTCCGGTAGAGGGAGCATTTCAAACTAACTACTGAACGTGGCGGGTGAGCGATAACGCTTGGTCCTAGCATTCGGGGAGGACGCTGATTAGAATCAACGTCCAATATCCAGATTTTAGTTTTCAATGATTTCCCAAAATCGCTTAAGGCGAATGCCTGGATGGTTCCTTCAGAAGACTATGCCTGTGTTTCCGTTCTTTGCCCCCTAATTCTCTCCTGCCTCTAATGACATTGACATCAAAATCGATGGACACTAAAGTACTAAAAGGGGGAGGGGGGATATACCCAACTACAACCGCATCCAATTAAGCCTAGAAATGTGAAAAACTATTCTAAATGCTTCTTCTTGTTTCAATAATTTCGTGAAGCGAGATAAATATTATTAGAATACATTATTTTTAGGATCATATTGATAGATTACCTGGCAGTAGTAAAATAAGAACGAGGTAAGAAGGAAATGTACTATTCGTTTGAAATTTGTCACACACGTCCCTCGGGTCATACATTTTGAGAAAAAGTGTACACGAAAGCGAAATGAAACGTACCATAGACGTGGTGCCACACAAAAGTTACGAAACGATGCAACTCAAACAGTAGAAATGACCATTTCCATTCAAGTTTTTTACGCCAAAGATATTATCTACACTCTATTGTCATAAATGTAAATCGCTGTCAAGTTTTCGTGATAACAGACCAGCTGGACCAGATTGAAGAAATACGCAAATTTTTACTGCAAAGAAGCGAGGAATTTAGTTTTCATTAATAAATTAAGGCCGCCTGATTTTTTTTTTTGGAGGCAATATACTGGCATGGTGGTTAGATTGTAATGCAGCCTGGATCAGAGTAGAAAGAAAAAAACACATGTACTTTGTTACAACAGTATTAGATATGAGGAATTAGTTTTAGATTCGTTGCTGTAGATTGCAGATACTATCTTTGGCAAGAACAATTTTACTGCAAATGGCCTTTTTTTTACTATTGAAATGCATCGTTTCGTAACTTTCGTGAGGCACCACGTCTATGGTATGTTTTATTTAGCTTCCATGTACACTTTTTCTCAAAAAGTATGGCCACAGAAACGTGAGTCACAAATTTCAAGCGAATAGGACAAGTCCTTAACTCGTTATTATTTTACAATCACCTTTTTGTAACTAGAGGCTAGAGTTCCTTTTTACTAAAATCAAAAAACTGTTCTGTGTCAAGTTGCAATTCTTTTAAATCAATTACTTCATTATGTAGGAAGAATATGGTAGTACTGAAGCTGTGGGATTACATCTTCCTCTTCACTGATTACAAGCGACATGTGAACATTACAATTCGCTTGCATCAACAGATTATCTCTGGCATTTTTCAGTAATTTTTTTATTTTATATTAAACTATGAAACTCGCTTTGCATATTTAAATTAATTTGTAGTAGTATTTCGGTTATATTGTAAAGTTCGAAGAACACTGAACTCCAGTTGATCTTGCTCGTTGGCCTTCGCGAGGCGACATTTGCCCTATTAAGCCGTTTCGTCTACCACAAATAACAGAATAAGCCCAAAGAAAGAATCTTTCCAGTACCTTTTAACTTAAACAGGTTTTGAACTTTTAGAACTACTCATCTATTAGAGTTTTAATTGGCCTTACGTATCTGTAGTGTTGGCTGCGTTATCGTCATTCACTTTCTTTACGTCATATGGAACGCTTTTGCAATCAGCACTTGTGAATGAAAGCAACATTTAAATAGATAGTAACATAATATTTTTACCAATGAACACAACTCGGTGACTTTTAATATATACGTATTGTTATCTAGAAGTCCTGAATATAAAGACGAAATGCGACCTTGCCTGGTGGGTGAACGGTGACGTTAGAGCAGTGTTTCCCAACGTGGGGCCCACGCCCCACAGGGGGGCAATTTGGTTATTTTAGGGGGGCAATTTAGAAATTGACTTGATACGACTTTATCGCTTTCTCTTCGGTTTATTTAAATGCAATGCTAGATATAGGTACAAAATATAGCGAAAAAGCAAATTCTTAAAACAGTGCTGTAAATAATTATTAGGTAGGGCCTATAGTTTCGTTTGATGATAGCAAAATACTTTTTTAATTAAAAATTAGGTATGGGGGGCAAAAAAAAATTAAAAGTGGGACATGACCCAAAAAAGGTTGGGAAACACTGCGTTAGAGCCTTTCATCTGACAGGGGACAGGTTCGAATGCAGAGATGATCTAAAGTCTTTCCCGTTCTATGTATTAAAAATCTTTCTTATGATCGAAATATTACACCATATTTAATTAGTCCGTTTTCTTCATTAGCTTTACACAAATTAAAATAAGGCTTTCTATATTAAAAACAGAATCTTGCATAGCTTAAAAACATCAACTTCTCGTACTAAAAAAGGATATAAAAAGGCAACAAAAAATGGTATTTCGGTTCAATTCCAATATACGATACAGGCTAGGAGTACTTTTGTTTACACTGCAGTCTCCAGATAATTGACTACGAAATCAGAGATAGTGTCTGTACCCATATTAGCAATAATAAAATCCCAGGTTTTTTGTTCTGAGAAATATTGAAACTAATATTATCAGTAAAAAAAAGTTTTATGCTGAGAAATAATAGTTACAATCGTAGTACGCGTTGCATTTCCACCTGACTACAACCACCATGCAACTTCAAATATACCGTTCCATCAATGTTCAGTTAGTGAAAGAAGCAATAATTACCTCATGCAATACATCTGTGACCCTCCTGATTATTATTAGAACGGAGACTTTCCGGCGTATGGCTGTAATTAAATCTTCACGCGTAAACCGCCAGATTGTGTTCTAAGAACAAAATATATCGATGGCTAGCTCTGCCGTCTTATTCAGGTGTAAGCCCTTCTGTAGTGATCAACGGACCGAAATATCGTGTTCAATCGGGCGTACACCACTGAAGATTTCATTGCTTCTGTTATATACGCAGGAATACACTCCCTCTACTGTAATTGGAATAAATCCGATCTTTCCGCCTAACTTTCTGTTTTAAACTTTTTTTCCTAATTGACAATGTTAACAATGATGTTTTATATGTTACATCAACTAGTCAACATGCCTTAAAAGAAACCAAAAGATGAAAAAATTAGTTGAAATAGCGAAATACAAGTTTTGGAGACTAGCTATATTATCTCTGCACTATTTAATATGACCAAAAAGTATGCTTTTGGTAAATTTAGTCTTCGTTGCAAAGATAGCAGGATTCTGCCAGGAAACACGTTGAAACATTTTCAACCGTCGACTCAGTCTTGAAGCAAATCAGAACACCGTGTACATGCTGTGTAAAATCATTTTGTGTGATTTGTTCAGGATATTTTATTCGACCACAAATATTGACAAACACAATTTCAAAGTAATCGTAGGCTTCCGCGGCCAGAGTCAGTTGATTCTTGGCTGTCCGGGTGGCACCGCGTCACTGGAAGAAGACTCCAGAATGAGGGTCGAAACGTCGGTTTCAAGAAACTTGACGCGGCGCCACACGGACAGCCAAGAATCCACAATTTCAGAAGTTATCGTACTTTTTACTTCGAAGTTCATATTCCGTATAGACTAAGCCGATTAACACTGATACTTTACAAGATACCTTGTTCTAACTACTCTGTGTAACATCAGAAATTCAGTTATTATTTTAATACATTTTATATTTCGCTTATCGCGAGAGTATGTTCAGAGGGAATTTACTTGCGAGAGTCTCTTTAGCGGATTTCCCGTTTCAAATTTTTTTGTACTTTTGTTATTCTGTATGTTCATAATATCGAATTTTGTATTGAGTGTGAAAGACATTCTCTTGGAAAAAGTTCTATTTATTTATCTTTTGGTAGGTTGATTTTCAAAACTTAACCTTAAGTCACTTTTCGTTTTTATGCTTCGACGTGTTTTTCTCCCTGTAACTTAATCTTTACTTGTTATATTCCTCCTCTTAAATAAAACACTATAAAATACTCTGCAATTACTATTATTTCATTAAGTTCAATAAATCTTTTTTCTCCAGTGTAATTCAGAATATACTTTCCTTTATAATTCTTACTAAATTAATAGCACTCCCATTGTTAAAGCTTCATATATTTTTTCCCTATTACTGAAGTGAACTTAATTCTCGTTTACTGTAATAACATACACTTTATACATCATAAAAAGATAAAGAGAGAAAACTCTAATATTATTCTTTAAATACATTATGGCAGCTTCCATCTGTCACACCACAATATGTGGGTGGGGTGTTCTACGTGCTTTGTGTTTGCTATTGCAGTTCCCCAGATCCGGGCGAAGAGCTGCCTGCGTAGCCCTTGGACTGCCGGGTTTTATGCCCACTTGCGTTGTTTACGGTTGTGCAGATGGGCGATAGAACTGCACACCTTGGAGAGTTACTACCGACCGTAGTAGACAAATATTTGAGAGACATCGTTCAAGTACCACAAAAGTTTTCATCCATGTTTTCAACAAACTAACTAGCTTTAAGTAGGGTTATATGACTTGACTAATTCTATGCAAAGCATGGTGGAATCAACAATTAAAACATGAACAACAAGATAATTTTAAAAAACGCAAAAAATTTTGCCGTTTGGCAATGTTATTGTTTTTTTTTTTTAATGGATATAGAGTAATTTTTATAGTATTAACGTCTCTAAATGAAAGATCTTTATTTTTTACGTGTCTTCAGATCATTAATCATTAGTGAATTTTCTCTACACACTTGATTTTGCACAAAGGTAAATTTTTGTGTGGTCGTAATAACCTGGTGATAGGGGTTTTAACGGCTGCGCATTTCGTCCCTGTCGTAGCCTGCCTTAGCCTAACCCGTTTGTCCTACCTGGTGTAGGGGACCTACAGTTTAACATGGAATCTCAACCACGAAAGCGTTCTGGCTTACTTCGCATTACACAGTAAACTGTGCCAGAGGTGAAGGTTGGGTTAAAGCCTTTGAAAGTCCCATCCGAGATCGGGATTGTAACTGGGAACCTTTCGTCTTAACCACAGAGCCATCAGACTGTTCACTTTTGCACTGGGCAAATATTTCCGTAAATTCCTTCAAAGGTTCAGGAATTATTCATCACCTCCCTCCTTTATTAATTTATCCGAAACTATTTTTTTTTTTTCCCTACAAATGATATCCCAGAATTTATAAATTAATTTCATCCAAGTGTTAAATGCTTCTGCTCTTACACTTACTGATCTAGACTGAAGTTACTCCCTTTAAAATTGTAGGGATTATGTATCTGTAGCAAAGGCATTTATATTTTGCACATTCGAGTGAGGGTGTTAAATAAGTTAATAAACCACGAATTTAAATATTTTACTTGATTTTATAGCTACAAAAATCGATTCTAGAAAATTTTAAAAATACATTATAAACTTCTTTTAGACTGTGATAAAATGGCACGTACAGTAAATATTATTTAAAATTTCCACTAACTTCTGTCTGTTTCTTTTTCAACTTTATTATTATTATCATCAGGCTACAGTTCCTTGGCAGTGAAAGTATTTAGTTGATTCGTTATTTTAGACTGGTAATTTTTTTTAATTCTGGGTTTTTCACTTCTTTTCCGGGTGTTTACTTACAAAATGGATAGTACAGCGATTTGGAAAGTTTCATTTCTAATTGAAACACGAAACGGTCACCGACTATATCGAGCGATCAACAATAATGCACGCATCAAATTCTGCATTTAATAATTCCTCTCAAAATATTTTCTCTTGCGACAATTTTTTTCCCTCCAATTCGGCTACCTGTTTACATAGGTGACCAATGTGAATCATGAAAGAGGGGGAGAACTGATGTTCTGCGCGAAGTCTAAATACCGAGCGTGGTGGGTGAGCGGTAACGCTCTGGCCTCGCATTCGGTAGGACGCGGGTTCGAATTCCCGTCCGGCCATCCAGATTTGGGTTTTCCCAAATCACTCCAGGCGAATGCCGGGATGATTTCTGCAAAAAGACCATGACCGAATTCCTTTCCGTTCTTTGCCCCCAGTCCCTTCCCGCCGATTCCCGACGTTGACGAGGCGTAAAGCAAAAAGAAAAGATAAAATTTGCTGAATCTATTGGTGGAAAATCTGTGTTGCCACCTGTAACTTTGCGCGTACAGTATGATAAGTGTCTTCTTGTAACAGTTTATTATATCGTTAGTATCTTTACCTGTCTGGACTAATCATTTTTCTAATGAACTGTGAATTCCTGATTTTCAGGGTACGAATAATGAGATTACAATACAAACTCAGAACTGGCTTGAATCCGTGCATAGTTGTTAAGGCATATTACTTCTTCCTCGTTCTTGATCGGAAGTTACAGGTTCGCATCACGTTTATCAAGAAAGCGTCGGTGCACAGATCCAATCACCACATCGCGTACCGAATGCCTGGGTCCGTTAGGAATCTCTCAGTAGTGCGTATGGGGTTGGGTTAGATTGCTCAGTTGATGTTTTTTTTTAAAATGGCATTTGGCAACGGAGGCCATACAGCCAGCTCGATGTAATTATTATAGCTTTCAGTGTGTATGTCATCCAGTATGTATATTGTATTTTTCCAATGTATGGACGCCACAGGACGGACAGGACATTCACACAGACACACAACAGTTAAACATCCATACCCGCGGCCGGATTCGAACCGGCGGCCTTCGGCACGCGGAGCTAGCACTCTAGTCCCTACGCTACCGAGGCCGGCTTGATGGTGGTTTATTCGCTGATTGGAAACGTAAAACCGGATGGCCCGTTTGACGCATTCCCTCAAATTTGAAGCTTTCCGAAAAACCAATCGTTCTACGGTATCATATGTGTATCTTGGCAGCTATAGAATGGCATTCCTTTGCTTTTTTTTTTTTAGTTTATAGTTACCATAACTTTCTCACTCAACTCTGAACTTCTTACCAGATGTGTTTGGACTTTTTTTTCCCTTTCTTTCTTGAAGTTGGCTTTGTTCTAATTTTTCGCATTGGTAGTGAACGCATTGTTTGGTTATCTCTTAATGTGAATGTTTAATCGCAGACTGTTAGCCAGGAAATGCAGTTTTGTTTTATCACTACCTACATTTCATTATACATATAAATCAAACTTGGCAGTCTCTTAGTAATTGCTGTGTGCAACAAGTTTATAATTAGACTAAACACGATATCAGAAACAATGGCTGGAGATACCAGATAAATGGGTGAATGAGCTCAATGTTAGAACAAATGGGCTTGTAAGTTAACCAGGTGCTCATCAGTTAATTCGACTCCCGAGTTCTGCAACCCACGATAACAAGCGTTGGCCAAGTGCTGCACTACGGCAATTACTGGAGTAACCTGAGCCACTTACACAAAGTTCATAATCAGCTTATCAGTCTATTCTCAACACATCGTTTGTATTCTCTAGTACAGTATTACCATAAGCTAAATAAATAAAGTCTTTCTCAGCAAAGTTTCCATTGAATGCTTCGAATATTGAACAAACAAACACAAAGGACCAACATGAAGTGAGACGGTCCAAGTAGGTTTTTAAGGGAGGTCATCTTTGCAGATGTGGATATTCAGTGTGGATGCAGATGTTTTGCGGAAGATTTTAACATTTTATCAAAAATAAACTTAAAATCTAAAGAAGTATATTTTTGTCACAAATTCTACGCTCTCCATAAGCATAGGCGATTTCCATGGAATACTATCATATTAATTTATTTTTTGCCTCATCTTTCAGCAACAAAAACGTGGTATAATTTCAAAAGTGAATTAAATTATTTACATAACTACGCACGCGTCAACAAAACAATCTTTGTCATATGAATTTTGCGGAGTTCGCGGCTCGACTTATTCGAGCGACAAACACAAGGCTACACCACTCTGCACATCACCGCTCTAGCGGCCCATTCATAGTCCAGCTTGCAGAATTTACGATGATCCGATTTTCCGATGTAGGACACTTGTTAGACCGTGAAGGGGGTTGTAGGACGTGTCGGATGTTGTTGGACTTCCAGACAACCATCACGGGTTCGTGTCGTCCAACAAGTTATGACGTTGGATCGTGATTGGAGGAAACATCCAAGTGTGCGATAAGGACAGTGGTGTGCCGCGAGAAAGTACGAGTTGAAACACTTTCTTGGACTCCTAGCAGCGTGAATGGGTGAACGCATCCTACGGTAGTTTCAAGCGGATATCCAACAACGTTGTTATTAGCTTAGCAAAAATGGGCTGAATCTCGTCTAAAGAGAAAGGAATAAGATATATATATTCTAAACAAAACCTCCGCTATATATCCGCATTAAAAACTGCGAATGCGGAGGTAAAATTTCATGCAAAAGTTCCGCACTTGTGGATGCGGATATCCGTTATAGGGTAAGTCCGAGTTAGATGGACCACCGGGATAGACGGACCAGTCGAATATTTGGCTGGTCTGCCACAGCAGTGCTGCAGTCGGTGTCTGGAACTGTTATTGTTGAATAGATGGACCCACGCTTAGTTTTGCTCGGGAGTTTCATATGTATTTTAGAAGATAACTTCGTTTATTTCTTTTGGTGAGTTGAAAAATATTTTATACGAGATTTCTTTGTTATGTCGTTAAGTTAGTTTAAATGTCTTCAACGTATGATCAATGCCATAATCTAATTGTATACTTGGGTACAATCATAACCCAAAATGATGTGCCGGTAGCGTTGTTTGTCTGAACGGGGAGCTGGTCCATCCATCTCGACAATCAGGGATAGATGGACCAGTGAAATTTGGGATAGTTGGGCCACTTAAATAAAACCCTGGGAAAGTCGGACCATTTATCCTATTAGGGATAACTTCTATATAAATGAAATAATAGTATAAAAAACTTATTTTAAATATAAAAACGTATACTGATAAGTTAGGATTAATTTTTTTACTTAAAAATGCCTACTTTTTATAAAAGAAAAGGCACGTCGGGGCAAGGAGAATGGTCTGAAGACAGTTTGAAAAATGCTGTCAAAGCTGTTAGAATAAGGAAATTGGAGTTAATGCTGCAGCAAAATAGAAGAAAAGAAGAAAGAAATGTAAGAAAAGAAGAAAGGCAGGGACGAAGAGAAGAAAGGGAGGAAGAAAAAGAAGTTAATGGGAGATTAATAAAAGGAAGAGAACGCAAAAGAAGAAAGAACTTACGTCATCCTCAGAATCTGAAGATATCCATATTCATACAATTTGCAACGACCGAGCGTCGTGGGTGAACGGTTAACGTTCTGTCCTCGCATTCGGGAGGACGCGGGTTCGAATCCCCATCCGGGCATCCAGATTTGGGTTTTCCATAGTTTCCCCAAATCACTCCAGGATGCTTCCTTCAAAAAGGCCGTGGCCGAATTCCTTCCCAGTCCCATCCCGCCTCTAATGACCTAAGCCATCGGCGAGGCGTAAAGCAATAAAAAAAATTTCAACGATAACCTTTATGAAAGTGACTGGGATTTGATTATTGTGTGTGGTGTAATGAGAACTACAGTAAAACAAAAATGGATTAAGTGTGTGTCATGCTCTAGCTGGACACATGAAGGCTGCACAGGAAGAAAAAATAAATGCAATTACTGTGGGAAGCGAGGTTCTCAAAAGAAAATGACAGAATAATTAAATTTTCTTAACCAAGTGAAGTTAGACATTCCTATATTTTCTATGTATGTTGACTATCAAATTTACTTATTCTTTTTCAAATAGTTTATACCCCTATACTTATCACTTTTCAAGCAGTTTATAACTTTATATTTGAAAATAAACATTGTTTATACCTTTTATAACTTGTATTTCCCTGATTTAGTAATGTATACGAGAGGTCCATTAATCCCTAGGAGGCTGTCCATCTAACCGAGTACCCTCGGTATAGATGGAGCACCGAGTAAAAAGAAGAAAAAATCATAACTTCAAGTCTGATCAGTGTAACAGCTGAAGAGGTGTATACAATTGTTTAAAGTCATATATACGTATTATAAAAATATATAACAAATCCTAGACATTGCAAAGTTTCGGAAAAAAATTACTTTAAAAAAACATGGTCCAACTATCCCGGACTTACCCTACCCCTTGTTCAAAGTGTGCTTGCATAGTGAGAAAACTGATTGGGGAAACCAACTGAATACCGTCTGATAAAGATGGATGGCTTACGCGAGGATTTATAGGCTCAGGGTGACAGTACGTTCAACAACAGGTCACTAATCAGACGTCTTGTTTTTGTGCTGCCAAAACTGTTTTTTTTTGCAAGTTTAACTCTTTTGAACTGAATAATCTCGTACACCGGCTCCTTAGGAGTAAAAACAAACCTTTTCTGGGTAAAGTAATTAGGTGAGGTTGGCATTTGCAGGCCAACATGTAGGCTAAAGTTGGTTGATCTAATGGGGAATGCTTTCTCAAAGAAAAATCACTACATCAAAATCTTTGCTGCCCATAATTACTCTCTAAATAATTTCACTCTCCCCTGTGCTTTTTTTACTCTTAATTATTGCTGTTAATATCTTGACGATTAAACTAATTAAGTTAATAATTAGCAATATTCATTGACGTCAGTGCATATCGTCACAGCATATTCAGTTACTCAGGACGCAGTGGTGAAGACGAAGGAAAATCACCGAACTGTCAAACATTTGATTTCTGTGGGGAAGAGATATTGTCTGCATTCTAGGGATAGCGAATGCAAATGACATTTCTTATTGTAAATGTAATTTTATTTATGAAACTATGTAGTAAATTTTTGACTAGCAGAAATAAGGGTAGCATTTTTCTTGCTCACTGAGGATATTGCACCTAAACTCCATCTGAGTGGAATAGAAGTAACATTTACTTGTAGACTGTAAATGGTGAAGAGGATACCAGGATTGGACAAATTTCTTTTAAGCTGTCTGCCGTGCTTTACTGCCTCGAGTAATTAAAAAGTATTTTTTTTAAATATATTGAAACTAACCCTCTTCATAAATGAAATGAGGTAGCGATGGGACGTATTTCTAGTTCATTTCGTCAGTAATATTACATCTATTAAAAGCCAACTAAAACATCGAATACTAGTATTCCCATGCGCTTTTTTATTTATTTATCATTTTTTAAAAAAAATCAGTCTTAATGTTTCGGAAACTGTACTGTTATCGGTAATCTGTGGACTTTGGCCTTGTACAACGTCAGTACTAATCTACATCTATCTGCTCCTGAAACAAAAGACGTTGACGTAGATAGATAGCGGTAATTTGCATCATACTCTCAAGTTCCATTGATTACGCTCTTCAAATTACACCTTGGTAGCTCGGTAACTTAATGGTGGTAATTAAAATTTAATGATAGCCATTGGCAAATAACGTCGTGGTTGATATTTGCAAAGACCGTACCGGCGTAGTTTATCCTTCGTCGTAAACTTTTGGAAATAAACATTTTGAATATAATATGTTCCATCCGTCAGTATCGGTTAATTTTCTCTTTTTAATACTAGGCGTTAAGTTATGATGTTTAAATTCGGAGAATATATATTGTTATAAATCTGTAAACAAGCTGCGTGTGTCTGAAATGTATGAAATAGTATCACGCAAAAGCTACCGCATCAATTTGGATGGTGTTTTCTAATTTTTTGAGTTAATGGACCGGATCAAAATCTGCGGAAACAACTAATGACTTATAAGTACCAAGGGACGAAGAAAGTAATTGAACTAAGAAATTATGTGCCATGGATCATACTGTGTTTGAGATGTTCACTACTTTTACGAAAAACTGACAAAAGATCACATTTTTTTTTCTTAGGATTATGTTTCGTATCATGACATCGGCTATTTATTTAATTAGTTCTCCGAAATTTAAAACATTAAACTTAACGGAATAAGTTAGTCAAACATAATAAGCGTGAGTAATATATAATTTACTGCGGGCACAATCGCCGAGATTATTAATATCTTTGACAGTTTAATATTTTGTCTCTGGTACGATATGTTTCCAATTGTCGCTAAATGCTACACAATGTACATAACAATATGTTAATGTGCAATACTTCTCCTCTAGATGTCATATGAATGCGAAATTCATTTTTTAACGAATAAAGAGCCTGAAAAAGAGCTACAATGAATATCAGCAGGTACCAACACATATTTATTGCTTAATAACTTGTGTGAAACTGCCCATGTTCGAACGACTTTACTCGATTAGTATGTATTTGGTGGCTATAATGCGCAAATATGTCTACAAATGTTGGCTGCTGTTCAAACCACGGACAGTAGAATAAACTGTTCTTTTACTAAATAACGCTCATAACCTTAATTTTGTAATGTTTGTTTTCTGTTGTATTTTTATCGCCTTAAAGTTGGTACTTCTTACCTGCTATTGAGTTAATGAAATTAAAAAGTAACTAGGAAGTCTAAAACCTTATGCTACACCGCATAAATTATAAAACTAAATCCATCGTGCCTTATGCTTTTTAAAAAAATAAAAAAAAACTTTTCAGTTATGATTCTGGTTCAGGTTGCATTTCAACCTAACCACAAACTTCGTTAATGTTTCTGTTCGAAAAACATTGCTGTGTCACATGGGCATTAATACTTAGCGATCGAACTGTTACTGAAATAAGTACATCAATAATTGAAAGCGAAGCAAATTAAAAATAATCCAAAACATAAAGCTGGACTGCATAAATTATGAAACTAAATCCATAGTGCCGTATGGTTTAACAAAGCGAATCAGTTGTAATTCTGGTCTAGGCTGTATTTCAGCCTAACCACAACTTCCGGTAATGCCGTTCGGAAATCATAGCTTCTGTCACATGTTCATTAATATATTCACTGCTGGGTTTTCTTATCAATCTAGTGCAGCTAACAAATGAAAACTTCGTTAAGGCATATGCGTTTCGGTTTATTAGACCATCATCAGTGCCCTAAAACAAGTTATGTACAAGTTTTGATGTTAACATAAAGTTTATCTAAATGAAGGTATAAGTATGTTATTAACTTTTATTTTTAGTTTATTTTACTTACAGTTTTTGTATATTACATTAATGAATGAAAATTTTAATGTAATATATAAAAACTGTAAGTAAAATAAGCTAAAAATAACATTTAATAACACATTTATACCTTCATTTAGATAAACATTAAGTTAAACATCAACACTTGTACATAACTTGTTTTAGTGCACTGATGATGGTCTAATAAACCGAAACGTATATGTCATAACGAAGTTTTCATTTGTTAGCTGCACTAGATGGATAAGAAATCCCAGCATTAATATATTAGCTAAGGATAATGACCTAAGTATTCAAAATGTTAATACATTCACTGTACTACGATCTAATCTTGACCCGTCAGAACTACTTACATGCGGCTGAAATAATTACATTAGTAATATGGCATCATTGAAATCAAAGTAAATAAAAAATAACTCTTGACTGCATTTCAAACTAACAACAGACTTCGCTAACGTTTTCGTTCGAAAATCATAGCTTGCGTCACATGCGCATTGATATTCACTACTGTTCCGCGATCGAAAGTTGGTACGCTGGAAATACTTATATGCGCCTGAAATAATGACATTAATGGCTCTCCAAGTTAATGTTTCGTAATAGAATAAAATCGGTAAAGAATTTCTGCACATACCATAATACCGAAACAGCGGATAAATGCTAATAGAATCCTTAAAAGCAGTTTGTGGAATGGTATTACAATTTTTTGCATGTTGTAACTACAAGATTCTTCAAAAAGTAGTTTCCAGCTTTGAAAGCGTTTATTGAAATTCATTCATACGACTTACAAAGTTTAACATCAAAGTGAGAGACGTGCAAACATTCCATCGAATATCAACATCAACAACACGCCAGCTGATTTATTATGCCTCATTATATCTCACCATATCGTACAATATTTCTGCTTTCATAATCGCTTCTGCGAAACAATGAATGCTCAGATTCTAATTATGACCTGTAGTGTTCGCTGAACAAAGCTTTAATTGAATTTTATTATTCTCTTCTTTTCCCGTGGACCATTCAATTTGGCTGCTGGTATTGAGGTTACCTCAATGAAATATCCCATCGAAAAACTGGAGCTCTATTAGAATTCTATAATTAAATATAGGATTCCACGCTTCAAGGATGGATGCTAGTTACGATTTTTCGCTGTTACTCCTAGTTACACTGGACGAATTTTCTATTTGCATTAAATCAGGGGTTGTATGTTATGTTACCTTTTTTCCCCTTAATCCGTTTTTCTTGTAATGTACTGCAAAACTGATTAAGTTTCCATCAGCCGAAATTTTACTTCAATTGATTTTTAATTTTTATGTGACACGGAGCCATTTAGTCACTAAATTCATATTGATTCTTAGGGTGGTTTTTCTTATACTTACGAGAGGATACCGTTTAGGTTTAGTTGAAACAACGGCATTGTTGATGATGATGTTACAACTAACTATAGCAACTTGATTTGTTTTACACGCTTGTAAGAAATGATACCAATCACAGTAGATTAAATATAAATTAAGATCGGATACACTAGTAGAAGTAAGTGAATTCTGTTAATTAGGAAGCAAAATTACAACCCATAGCCGAAGCAGGAATGATGTTAAAAGCAGAATAGCACTAGCAAAAAGAGCCTTCATGAAAAAGAGAAATCTTTTAGTTTCACATATTGATCTAGGAATTAGAAAGAACTTTTTAAAATTCTATGTGTGGAGCACAGCACTTTATGGTAGCGAAACATGGAATACCTGAAAGAAGAAAATTGAAGCATTTGAAATGTGGTGCTACAGAAGAATGCTGAAAATTGAGTGGGCAGACAAAGAAAGAAATGAACGAGTTTTGGAAATGATGGGTGAGGCAGGAAATTTGCGGAAGAAGCTTACAGAAAGAATAGACAGGCTGATAGGTCATACACAGACGGAAAAAAAAATCCCAACACCAAGAAAAAATTATTGTAGAGTAATGAAATTTGGACAATGCATTTGTCAAGTTAACATGTTTAATTGATTAAATTTTCAAGATCACAGGTTAATTTAAGCTCAAGAAAATGCATTTCAAATGTGAAATACTGTTAAATTAATAGCCGGTGTAACCTCCAGAATTTTGAATGCAAGCCTGCAAACGTGAATGCATTGTGTCATACAGGTTTCGAATGTCACTTTGTGGTATGGAGTTCCATGCTTGTTGTACTTGTGCTGTCAATACTGGGACGGTCAGTGCTGGCTGTGGATGATGCTGGAGTTGTCGTCCAATGATATCCCATACGTGTTCAATTGGAGACAGATCTGGTGATCTCGCAGGCCAAGGTAACATGTCGACACTCTGTAGAGCACGTTGCGAGACAACAGCGGTATGAGGGCGAGCGTTATCCTGTTGAAAAACTCCCCCTTGAATGCTGTTCATGAATGGCAGCACTACAGGTTGAATTACCAGACTGACGTACAAATTTGCAGTCAGTGTGTTTGGTATAACCACAAGAGTGCTCCTGCTGTCATAGGAAATTGCTCCCCAGACCATGACTCCAGCCCTGTAGCGTGCATTCCACTGACTACAAGCCATCGCCGTTTGCGACTCCAGTGGTGTCAAGCCAGAGCTCATTGGAGGACGGAGTGGAGATCTGTTGTGTTTTCTGATGAAAGCAGGTTCTGCCTTGGTGCCAGTGATGGCCGAGTGTTGGTCAGAAGGAGGCCAGGGGAACGCCTGCAACCAAACTGTCTGCGGCCTAGACACACTGGACCTACACCTGGAGTCATGGTCTGGGGAGCAATTTCCTATGACAGCAGGAGCACTCTTGTGGTTATACCAAACACACTGACTGCAAATTTGTACGTCAGTCTGGTAATTCAACCTGTAGTGCTGCCATTCATGAACAGCATTCAAGGGGGAGTTTTTCAACAGGATAACGCTCGCCCTCATACCGCTGTTGTCTCGCAACGTGCTCTACAGAGTGTCGACATGTTACCTTGGCCTGCGAGATCACCAGATCTGTCTCCAATTGAACACGTATGGGATATCATTGGACGACAACTCCAGCATCATCCACAGCCAGCACTGACCGTCCCAGTATTGACAGCACAAGTACAACAAGCATGGAACTCCATACCACAAAGTGACATTCGAAACCTGTATGACACAATGCATTCACGTTTGCAGGCTTGCATTCAAAATTCTGGAGGTTACACCGGCTATTAATTTAACAGTATTTCACATTTGAAATGCATTTTCTTGAGCTTAAATTAACCTGTGATCTTGAAAATTTAATCAATTAAACATGTTAACTTGACAAATGCATTGTCCAAATTTCATTACTCTACAATAATTTTTTCTTGGTGTTGGGATTTTTTTTTCCGTCTGTGTATTTTGACACATGCTGGATTGGTTAATTTGTTAGTGGAGGGAACAGTCGAAGGTAAGAACTGTAGAGGAAGACAGAGATTAGAATACATGAAGCACATAATTGAGGACGTGGGATGTAAGGGATATGTAGACATGAAGAGGTTGGCACAAGATATGAAGGGATGGAGGATTGCATCAAACCAGTCAAAAGACTGACGACAGCAACAAACAAACAAACAAACAAAAAGTAACTTCAGCTTGTGCAGGTGGTATATAAACTCCAATTTATATGATACAAGAAGTATTCGTTCATAATACTACTGTAGTATAGCACTGTGATTTTGCTGTTTAATATAATCGAAAATCCCTGGTTGCAATGTGTATAAGCAGCTGGGTATTTATATAATGAGCGTTCAAGTACCTTACTGAAAACAGATGGTCACCGATTCGATTCCGGTGGGCCGAAAAATAGTTTATTTCTGGTAAAGCTTACTTTGTAAATATGAAGTACACTGCAAAAGATAGCTTACTCGGATTCCACGTTAAACTTTAGGTCCTGAAAGAAAGGAACTGGCCGTCCTTCCACAGTCGCGTGGACTTAGTACAGGGCGTTCGCCGGGAAACGCAACCCACTGTTAGCGCTACAAGGAAGAAACTGCTCCCGGCGAGCGAGCGCTCAGTTTCCGGCATTGTTCGACCGTCGGCCGCGGACTATTTCATAATAATTACGCTTCATAAACTTCATAAACTTGTGTGCTAAGCATTTAAATGTGACGTAATTCATTAGCTTACCTTATAAAAGATGCTGGAAGTGTTGACCCTCTTGTATAATGCACATTTCACATCTTCTGAACATATTTCGAGACACACGCTGCCCTAACTGACTTAATGATTTTTTGGGTGACTGTTCTAGTCGAAAAGCAATATCGTCAATTTTCTCCTCTGTGAGAATACGGTTGACCGACAGTCTCTTTTTGTTAAAAAATGAACCCGTTTCTCTTACTTTTTTAACCAGACGCAGAATTGTTGATTTAGCTGGCAGTAAAGCGCCAGGAAATTCGCGACGAAATTTACTGCGACACTTTTTAAACGACTTCTTCTTCACATATGTATCGTAGAGAAATATTCTTTGTTGCAAACTGTAACGTACCATAATTTTACTCACACTCAAACACGGTACAGATTAGTAAGAGTATGAAGCCCCAAACCAGCCAAACCGCAAAGAAACGTTTATTCACAACACTGATTAATAAGAGACTGAAGTCACAAACTATCTACAATGCAAAGAAACCGTTCTTAACAATGTAAGGGTCACTGCACTGTTGGGGCAGCGGAGGTGTTAAACAGTGCGGTGATTCACGGTGCCGTGTGGCGGAAACTGCTGGCTCCACTGACCGAGCAAATTGCCGACGGCAACAGACTGGGAGGGTAGCGTTTTCCGGCGAACGCCCTGTATTATTCTTTAGAGAAGATTTTTTTTATTTTTTTATTTTAATGGCATTTGGTTAGAGACCATACAGCCAATCTACATTTTTACAAAGCTTCTTACATCCATTTGCGTAACTTATCTATTTACAGATTTCCTTATCTATATTAGGTAAAACATATTACAATCTTGTTGAATGAATATGCTATTTACAATATTCAAATTTCAAGTGCCTTCTTAAGTTGCTAGACAAAACATCAACTAGACTTAGTAATCGGCGGTTCTGTATATCCATTATTTTCTAGAGAAGATTCAGCAACCTTTGCGTTAAGTACTAACAATACGTAAAGTTTTGTTTATACGATATGCGCAAGCCCGTTAGTATTTCATTATTTGTTATTATCAATTTAGATATTATTACGTGACTGTTGAAGCAAAAATAAATCTTTGCTTGCCACTTTGTCGAGCGTTGTAATGTTTTTGAATATTATTGTTCACCTTTTTTTTTATACACTATCTTACGATTGTGTAATTCAAATCATAGTAAAATACGGGACGAGAAAGGGCATAATGGAAAAGAAATCGTTCAAATGGTTTCTTTAAGAAGTTTTATTAAATATGGGGTCTATTATTTCGATTAGCAACTACCGAGCGTGGTGGGTGTGCAGTTAACGCTCTGGCCTCACGTTCGGGAGGACGGCGGGCCGAATCCCCGTCTGGGCATCCAGATTTGGGTTTTCCATGGTTTCCCCAAATCACTCTAGGTGAATGCCGGGATGCTTCCTTCAAAAGGCCATGACCAAATTCCTCCCAGTTCCTTGTACCCAATCCTCGAACGGCGTAATGCGTAAAGCCAAAAGTAAAGAAAAAACGAACTTATAAAAAAACGTAACATAATCTGTTAATAATATTTGCACTAAGGGATTGATAAACCACAACAGTTATTATTATTATACATTATATAATAAGAATGCAATCATGAAAAGTTACTTCTGTTGGTAATAAAGCTAGGATTCCAACGTTATAATAAAAAAAAGGTCATTTAGGAAACTTCGGAGCGTGCACACCTCCCGAACCACATTACTCATTCTCTTTAACATGAAGAAGGTTTAAGACCGAAATATTGTGTATTTTTTGTGTTATGTGCTTTTCCCGTCACTGCCTTAAACTTTGGTGAGTGATGAATCATTTTCCGTTTCGTTGTAATTCATATTGCCTAAAGCCGTTTCCTTTTCCCTTTGTTTAATAAACGTTATAATCATCAATTCATAGTGAAATAATATTTCCAAGCTTGATTTATGTTTAAAAAGGAACTATTACGTTTTTTTAGTTCTGTATGATAAGTGTTTTTGTTTGTGAAATTTGTATTTTATGAGGTGAAGATTGAACACCTTACTATTCGCCTAGACGATTGAGCTGCAATCAGAATGACCGGTACTCAGAGACCAGAATTTTGAACATATTCCCTTTATACCCCACCTTACAGCCACACTACCTGGTCCACCATTACTTTTTATTTTTACAACTGAAATACTTTACAAAATTTTGTAAGATTTTTTCTTTCTGGCAGTAAGTTATTTTTGTCATGATGATTTTAAGTCTTGATACAGATTTTTTGTTTAAAAGATGCCTTAAAAAAATCACGGAACTTACATGTGCTCAACCATGAAGAACCGATTCATTTTATTACATAACTTTGTTTAAACAGCTTAACTAGTTAGATTTACATGGTAGAAACAGGCTTAAATATTGTACCATTGTTTTGTAATAAATTAAATATACGGTTATAGCTTTGTAGCAGCTAATGATGAGTATAAAGACCGAAGAATCAAAGTACTGGAATTTGGATTAGAAACGGCAATCATAACAAAAGAGACTTTCAACAGTAGCGTTAAACATTTATTATTCTACGTATGGGTTAGCTGTATGCCCCTTTTTAATGCGAATTGGACAGCCTATGAAGATACCGGTTGCCAGTTTGCTAACGTAGTTTTTTATTTTCGTCCAGTAGATAGCTTCATTATTCTCTAAGATTCGATTTTTAACGCAAAAGGACTTTTCTCCTTTTTCTTAACACCAGAAATCCACTATCGCTAGAACTTTTCCACATTGTCGATCATTAACAACTATGTGTGTTTATATGAAGTTAGTTTCCAAAGTGACACAGTAAAACTCGCAATAAAGGTCTCTTGTTTTCCTTCGATATGCACTGCTCAGATCTCTGAGTTGGTCGCACCGAGGGCACGAACGCAAGTGTATCTAGTGCGTCACCTGCCCCAGTTCGGGTTACGTTTGCTGACATGAATATTCGCAGAACGTGACGTGGGTACTGCGACACGGCAAGGTATAATGTTCCGTGAGAGAGCTAATTAGTTACCAAAGAATGTCTCCAATCACAACACGTCCATTCTTTTCGCTGTGTATTTTTTTTTTCTGAATGAAAGATTTTTCTTCCGTTCCACAAGCTTTGTTTGAGATACACAAGGGGTGTCGTGATGTTTTCATTAGCTGCTCCAAACAACTCCTTTACCTCCACATTTTTCTTCGCTTAATCCAGCCATCTTGCCCATGGTTTTCCAATTGGTCTAGTTCGCTTCCCAAGGTTCAAGAGCGCCAACTTCGGCACTGTTGCCTTTTCCATCCTCATGAAATGCGACTCCAGTCTTTTATTTGTTAACATCTCTTCCAATGCTTCAACTTTTAATCTCTCTCAGATGTTTTCATTTCTGATTCTAAGCTTTCTTGTGACGTTCTCTGTCCCTCTCAGAAACTTGATGACTGCCGCCTGTAATCTGCAAGTATCTTTCTTTGTCAAAGTCCAGGTTTCAGAGCCATAGGTAATATTACTGATAATATACTTTATAGAGTAAGATTTTTACTTTCTTCCCATGTTCCTCCTCCAGATTACATCCTCTATCTGATGACACATATTTTTTTTTAATTCGCCTTCGGTATCATAGGCTATACAACAAGCTTGATGAATTTTTACCTGCTAATTAGACATACCACAGGACGGACATTACATTCACAGACACAACATTTAAACACCCATGCCCGCGGCCGGACTCGAACCGGCGACCTTCGGCACGCGGAGCCACTCTAGCCCTTACCGAGGCCGACCGATGATAAAATTGTCCACTCTTCCTTATTGTTTGCCCTATTTCTTCCTCCATCTTTCCTTTGGTAGTTACCTTGCTTTCCAAATATACAAACCACTCTAGCCCATTGAGTTTCTTGCCATCGAGTAACACATACCTTGATGGGTCATTGTTTCTTGCAATCTTCATAATTTTATTTTATTTTCCTACAATTTGCAGGTCGTATTTAACTATTTCAGTACTCAGTTTTCCTAATTCTCTTTTCAGATTTCTAATGTCTCTTCCAATATAATTGTGATATGCTATCACATTTAACTGCTGGCTCTCTGTATCGCTGGAATTCTGCGATGACTTAATCTAAAACCACATTAAATAGAACAGGTGTCAGTACACTTCCTTGCCTAACTGCCCTATCCGTGTGAAACCATTCAGATTGTCTACTATCTATCCGCACGCAAATCTCGCACTTCTCATGAATGTTTCTTATCATTTCCAAGATTATTTCATCTATTTCTCTCTGTTTTCAGCTTAACCATAGACTTTCCCTTCGTGCTTTGTCATAGAACTTTTTATGTATCAAAAGAATGTCATATCTTTAAAAATAATGTTATTTTTAAATTATTGACCTAGCTGCTGCAAGAACGGTGTGTTGCAAAACTGTCTTTATGATCAGATCGAGGAGCGTCTGTTCACTTAGTACTTGGAGCGAAGTTAATAGTTCCATGAACTTGCTGGCGCTATCTATGAAGATAACGCGGTAGCTGGCCTTGTGAAATGGGTTATCGGACCCGTGGCACTGCAGGTCGAAAATTACGCTGCAACCATTGACGTCAATTCGGTGGAATTAAATCGAAAATTCCTGGAACTGATCGAATAATGTTATTCAATATCGGTGAAATGTATGTACTTATCTTTTATAACTATGATTTCCTTCCTTTAGAGCCAGTACTTTACAACAGATTAAAATACGTAAGTAGATAATTTTGACGGCATAGATAACCCAAATCCCTTCTTGCCGTAATAATATCCCCTTTCCGAGCAAAGAAGTTTATAACTTCAAGTGGGTTGCCGACTTCCCACAATGTGTAGTTCTCTACGGTGAACGTTTATCAGTGACCCAAATGTGGTCCTGGGTTCCCCAGGGAAGTGACATAAGGCCCCTGTTGTTTCTCATATACATCAATATTGTGTGCGACGTAGCTGAGGGGAAAGTAATACTTTCTGCCCATGATGTTATCATCTATCGTGAAATAAAAGATAGTTACCCTCCGCCATTCACTTTTAGTGAATCGCGGAGTAATAGGATAGGAACAGTAATTGCATACGGCCTCCTGGTGTATATGAGGTATTAGCGATATGCTACGTAACTCTAAACCACCTCGTGGCAGACATATTATTTATGACACTGTGATGGTCCGTGACGCTCAACACGGGTTTAGCTGGCTTGAGCCCCGATGCTGGAAGAAATTTTCATGATTCGGGACGTGGCTAACAGGATATAAGAGGGGAGATACACGATTCTTTATCTCCAAATTTTGCACCAGTTGTGCGTATTATGTCCCAAACCTCTTCGAAGTGCGTAAAGAGTAGGAGCATACGACGGTGTTGATGGTTATTCGTCTATTGTTAGGAACGCAAAACTAGACAGCCGTCGAGTTCTTTTTCGGAAGATATTAAACGGTCTGTACAAGTTTCACCCCCTACTTTCTTCCATCTTTATATAGACAATAATAAAGCATCATGCAAAACTTCATCACAGTCATTTACAAAGATATATTACCACATGCAACCCAGAGAAAAGGATCTGGCCTTCCAGCCTCTGAAAAACACTAGCCGAGGAGTATCAAATCTACTGTGGTGTTGTGCTGCGAAAATATATACATATGTACTTACAATCATAATTTTGAATCTATTATCGCTGAGCCTGGGTTTAATTGTTTATTTTGGTATATAGTAAATAGTTTTCTTGCTAATCTGGGGCCTTCAAGATAATGTATCCGCTTCGTACACTGGATAGACTGTTTATGTTTTCCGGAAGAGATTGCGCTGTTTCTCTGGCATTAAGTGTGTCCACTATTCCAGAGAGGTTTGCGCTCCGTGAAGTAACCTGGTTGTTGTTGCAACACGTTCGTGTGCGAGTACAAAGACAGGGGTGTGGATTAAGTCAAATTGGGAAGTTTGTACTCGCAGAAGAACGCTTTGTAACAACAACCAGATCATTCCACGGAGCGCAGATCTCTCTAGAGCAGCGGACACACTTTGCCGTAGAAACAACACCATCTCTGTCGGAAAATATAAACAGAAGCGGATATATTATTTTGAAATAGTCCTCACGGAGGCCCCAGGTTGGGACCGAAACATTGGCATCACAAGCAAGAAAAAGCGTCAAACCCGCAATTCTCCCACATTTCTTTAACGTACTCAAAGCTATCTCAGAAATTTGTGTATCAACAAGCTCTTATTCCATATGGCTTCCAACTAACATCTGCCTGATGCTTTGTGCACGTACCGAGCGTGGTGGTGTAACGGATAACGTTCTGGCCTCGCATTCGGGAGGACGGCGGTTCGAATCCCCGTCCGGGCATCCAGATTTGGGTTTTCCATGGTTTCCCCAAATCACTCCAGGTGAATGCCGGGATGCTTCCTTCAAAAGGCCATGGCCGAATTCCTTCCCATTCCGTGCCCCCATCCTTTCCCGTCTCTAAAGACCACGTTGTTAAAAAGGGACGTTAAGCTGTTACAAAAAAAAAAAAAAAAAAAAAAAAAAAAAAACTTTGTGCACGTGGTCCTGTGTGTATGTAGCAAAGCGTTTACTGCCCCCCCCCTTTTCTAGTTACAAGTATTGTACCAGATAAAGACTAACAGATAAATGCCATAAAAAGTTTTCTTCTTTCGGCTATTTTGTTATTTTCGGTGTTCCTCCAGCTGTCAGATGTTTTGATTTTCGTTTTATGTGCATTTTTAGCATAAAGTAATTTTAAGAAAATAAGAAATTAGCTGAAATGAAATGTTCCTAAAATTACGTAAAAATAGAAGGGGAAATAGTCCACCTAAATTTTATCCTAACCTACGAAGAATTGATAGTAAGCAGAAACATCTCTTAGGATTTAATCTATGGTTTGTAAGCTAGTATCGTTATTAATCTCATATTTTATTGGCGTTAAAATCTTTGAAGTCACATAACAGACGATGATATACGAAACATATCATTCAATGGTTAAAGTATCTGACTGGAGATGGAAAAAGTCGCAGATTCGAATCCCTGTCTCGGCGGGGATTTTCAAAGGCGCTTAACCCGACCTTCACCTTAGAACGCTTCCGTGGATCGGATTCAACGTTAAACTGTAGGTCCCCTGTACCCGGCAGGATTGTCGGGTTAGGTTAAGGCGGCTACGATAGGGGCAGAATGCGCAGCCAATAAAACCCCATCTCCAGGTCAGTACGACCACACGGAATTATTATTATTACTTATGACAAAATCATTTTTGAATCGTTTTTAACAAATCTGTTTTGCGGTCTGTTGAACTCATTTCCCTATGAAATTTCATCACAAACCATGCAAAAACGAATGAAATACTATGCAGTTTGTTGGTTACAGAAGTACAAGTATGTATAAAAAACCTGTCGACCTATCTTTTACAAAAGAATTTTCGTTAAATGTCGTTACTGAGTGCCATCTAAAATTTCTTCTATTTTTTTTCAGCCATATTGTTGGAAAAACTGATCCGGCGAGTGAACGGTAACGTTCAAGGTTCGAGCCTGGCGCGTTCGAAGAACAGATTCTCTCTCTTCCGAGGCCAAAGTCCATAGCTCGACTCCTCCTCCAATACTTCTCCTCATCCCGATTCGTCAGCGTATAGAACATAGAATACACATTAACAGTTTGGTAAAACCACGCGGGAATCGATTTCTGGTTCCTCATTCTCCAACATTTCTGCACAGTTCCTGCATCTCATTGGCACCCTTCACCGACACTCGTCTGACTTTCACGGATTACTATCAATAAGACCCGCGCTAAAGGCTCTCGGATACGGCGCTTGTAGGTTTATTGCCCACAATAAACACTGTTTCGGCCACATTCTTTCTGGCGGCTTCCTTCATTAGTACGTGGTTGCCGCTTTGTTTTAAAAATCCTAAAGAGCACTTCATTACACGTTTTGTATAATACTTTCCATGTCTCTCTAGAAACGCATCCATGGTCCATTAAATAATCTTAATGCAATAATCCTTGCGACTAATCATTCACAATGATCAGAAGAACTGTTGCGGCCACAACCGCGCCCCTCTGTACATAATCTTGAATTAAGTAATGAAATCCATATTAATTGAATAAAATAAAATTATGATACTACATTTGTAAGTGGCCCCTCGAGCTCACAAATAATGAGTGTTACCGCCTGCAACACTTTAATATAATTTTATTATTTCTGCCTAGCTGCATTATGTTGGCTTGTTATGTTTTATAGTTAATCGAAATTATTATCCCAATATTTTTTTATGCAATTCAGTAATTTCTCAGTATTCTCACTCTTGCTAAAAGGAAAATATCAACAGAAAATCGCAAGATATTACTTTTTGTCCTTGAATCCATCTGCTGCATTGGAAATTTTGTTTCCTTTAGAACCAAATTGAACAACATTGTAAGTAAACTACAATCTTTCCTCTTTTCATTTTTAACTGTTACTTCCTTCTTGAATCTCTACTTTTGATAAACGTTTGTGTTTTTTAGACACCAGTGATTTTTTAATGAAACTGTCCATTCTATATAACTTCTACCGATTCGGGGCAACGCTAGAGCTGAAGCGTCAGATGGGCCATATAGATACCTAACACGAGATAAGCCACGTCCAAAACACGAGGCTGCTGAAAAAAAAAAAAGATTATTATCATGTGTTGATGGGTCCGGACACAGGTAGAGTTCATTAAATTTTCTTTTTAGAAATTTTGTAATAAAAGTATAAATAACAAGTGAATTTTAATTGAATTTATTATTCGTTTACCAAAGTGCCTTTAAATGGTACACATAAATAAAGCAAATAAACAATTTCAGTCGAAGAAATTATTGAGGGTGTTTCAAAATTTTCAAAAGAGGCATTTCCTCGACATATTTACTATACGATTCATGAAATTCTTTATGGGATGATTTTTTTCATCTACCCCGTCTCAGAGCATAGGTGGTTTTAATAGGGGATCTTTACCTCTCCATGGCAACATATGGTAAGATGAACTGGGGTAGTTTCTCCTTGCCTTCCCCAGTGTGATTGCGCTCGTAAGTGGTGTTGTAAAGGTGGATGACTGTGATGGTGTGCGTGTGTGTTTTCAGTGTAAAGTGTTGTGGATGAGAGAAGAATGAATGGGGAGGGTGATACCCAGTGCCGGCTCATTCAGGCCTACTCTTCCGAAAGACGTCGACATGGCCGCACGCTTATCATCCCGATACGACGGACAAAACACCATCAATAGTGTCTTACGCCGTCACTCTATATGCACTGCGGAGTGGCTTGGGATTTAATCCAGAACTTCGGTGCTCAGTCTGGCGATTATGAATTGTGCACCACTATCTCTCCCACCCTGCCAGTCAAGTCCTGACGATGCACTTCCACCATCGGGACTCGAAAGGACTAACCCCACAACACCACGATACCGCGACCAACTTAGCCAACTCGTCGGGTTGTTGAGAGTAATTCAGATGAAGAATAAAATTTCTAGATATGTTTGAAAAAGCACATTAATTCCAGCCAGGAGACGTCCATAAATTACGTGAGATGAAATAGGGAGGGGTTCCGGTGAAATCTCACCAAGGGGGAGGGGGGGGAGCAACGGAAATCTCACGTGAGGTTTTGGAAATTTTTTTGGACTGTAGAGATAAAAAAAAAAGTTCTACAAATGACGCGAAAGTCGATTTTAGGGGGTTTTTCGTCGAAAAGTGGGGGTGTAATCGGCTTTGGAAGGGTGAGAAGTAAGAGAAAAAAAAAAGGTCGACAAAAAGTTGGGAGGGCGACTAGTAGAGAGGGGAAGGGAGGTCTGCCGGACCGGATCTCACCAGAGAGAGGGGGGGGGGGGGGGAGAGGTGTCCAGAAATCCAGAAAAACACCTCACATAAATTAATGGATGCCCCCCAGATAGTTTAAGGTTTTACTACAATTTTAGGATGCTTTATATCAGTGGAAATTATGAAGTAATTGCGGATGAGTTGTTTCGAAAATAAAGATGGGGAGTAATTTTCGTTCAAATCGCGGAATAAAATCAAAATTGATGCATTTTGAGAATCGACTGGTTGTCAGCTTTCATTTTATACCCAGTAATACTCTTTTAAGAAAAATATTTGTTCAGTACCTACTAAACCCTGTAACGGATTAATCGTCTCTTCTTACCAGTATATACCCATCCGCAATTGTGATTTTCACCCTTACAGTTAAAAATTATATTTATTCTCCAATTTCTAATATTGGATCAATAGAACTTTTATTTATCCTCTTTATCCAATTCTGGTTTTATTACCACAGCTGAAAATAAATTATCTTTTAAATGAAGCACAATTACTTTTCAAATACCAATTCAAATGGTTTATTAAATTTTCACAAGAACAATTTTCATTTACTCATCTTCGGTATCCTTTTAATACGTATGATTCTATTCAAACACATTGATTACAATTCGTTCTTGCTATTATTCTCTATCTATGCTCTCGGACTTATTTTCTCGAATATCAAATACAACTTTACGTTCATACCGCCAGGATTTCGAACGTCTACATCTTTCTGCTTCTCAAGTTATCTTTTTTCCACAACCAACTGGTAACCAGAGATCCTCTTTCTCTCTAGCTTGACGTTCCTTGACACTGAAAATTCAAATACTAAAGTTACTATATATAATCATAATTATTTAATAACAAAATATACTTATAACAATAAATTTTACGATTAGTGATGTCGTGTACCTCCCAACCCCCATATTCGTTTCCACCTCCATGATTTATCAAATTTTTGTGCTATTATCCTTTTGTGGTTAGTAAGAACTAAAATAGCCCACAGTAACAAATTTTTAAGTTAAAGGGTTCAGAAGTTACGAGAGGATATCAGATGGACATACATCCAGAGAGACATTCCGTCTTTCATACATAGGGTACTAAATGTGTTATAGGTTGTAAACAAGTTTTAACCTTTCTGCAGCGTGTTACTCCTGCCATATTTTGCATCGCGTTTAATCCCCTTGCGCCCAAAATAGTATGGACATTTTTGGTTTGCCAGCGTGATGGCGGGGGCTCCACTTTCGCCCGAGGCTTCGCCCTGAAATTAAATTGGCTCCTCGCTGCCGCTGGTGCTACCTGCCGGCCGGAAACGCCGCCTAATGAAGTTGTCCAGCCCACACGTCCGTGACCCAGCCAACGTGACAGCCTGCGCTCGCGGAAACTATTTCTCTCGCGAAAAATAAGGTTTCTGGAGTGAAACTTGTTTTGAATCGTTAGCCGGAATGCTGATGAGTAATTCCACCACCTTTCATCGACTTGTGACCCTACTCCCAACACCATCTACGTATCCACGTCTATAAATATCGCGTCATTTCTCCCTCTATTACAACAGCCAAATTGCGAAAACCTCCACAGGCAACCAAAGAACTCTACATGATGGCAACACAACGAGATAAAAAAAATGCAGATACCGATGGCAGGAATGCGTGGTCAAACAATTTAATATAATATTCATGCTACAAAGTAACTAGAATCTACAGAATAAGGAACTAAAAGTTTAGACATACAGAAAAAGAGGAATACCTACTGGAAATGATAGAGGAGGACAGACTGAGATGGTATGGGCGTATTAAGATAACAGAGGCAGCAGAGAATCCTAAGAAAAATCCACAATCTGAACATGTATGGTAAACGACCCAGAGGAAGACCAAGGGATAGATGGCTGAGAGGAGTGAGGACGCGGGTTCGAATCCCCGTCCGGGCATCCAGATTTAGGTTTTCCATCGTTTCCACAAATCACTGCAGACGAATGCCGGAATGCTTCCTTTAATAAAGGCCGTGGCCGAATTCATTCCCGTTACTTGTCCCTGGGCCTTTATTGCCTCTAATGACCTCGACATCGACGAGGCGTAAAGCCATAAGCAAAAAAAAAAAAAAAAAAAAAAAAAAAAAAAAAAAAAAAAAAAAACAAGCGAGAGAACAGAATAGAGGAGAGGACTGGAGCAAGGTGGTGACAGAGAGGTGTTTGGAAGAAAGAAGAAAATGGATATGCTTGTGCACAAAAACAGACCAGCCAGTGGCTAGAAACTCGATGATGATGATGATGCAACGTGGTTAGTGAGACAGTTCCAACAAATTAAATTATTTCGCAAACGCTTCAAAGCAACAGACAGATGTGACCTTTGCGGAAATATCGATTCGTTTCTACATCATTTTAAGAGTGTTGATGTGTTTCGAATATAGGTGTGGACAAAGCATCTTAATGAAACCCTTTTACAAGTATCACCGATTAAAGTAATTATAAATTTATTGGTATGGCCAGATACCGAGGCAGCACACTTGGAAAATTCAAGTTCATTATTTATTTTTCTAGGTTATACTATCTGCTACATCCTATAGACCAAGGCGACGACTTAAAAATCGAACTGTGGACCTTGAAGGAAACGGCAATACAATTAGAAGCATGGAATCTTTTGGAATACACCCTCATTAAAAATAGATGACCGAGCGTAGTGGGTGAGCGGTGAGGCTCTGGTCTCGAATTCGGGTGGTCGTGGGTTTGAATCCCCGTCCGGGCATCCAGATTTGGGTTTTGCATGATTTCCCCAAATCACTCTAGATGAATGCCGGGATGCTTTCTTCAAAAGGCCATGGTAGAATTCCTTCCCGAGCCTTGTACCCAATCCTTTCCCACCACTAATGACCTCAACGTCGACAAGGCGTAAAGCCATAAGAACAAAAAAAAATAATAATAATAATAGATGTACCAACTCCCTAGAATGGAAAACGACGTGGCAGCACTTTGTTTTAATTTTTTGCATTTATATATTTGTTAAAAATGAAGCTACAATAACTGTGTTTTCGTTTTATTTCTGCTATCGCAGATATCGCTGATATTCTTCAATACGTCTCTTAACAATTTGTTGAAGAATAAAAAGAAATAAAAAACAAAAAAATCCGTCGATAGATGCAACATCGCCACCGGTGACTGGGTGAAGCGAAGATTTTAGTCATGATAATGAATTTAAATTTCAGTACATTGAGGAAATGAAGATAAACTTAAGTCTATAAGAAATAACTACGAATAGTAAACTGTGCTGTTAATATCTATGACGAAACCTTGTATTGCTTGAACTTGTCGCCGATCATAATTTTACTGCAGCGTTGCTTGTGACATTTGTTAACGATCTAAATTTGTAATAACACATTCGTACGTCTTAGATTTAATCACATTTCTGCGAACAATAAACTAGGTGCAGGGCGAGACGTGCGGACGTAGCAGTTTACAGGTAAATAGCACGTTTCAGTGTTTGTTCAAGAAGGGGCATTCCGTAGGAGAGTAAAGCCTATTAGCACGGGTCGGACGTGGGTAGTTACCTGAGGCACGCCAACGCTGGGTGTCGACACCATATTTCCCCTCTATAGCAGGTTGAGAGGTCCTAAAGGTCGACCTTTCACAACGATCAGCTGCAAGGAAAAATCTTTGCCCCTCATTGCGAGGTAAACCCTGGACTACAATTTCGTAAAAAGTTTCTGCGCCGACTGAGCACCGCGCTAGGGCATTCTGAATTATATGGATAAAGTAAAAAAAGGCACAAACATGGAAAGTCGGTTACTATGAAAGCGTTGAATAGCTTTTTTGCAGTGTTTGATACAAGAACTAAAATATCCTGGATCCGTTTCGAAAACATGTCAGCCTTGCTGCACTAACCTTATAAACATTAAAGAAAACCAAAGTATTTAATAGGGACGTAATCAGCAACGCGTGTCGGTTATATAAATGACCGTCACTTTCAGAAATGACTAAATTTTCATCGTTATCTAGCAGACATTGAATAATTATTCACTGTAACTTTAATATAGCTTTCCGGAGCTGACCAGAACAAAGCTTGTATTAAGAAAAAAATTCTACCTTGGCCTAGAAATGATTCTTCAGTCCTCTCAGAAAGGTACTTGAATCTTTTTGGGCATCACGTACGTATAGTGGCGCAATCGATTTAATGTCGCCTCACTACTGTGACTCATTATTTTCTCTGGTATTGCACACGTCAGATTTCGAGATAAAGAAGTACTCATCAATTCGGCTGAACGCCATAGGACAACGGATGACTCTTCTTGACGAGGAAGATAAGTGTGAGTTGAAATCCAATTCCGCCAATTGTGATGAAGGATTCTACCCTCCTAGTTGACCGACGGTGTCTGGCGCTTGACACCGGACTAATTGGTGATGAGAGAAATGTCCATCAAGGTATAAACGTGGTGATGCACGATTCGTAACCACCTGAGTGTGTACTCAAGTCGTGGTTAAATCGCAATCCTCTCTGCAGTGCGTAATGAGCGAGGACGTACTCTATTTATTGTGATTAGTACGTTGAATGAGGACGTTCAACTTGGTCTTTTTGAAGTGCGGTTCTGAATGGATCTACAGGTTTCGCCGTTGTTCTTCTTTCTTCTGTCATCCCCTACAACAAACTATCCCGAACACACATATTGTCGGACATCCACTCATACAGTAACACTTGGGAAAACTTTTACTCTGTGGCAGGTAATGTATCATCACCCCCCCCCCCCAACCCACTCACCAGATTACATCTCTCCGCAAAGTTGCTCCTAACCTACCGCGCTTGGATGCTGGGTATGGTACCCACTTATGACTAGGGTTCGGATCTTTAGGAAAAGTCACATTTTTTTCCCTGCCTTCTTTTTGACCTGAAATGTTGAATTAAACACTGATTCAAAGTTTCTGACTGTATTTAAATGTATTTTATATAGCTTATAAATGCATTTTCAGACAATTTTTGGTCATATTTCGATAATAGTTATGGTCATGTTTTAAGGAAAAATCTGATAGTGTTGTAATAGTACCGGGAATTCACTAGATATAGATGAGAAGAAATTAAGATAATTATTCACAGAACTGTACTTCTGCTATACAGATGGGGAAAAAAACTAATTTTCACTGTGTTCAGAATTCACCAGTCAAGAATTAAAGACATACATTATTGTCACTCTCTAAACGTAATATTCCTCGTCAATTAATATCTCAATGAAATATCCTCAGTCACCGTTAAATCTGCAGTGGATAGCCCTGCCACCATACCGAAGGTAAAATTTTATGAAAGTATGAAGTTACGTAAGGTAATTTAGAGATGAGTACTTTTGTACAGATGAAAGAGTTATATTCTAAAAATTATCTGAAATTAAAGTGAATTCCACAAAACGATTTAAAATTTAGTGGTGCAGCGAATGCATAGAAACAATTATGCCGTCTACATAAAAGCGATATAACTAGATAAAATAAATGATGTATAATTGAGCATGTTTTGATGTATAGTAAGTTTAAATGTTTGGTCATATTTTTTTCATTTTTAGGTCATATTTACCCATTTTTAAGGTCATATTTGCCTGCATATTTCTCTATTCTTTTTTTTTTTTTGTCACCAAGATCCGAACCCTACTTATCACGCAGTTTTTCGTAGATACCCAAGCAAGCGTAACGATAGTTCCCAGTTTCCCAATTAAATATATTCATCTTATTAACAAAGTATCAAAAATACACTATATCAATGTTTCAGACAGATAGAATTACTTCCATTTGATAGAATAGAGCGTCGTTTATGAAATTTACAGTCAACAGGTCAGTAAAAACCATCCAAAAGTCATAGGTTTGCAGAAGACACAGAGAGTCCTCAATGTGTTTATTAATTAACTTGGGATGTACAGTTACAATGGCCATAAAGAGTTTCTTTACGTTGCATCGGTGCCCCATGCCGTTGACCCCGGTTACAGCTGGTCATAAACTGGTCCGGCGTTATCCGTCTTTATCGATCACCCGGTCTTACTGCTGTCTTCGTTACAAGGGCGGATCTCGCAGTAGTTGCTTTCTTTTGTGATGAGCTCGTCTTCCCGATGTTATGGTCAACTATTTCAGTTCCTGCACTAGTTGTGCTTCCATCTTCCAAGCCTACCGATCCTATTTACATCGCGTTTATTTGTTGGTCAGCTTTTTCTATTTGTGCAGCCACCGGGGGTTTGAAATAGTTCATTTTCGCTGGCCTAGCTTTGGTAGCATCGCTTTGTCTTTCTCTGTTCTGAGTTCTATTCGAAAACTGGTATGTGTGTCAGAACTTTCGGGTTTGACATTCAGAAGAGCTCCACTTGACGTCCCAAATATATTTTGTTTTTTGATAGTTTTCCAAAATTCCTTACAGCTATTCTTTCCTAGGGTGAGTCCATCGCCAGATTTGGGCATAGTGAAATTCGCAAATGGAAACACAGTGGTCGGTTCATTCCTGTATCAGAGTGTAAAGTCTGTATGTGTAGAATGCTGTTATGTGTATTGTGTTGTATATATGAAGATGAAAGAGATCACGGTCATTTCATGCCTACTATTCTTTAGACACACCAGCCCCTTTATGATTTACGCCAGAAGTGTCGGTTGTACACTATCCTAATCAACAGCGAGGGCATACTGTATTGCTGGTGGTTATTCCTCCGTCGAATGGGGTAGTTAAACTGGGAGGCTAGTCCGATACATTCCGAAGAGCAGACCCTGTCTAGTTTTCATCTTCTCCCTTGTTTCATCTCTCATAAACAACACACAAAACGAATGAATCACATACTATTTTGTTTCGCTCGGGACTTTACGGCTCGTCGACGTCGGAATCAAGAGTGCCGGAAGAGAATCAATGCAAGGAACGGGAAGGAATTATACCATGGCATTTTGAAGGAACCATCCGGGCATCCCCTTATATTATTTAGAAAAACCATGGACATAAACAACAATAATTCTTAACCAGGTGGCCCGTCTGGAAATATCGGAAATGATATACGATGAATAGTAGGATGAAAAAGAAGCGACTCATTTGTAGCAATAGTGTGTTTGCCAACTGAAGCAGGTACAACGTCTTGCGAAACAATTAGAAATGGCGAAATGTTTCCCGAACAGAAACAAAAACACACACAGTTTATCGATATCTCTGAATTTGTCGTGGTGCTATTAGCGTTAATGCGATCACTCCTTATCGGCGACAGTGGAGTCTAGCAGCTTGGGGAGCGTCCATAAACCACGTGGCTCCATTTTGGTCTCCTGTGAACCTCCCCTCTCCCCCCCACGTAACCCTACGTGGCTTTTGCCTCTACCCCTCCCCCCCCCCTCCCCACGTAGGACGTAGCTTTTTCCCCTTTTGATTTCAGAAGACATTTTGTACCGTTTTCTCCTGTCAGACTATTGTAAATTACGTACGGAGATAATTAACTGACGGAAATAAATATTCACATGCTGTTGTGTGTTCTGTTCCTCATTTTACCTGTGAAAAATGTTATGAAAGGATAGCTACGTGGCCTGGCTCAGAAACCCCTCCTCCCCCCAAGTAGCCCAGCGTAGCCTTCTAGTCAACCCCTCCCCCCCCCCTCCCCCCTGGACGGAGCCACGTAGTTTGTGCACGCTTTCTTGACTCCGAATTATTGCTTAGCTGTGGCCTTTATTGTTCATAATTTTGCCAATTACGCGTTGAATTTCAAAAAATTCCTTTCTTAATTAATCATGTTATCAAAATGGAGAAATTAATCTTTAAAATGAAACCTCATTTATCTATTTTGGTTAAGCATTAAGGGAGGTATATGCTAGGCACAAAGGATAGCCCTAATCATACTGGGGAAAGCAAAGAGTAACCACCACAGAGTTGCTATGGAAGAGTGACTTCTCTCCTGGTCAAATCGTAAAGTGATTTAATTGGACACGCGGTTTGTTTCTTCTCGCGCCTGCCAGGTGGTGGAGTTGCCTCGTTCCGCAGGGAGGCCGAGTTTGTCGGTGTTCTGTTAGCTCTCCGGCAGAGCGACAATGGCGCCATTCATTCCCCAGTGACTGATGAAAGTCTCGCGAACCAGTGGACCGGAACCGGAACCTCCCTTGGGGTCTGGCGGGAGCGCCAACTGGAGCAAGAGACCTGCAGGTCGTGCTGACGTCACGCAACGCCCACTTTGTTCTCTCACCTTCACCCGTGCTTTAGTTTTACTGGAACATTTGGGAATGGGAGGAAGTTGGATATGGGGTAATTTGCGTAGTTGAATAAAATAAAAAAAATTTTTAACTAGGTTTAAATCCCTCTCCAGCCATCTAGATTTCGGTTTTCCATCGGTCCCATCTCTTCAGGTGATTACGGGGTTGGTTCCTTTAAAGGTCGTGGCCGAAATCGTTGCAGTTCGTTGCCCTCGCATTCGGGAGGACGCGGGTTCGAATCCCCGTCCGGGCATCCAGATTTTGGTTTTCTATGGTTTCCCCAAGTCACTCCAGGTGAATGCCGGGATGCTTCCTTCAAAAATGCCATGGCCGAATTCCTTCCCGTTCCTTGTCCCCAGTCCCAGCCCGCCTCTAAAGACCTTAGCCGTCGACGAGGCGTAAAGCAGTTTAAATAAAAGCAGTTCGTTGCCCTCTGTCATTTTCAACCCCTAAGATTTCGACATTGATGAGCGTAAAGCTATAAAAACAAATATAGTGGACGTAGATGAGGGATCAAGTCGGGTTCTCGAGTTATCGCCCGGCAGTCAGACTCTTCTTCAAAGGAAAGATTCTGTATTATGTCCGGTATTATTCACCGATTCAAAAAGTTATTTCCGAACTTCATATATTTTATTCATATTTTTTTTTTGTGTGAGTTGTAATAATGGAAATTTGGGAGAATGTGTCTTTCCACAACTTGTTAAAACCCTATTCACCGAGCGTGGTGGGTGAATGGTTAACGTTCTGGCCTCGCATTCGGGAGGACGCGGGTTCGAATCCCCGTCCGAGCATCCAGATTTTTGTTTTCCACGGTTTTCCCAAATCACTCCAGGCGAATGCCGGGATGCTTCCTTCATAAAGACCATGGCCGAATTCCTTCCCGTTCCTTGCCCCAATCCCATCCCGCCTCTAAGGGGGCGTCCATAAATTACATGAGGTGAAATATGGGGGAAGGTTAATGGGAAAAAAAGGTCTACAAATGACGGGAAAGTCGATTTTAGGGGGGTATTTCGTCGAAAAGTGGGGGTATTACCGGCTTTTGGAAGGGTGAGACCTAAAAAAAGATGATCTCACGAGGACGATTTCGAGGGGGGGGGGGGTCGGACCAGATCTCACGAAGTCTCACGTAATTTATGGATGCCCCCTAATGACCTCGCTGTCGACGAGGCGTAAGGCCCAAGCAAAAAAAAAAAAAAAACTTTCTTCTGACGTTGTGGCTCAAACTATTCCAAGTGAGAACATAATGCAGTGTGAATAAAAGGAAAAAAAAAGCTTTTGAGGCATAAAACACCAACAAACTTTTTAATACACCATTTGCATCTTTAACACATGAAACGATATAATACAACTTTCTTAAAATCGTAATTAGAGGATAGCGATAAATATAGCCATTGTTAACGAGCCGATGTTTTGTTTTGCTTGGAAACTCGGAATGAAAATGTCCATGTTTCGTCATCTAACTATGCACAGAAATTGATTATGGGTGACTGACACTGTTGGGAGATAAGAAAAAATATAAGAATACGAATAGGCTCGGCTAATTCTCCCTGTTTGCTTCCATGGTAAATGTCAGGAGCTGCTATTTTCGTAGGCTGCCGTCGCGCCCTTGAGGTTACCTACCGCAGTTATCAAGTTACCACCACACCCCTAGCTGTCGGCTGTTTCCCGGTAGGCGCAGCGTGCGTCGGGGTAACTCGATATCGAGATGGAAAATCTAATTCGGGCCGGAGCTGAGGAAACGGCGCTGCTCCAAGCGTCATTTCGCCTTAAATCGGATAAGAGCGACGGTCGAAGCCAACGAGGTTACAGAAAGAAATCTGGAGCGCCGCAGAGAGGACGTCGCCGCAGTGTTTACCCTTTTAGCTAACGTCCTATCAGATTTTATTTTTATGTGTGTTATTGCCTTTGAAAGGTGGACCTTGCGGCTCTATCTGGGCGGGACTACACAGCCGAGGTTGGTGCTTCACGAAACAGTGGATTTCTCTTCGAAACTGCACGCCCTGGAACGACCTTCCACGTCTACTCAAGCTCATCTGAAACGAGTGCTTGAATTTTTTTATGTTTAAACAATTGCATGTTGAAAACAACACCTTAATTCTGGTCCAATGGTCAGCGAGGTGAATACGGATTTCTTCCCTGGCAATCTCACCCCATTGGCCTGAAAAGGTTGTGCATTTATCTTTTTAGCCTTATTTCTTTCAGTTAATTGGTTCAAATTTGTATTTTCACTGGAAACCTGTTCGTAGTTAAAATTTACAGCGCAATAAGCTGTTCCTGTTAAACTGATGTACAATAGTGTTATTTATTATGACGTGAACCCTATTAAACCGAACAGCGACTTCTTAGTAAGGCTAAATTAAAACATCTGAGTAGCAATTACTAGGTTTCAGCACATCTTGAGTGTATTTAACTTTATTTTGTAACGCTAAAAACTGTCTATTAATTTCCAAATACCAATAAACGTTTTTAAAATAATTTATGTTAGTGTTTAAAATCATTTCAGTGATGTTTTAATCTGTTTTTATAACTACTTATTATTAGTAAAGCAAATAGACAATGTTTTATTTTTTTCCGTTTGTCCTTTAGGCTGAGTCAAATTTCTCCAGATTTCGCAGTCCAACAGTTTTCTGGCAATGTGGAGGTCCGAATTGTTTTTTCTAGAACATTCTGTTACGCACGACTACCCGTACACTATATGACGCGATACGGCTGCCCTCTCATTTCGAAATGTATAAAAGTCGCGTTAGTCTGCAACGGACTATGCTAAACTCAGCAGTTTATTTAAAAGTTATATTATTACCATAAATCAATGGTTATGATACTACGACTGAGAAAAAATTATTAAAAAAGACTCCGATTCACACTGTTTATCGATATCACTTGTTCAGTGTCGCATCTTGTACGAATGTTGATACTTCCATAACTCCCACTCGCTGGCAAATAACTGTCAGACAGGAGGGCTGCATATATTGGAGTGGCTGATGAGGGCTTGGGCCAGGGAAGTACGAGATACGGCATAAAATAATAATAATAATTATAAACCTTGGTTACAGCTTTGATTTAGTATGGTGGGATAGCTTGGGACCCACATTATGGATAGCAAATGCAGGAGTTGAAGGCTGGATTTGTTTGTGGTAATTACTGTAGAACATATTCGGAATCTGCCATTATAAAGAAGGTGGTTTAGGGGTTATTAGAATTGAGGTGAATGAGGAGACTGGTTGGATCGTATACGACGGGTAATTGGTGTCGAGTGTGATGGGTGAGTGGTAACGCCTTGGCCTCGCATTCGGGAGGACACGGGTTCGAATCCCCGTCCAGATTTGGGTTTTCCAAGGCTTCCGCAAACCAATCCAGGCGAATGCCGGGATGCTTCCTTCAAAAGACCATGATCTTATTCCTTCCCGTTCCTTGTCAGTAATTGGAATCGGAATGCTCAATAATTACCTAATAACACTATACCATGATCAGCATCAACGATGATAGAGAAAGAAACCTCCGGAAGTGTGAAACGCCATAGCGGTGTTAGACGGAAGTTGGCCGTCCATTGACCTTCCAAACAAAATGCGGTAGCGGAAGTAGACAAATGATGGCGGTCGGTAATTGGGTTAGCCCAGCTGTATCCCGCTCGTAGGCCGAAAAATAGGATGCGGTCAGCTGCGTCGGATATCACAATAAACAGGACGCCGCTTTAGATAAAGAAATACCTCTCAGCAAAACACCCTTCGCTGGCAGATCAGGTTATCAACACAGGAAGTGATACCAACTCTCAGTTTGAGATACTGCTTTGTGCAAGACCTTTTATTCCGGAAGAAAAAGAAATCGGGCAAGTACCTGAAGGGTTGTAAGTATTACGGATTTTCTTCAGTCACGTTCTCTGTAAGACTTGTTATTTTCTTTACATTCGGCGTGACTGTATCCAGTAGTAATATTTGTACATGACGGATCATTTTGAAATCGTAAGAAATTTATCCTTTAATGTTCATTAAACACTGTTTCCCACATAGTTCACTGAGATTTTTGTGTCACCGTGATAATGTGCCTTGCCTACCACAGTTTTATCTGGTTCAAATACCCGTGCTGGAAGAAATTCCAATCATCGCACTTAGCCAACAAGGTTGGATAGATGCGTGGTTCACGATTTTAATCTCCAGGTTGTGTACTACATGGCTGGGTTAAATTACAAACTTCTTGACAGTGCTAATGGATTGAGGGAATAATACTTTTGATGGTATTTTGGGCTTCGCCTTGTCCCTTCATCTTCATGCACACAAAACAGACACCAAAAATTATTGTTAGATCCACCGTGCATAGTAAGAAGTCGTCGTACCAGTGTAACGAGGCCAACATTTACTTTGAAGACGATTCAGATCAAAGTTCCGTTGTCCGGTCTCACCGTAGACTATCCAGTGACACTTCAGTTAAAATGAAATTGCGCATCCGTTCACGGTGATTAAGACAACTGGACACACAACCGTTGCTTGTCGAAGCTGGAGAGGGTTGGTTTATGGTGCCACCTACGTGGTCGTGTATGTTATCTAGCGATGCCTTAACTTTAGGATTGTCGCTAGTAGTAACGGTCTGTTTTTGTGATGATGCATCCGAGATGAACACATTCTAAGGGTCCTTAACGTATCTCTACGTTGCTTCATCTACTTTTTATTAGGGAGCTTTTTGACCGTTAGCTACTCTTTAACAAATTAAACTATAGATACATTACTGCTATCTACCGTACCTCTACTTTTACAATTACGTCACATTACTCCTAATTGTCCGTATCATCTTATCGAATTCAATATTATGCACAGTCAGTTATTACGTATCCAAACTTCTGATGGGTCCTCTTCAGTCGTATTGCAAATAATATCTGACTTTACCTCTAAGGAATTAATTACACTTCATTTTTCTTTCTTCTAATGGACGTAATTGAACCACTAGTTTAATTAGCATTTAACTCCGTCAACTTTCACCAAATGCCACATTTATTTGGAAATTCTTTGTACACATTTTTATTCCTATCAATTATTTCTTCTGTTTTCATAAACCATAGTCCATATATCTGTAATTCATTTACAACTCTAATGCTGTTTTCCAAAAATCCATCATCACATGAATCTGGTTCGTCCATTTCTACATCCATTTCCACTCTCTTGCTATATCCTGTATGGCCCGCTTCATTTTGCTGCGAAGAAAGCTCAAAAAATAATATTGTTATTTCAATTATTTATAAAAAGCGTAGATACAGTTAAAATACACCCAACACTTACCAAAGTTGAAGGGAGGAGGGCAGCAGCAACACAAAACACACAAGCGCCCTTTGTCAACCCTTTATACTTTACAAAGGGTTTAACTCGAAATAGTGTACTTTCTGTGTTTTTGTGTTGTTGCTGCCCTCCTCACTTCAACTTTGGTGAGTGTTGGGTGTATTTTATCTGTCCATTCCATATAAATATTGCCTCGCGGCAGTTCTTCCTTCCATTGTTACCGTAATTGTATATTTATTCACAGCGGCGTGATGTATGTCTGTTACAACATGCACATACCAAAATCAAAATCTGAATCACGTGAGATATCCTTGAAACAGTACAGTTCTCTTGGGCGTTGGCATAATTTGAGGATTTTCAGTCTTACCGGCATAAGAATAGATCCATGATCGCCCTTTTGGCCACGATTTAGAGAAGTGTCTCCTTTTGCTGCATGATAGCGCTGGTGTCGGGATTACACGATTCAGTTGTTGAGCAGTGTGAGGTGCCATCTTGATAGCTGCAAACTCGGAGCAGCGTTTCGTATTGTCTTGTGAAAGAAGTCGTAAAGTTGACTAACATTTACGCAAAGCTTCAAGGACGGTACGCTGTGGCGAAGAGGATGGCAGGAAACGCCATTGGTTCACCTCAACGTTTATGGACTGGAATCGTTGATAATCAACTAAGTCTTTTGACGTTTGTCTAAAACCCTGAAGAAGCGACGACACTGTCCGATCAGGAAAGGCAGTATATGACCTCGAGACGTTTACGGTTCCACTAGCAAAACAGGCGAAATAAGTTGCGAAGTATTGCCACATCACCTTCCTTGCAGTTCTGACATCACCCGAGCCATTTCCGCCAGCTCAGACCATTGAGTTTTTGGGAATCTGGCGAGTTAGCACCGACGATACCTGGAACGTTTCAGTCAATTCGTGATGCCTGACGTGATTTATTTTAATAATCTGCGATAATTCCATCACACAACCAGAAAAGAACACAAAAAATATAGTTTCCGCCCCTAAATATTTGTTTTCTCATTTATTTATTTATGGTATGGCTAAACAAGTAATGTGAAATATACAGATATATTCAAAGACAAGAACGTTGGTATCATTCACAAATCGATGTCCAGTTGTTTTAGCTCTGCTAAGAAGGGCGTTGTAGCATTAATAACATTTCGAGATGCATTTGGCGTGACCTGTTCTTAGGCGGTTTAGTTTAACCAACTGTCTCTCTTCAAATGGAACCACGAAAATCCAGTTGAAGGATCTTCAATATCTTGATGTTTCACAGGTACAGAGTTCCAGCTTTTTCGCCATTTTTCCTTGACATATTTACAGATACGTCATGGAATTCTAGGTTTAAGACGAATGGTCAATGGAAGGGGGGGGGGGGGAGGTCATTAAGGACCTCGTGGATTGGAAGATCCTGTGGATGGTCAGGATGATGTAACCTGCTCTCTCATATTGCAAAATGAAAACATCGGGTTTTAATTGATTATCACTGGCAAATCTCATTTGCATTTAAAGTTTGGTGAATGATTAACTAATATATATCAAACGTAACAATTATTTTAGTTATATTACTGGTAACGAATAAAACAATCAAGACCTGTTATGGTGACAAAGTAATGAATTGTACTTCTGGGAAACAAATTGATGCACCTTTGAATCCTTGTCCTTCACCTTTGGCATAATTACTTTGTGCGTGTGAAATCTGTAATTCATCCTTAACACATTGGGTTATTGGGTTAGGTTAGCTAGTCACTACAGTGGTGGGTTGCGTAGACAATTGATACAGGTTCTTGTGGCCAAACAGAATTGTTTTTACCAAGATTGAGAGAACAGTAATTTTAAAACTACAAGAACGTTCTTGGGCAGGATTGAGATAATTCGAAGCTGATATTCCTAGAACTGTTTTTTTTTCCCTTGATTCACAGCTCATAGATTATAAGGGGTTGTTAGAAAGGGGAAAGGATAGAGGACAAGCAACTGGAAGTAATTCGGCCATGCTGTTTGAAAGAACCATTCCGGCATTCGCCTAGAGTAATTTCGGGAAACCATGAAAAACTGTAATCTTGGATGGCCGGACGAGGATTTGAACCTGATTACCAGCCTTGATAGTTACCGCTAACCCACCAGGCTAGGCTCAATATTATCCCTTCAGAGCACGTCATGCAGTCTGTAGCCATTCAACTTACCATATCTTTAAAATGTTAACAGCTCTAAACACATGTGGTTTCCGGTTTTATTGCGTGCTGGCTTGCATACGCTGTGAAGTGAAACGTTACGAATATCTTCTTTTTTTTCTTTACAAAACTGATGATTTTTAAAATGATAACGTCATTGTTCAAGGCATCAAAAAGGTTGTTACGAAGTACTTTTGCAAACGGTTGAGGCAGAGGACTTGATACAATTTTGCAGCGATTTACAACGGTTGTCTCACAAAGAAGACTATTTTGAAAAATAGAAAATAAAACATTATTTCAGACCAGAAAGATATTGACTGCTAGCGAGGAATATGTACGTCGTATATAAAACTCTTTACGCTGAATATACGGTTCAGTGGTTCATACTATAAAGTTTATCCTCCTTTACGGTCCGTGCTCTCAACTGTTCCCCCAACTAAGAAATTAAACAATCCTACATATTTCAAAATCTGATTCAGTGTCTTGGCTCTTCTTTGTGTAGGCTTATTTCGCTAATTCCTTTCCTCATCCATCACTCCCAAAACAAGTTTATGTAGTTGTACTTTATCTGTCAGTTTAATTTTCAATATCCTTCTACAGCACTACATTTCAAATGCATCCACTTTCCTGCTGTCTGTTATTCCTGCTGTTCTATCGTCACTTCCAAAAACTGCTCTATACATAGTTTCAAAAAAAAAAAAATTATCTCTTAGACCAATGAAAGATTTCTTTAAAACCAAATTGATCTTCCAATATTTTGTTCATTTGTCAGTATCCCCATCTGTTGACAGATCAATATCATCAGCAAATCATCGCAGAATGCAATCAGTGCCAGATATGATAAAGGAGCTGGAATGGGATTCATTGCAAGACAGGAGGAGGATGAGGAGGGTAATGGGAGTTATACAGGGCGTATACTGGCGATGAAGCATGGAAAGATATTGCAGTAGGTATGAAAAGTAGTTCATACCAGGGAAAAGATGACCATGACCACAAGCTGGCATTCGATTTCAGGCACAAGGGTGTGGGAAGATTTTCTTTTTTAGGTAAGGGTGTCAGGGATTGTAATGAGTTACCAAGGGGAATGATGAATAACCTACCGAAAACGTTAAAAGAATTTAAAGTTAAAATTTGTAGAGGGCAAATGTAGGTGAGTGTAGGATAGTGGGAAGTTGAGTGTGTAGGTAAATTGCCACCGGAGCGGGTGCTCCATTGCAATTAAATTAAATCGAATTATACTAATTTAATCTTGAAGAGTTATTCATACTTTTCTTTAATTTCGTTGACCATTTCTAGGACAGACTAGTTGAATGCTGGTGGAGTACACCTCAACTTTGCCTCAGTCTTTTTTAACTGTTAATTGTTCCCCGTAGTTATCTAGTCTAATTATAGCCACGAGATTCCTATACAGATTGTACATTGTTCTTCTATCTCGATAATTCAGGACTGATTAGTAGAGCATACGAGGCATAGATTTATGGGGGAGGGGGAGAAAAAATTATGTTATTACTGCCGGGAGCATGTCTTGAAACCATTTCGAAAGTCCTGAATTCGTGGAATACTTCGGTAGCTCTACCATCCTGCGTATGCAGTATTAATTAAACTCCTACTTCAGAGAAATTTCATTGTTGCTGAACCCGCAAACCAAGCTAAAAATTCTCGGAATCATTTCAAAGACTTCGCGGTCTGTGTATGCGGCACTAATTAAATCAATGGCGAGGTTTCAGTTATGGCGTGAAACTTTCTACGAATGATTCCTTTCACCCAAAATTGTGTTTCTCATTTTACTTGAATAAATGTATAGAAATAATTTTTCACCAACGTTAAGAAACAAGCTTGTCCATTTAATTTCCTAATTATTGTTTGTTTAAAAAAATTAAAAGATGGTAAAAGATTTGAAATTTTTCCTGCTTTGTTGCTGCGTCAGAGGAAATAAATTAAAAAAGGAAGCTCAGGAAACAGAAACATGTTCAAATTGAAACTACCGAAGTTACGGGTGTTTGTGAAGAAAATCCAAGGAGAACATTTCGGTAGAAAAATGGACAGTAACAAGCCTGAGAAGTCGAGAAAGGAAAGCAATTTGGAAATGAAGAAATGTGTTTAGTCACAGCCGGTAGATGTCTGAAACTAAACTAATATTAAAATAATTAAAATAAAAATGAATGATAATAAAGATTATTAGTTGCTTACCCCTACGACAAATAAATAAATAAATAATAAGGATTCAGGTAGGCAGCTACCCGCCAGTGTGGTTCGGTTCGCTGAAGTGCCGCATACTGGATCGTGGAGGTAAAACGTGTCGGGGCACAAGCCCACATCCCAGCCTATCGGCTGTACTGACTGTGCTTTTTAGGCGGTTTTCCACAGCCATCAAGGCAAATGCGGGGGGGGGGGGGGTTCTCTAATCTCCGCCTCTTAAAACACAGAACATAGTTACAGATATTTCACTTTCCTTTTTAGTACGTAGATCGACCTGGCAGTAGGCATAGAAGCTTGGCGTCAGCGAGGGCAGGCTGCTGTAAAACCAAAACTGCAAAAAAAACCAACACCAGGGGCGGATCCAGGATTTTGGTTTGGGGGGGGGGGCTTGAGCGGACTTTGGTTTTGGGGGGGGGCTTGGCTTGAATGAAATTTGGTTCAGAGGGCTTGCCTTCAGTGGATTTTGGGAGGGGGGACTTGATTCGGCCCTTAGGGTAGTCTTTATAGCCTTCTCGGGCCTCAAATCTGAAGAGCTAAAAAAAAAAGTCTCCAAAATTACGGTGTCGGGGTGGACCTAGATTCTTTTGGGGGGGGGGGGCCTTGAGCCCCCTAGCCCCCCCCCCCCCCCTGGATCCGCCCCTGGCCAACACCAAATTGTTGTGAGAAGGTGGTGAAGAAGTAGTTTCAGAAACGTGGAATGCATTATTCCTTTTAGCTTTGTAGTGTCACTTACTTTCCATTAATAGACAAACTTTCGTGTATTTGGGAGGACGCCGGTTCGAATCCCCGTCTGGGCATCCAGATTTGGGTTTTACATGGTTTCCCCAAATCACTCCAGGCGAATGTCGGCATGCTTCCTTCCAAAGGCCATGGCCGAATTTCTTCCAGTTTTTTTTTTTATCACAACTTATGAGGTGGTTATCTTAGTAGGGTTCGGATCTTTATGACCAAAACATAGAGAAATATGCAGACAAATGTGACCTTAAAAATGGATAAATGTGACCTAAAAATTACAAAATATGACCAAACATTTAAATTTACTATACATCAAAACATGCTCAATTATACATCATTTATTTTATCTAGTTGTGTCGCTTTCGCGTAGACAGCATAATTTGCCTCCGTGAACTCGCTGCACCATTGAGAAATTAAATTTTGTTGAAGTCACTTTAATTTCAGAAATTTACAGAATAGAGCTCTTCTAACTGTACTAAAATACTCCTCTCTAAATTCCTTTACGTAACTTCGCACCATCAGAAAACTTTATTTTCGCCATGGTGGTAGGTCTACTCACTGATACACTGCAGATTTAACGATATCTGAGGATATTTCGTTGAGATATTGATGACGCGGATCGACACAGGCACGCTTCTGCTGCATTATCGAGATTAAAAGGCGGGCGGGACATTACGTTTAGTGAGTGACAATAATGTATAACTTTAATTCTTGACTGGTGAATTCTGACCACAGTGAAAATTAGTTTTTTTCCTCCCATCTGTATGGCAGTAGTACAGTTCTGTGAATAATTACCTTAATTTCTTCTCTTGTGAATTCCCGGTACGAAATTCTTCCTCAAAATATGAGCATAAATATTATCTAAATTTGATCAAAACTAGGAAAATGGTCTGAATATGCATTTATATGCTATATAAAATACATTTAAATACAATCAGAAACGTTGAATCAGTGTTTAATTCAGCATTTCAGCTAGAAAAGAAGGCAGGAAAAAAAATGACTTGTCTTAAAGATCCGAACCCTAATTATCAGTATACACTTTAAAAATTTATCAGTAGCCATGCACGCGGTCCGTTTAACGGATTTTACCCTAGTAAATATATTTTGACATAATGGAACTTAAATGTGTTCCTTTTATTTTGCGAACGCGTTAGTTTTATTTGCCTGAAGGAGTTTTTTTTAAAGGTTTTTTATACAGTCAGTACTTCATTTCACTACGCTTCATCAACTGATATGGCGTGATGGATGTTTTTTGTTTTGAATATCTAGATTCGCGTGTGTGTTTCTAATATTTTCTTTGACCTGTTACTTTATAGCTGCGATAAATACATTGACGTAGCTATGGTTTGTTGTAATACATAGCTAACAATTACATGTCTGTATCAATTTTGTTTAAAAGCTGAAATTGGTTCAACCGTAGCAATATTCGTTCTTTATTAAACAGACTGTTCTTTAGTCTTTACCTTGTATGCGTTCCATTTCCTCCAGTCGCCAGTCACGTGAGCGCCAGACACCCGCTGTTCCTACACAAGGATATCTCTGTCAACTGCCACGGATCACCTTCACTTGGCGAGGTCTGACCCATTCGATTTAATGCGGCCGTCTGAAACAACCTCCATGTTTGGATAGCTCATTCAACACGACGGCAAATTGTGTGCTCGCTTAGCAAGATTAAAATTTAAGGTGGACGTAAAATCTCGTAATCCTGTTGTTCAGTACAGATGTTCGGAATACAACCTAAATGGGAGTCAGGAAATTAACACACTGGTAGAATGTCGAGCTGAAGCAGTTGAATGATCGAAACCTGTTTTAAGAAAGAGTATTTACAGAAAAAAGTCGGTTATAAGATGCCACTGCGATGAAAATGGTTTGACTTCTTTAATCAACGATAAATATATTAGCATACTGGTTTTTTAATTGTCAGACTACAGTGGGTCCTCCAAAGTAGAATACAAAGCCGAAATAAATTGAATTTGACTTGAGTAGTCTAAAGGTTTATCTCTGCGGCACTTGAACATTCACCAAAGTATGGAAAGAAATAAAAGCTTATTATTCAATTATTAAAAGTTATAAATCCAGGATTTTGTGCTTGTTAATTATTAACCCTAGAAATACAAACCCATTTTATTCCTACCTATATACTACAAACTGGGGTAAATATTTACCCATGGGTTTTTTGTTCTTAAAATCGTTCTGAAAGCAGTAATCTGACTTATAAGAACATGAATTCTTTTATTTCTTCATGCTGAAGAGAATGGTAAATAGCAGATTCAGTTTTATCGAGGTTTAGTTGGTGAAAATTCGATTTAAATAGCTAAAAGTGCTAAGAAACGGTCATTTAAAAAAATTATAACTATTTTTCTAAACAATCGATTTTTAAATCTTAAAGATGATATACAGCTTTGAGGGAAAAAATACCATCATGATGATTCGCCAAAAAATATCTATTTATGACTCTGAAAATTCAAAAAAAATTGTAAATCTGATCTATGGAAAAGTCAAATAAAAATCCATGAAATTTTGGTTTTCAGAAATATATTTCGGTTTCTGTCATGGCAAAATGTAAAAAAAGAAATTTGATACATGTTCATTTTTTGTATACCCGAAAAATATAGTCATCCTTTGCAAGCGTTCAATACAATCAAAGAAATGTTCGAGTTCGTGGGATTTGCTGTGCCATCAATTTCGAGTGCCTGTAAACATCATCGAATTTCTTCATTCGTGTGACGAACTGTCTTCTCCAACAAAGAATCAGTAAAAAGCAAATTCCATGCTTCAAAAGGCGTACGGACTTGTTTCGCTGCTCCAAGTGGGCTCGGAAAGTACAAATGTGTCGGAGGATTCGTCGTTGCTGAGATCGTTCACGCGGTTACCATCTATGCCCATCTTTAACACGGACGATACTTGGCCTTCGACCGCGATTTGAACGACTAGCACCACGAGCAATGGACCTTCCACGTCTGTCTTTTTTAGGGAACTACTTCCTCTGAATCTGAATGTTCTATTTCTCCATTATCGGCATCTTCTTCCGACTCCGATCTGCTCATTCTTTCTAAACTAACATGTTCATCGGAAATACAGTCGATTGCTGAATCTTTGACAGTCTCGGATTTCATCAAAGTTTTTGCCAGTGAATCGACGCTTCTCAAATTGTATCTGCCAAAAAAATTCAGTGTATATCAATGTTTTTGCTTGCCGAAAATTATATATCTAAGGTTTTATTGTACGAGTAAAATAAGGTTATAAAACGTGAATTAAATTTATTTTAATAAAAAAGAGAAAACTAACTTGCCCACACAATACACTAACGGGAACTACAAACCGGGGTAGATATCAACCCCACACAAGCTTAACGCCTTCACTCCGTCACAGTAAACAAGAAACTGAAGGATTTTGCGACCTCGCCCTATTGATACAACCTTGAACTAAATTATGGTATAAATCTTCAGTCGATAACGTCACTGACTAAGTTAGAAACGTAGTTTAAAGTTTACCGGGGTAGATATCTACCCCGGTATGTAGTTCTAGGGTTAATCACGATGGAGAAAATTATTTTATTGCATTTCCCCCTCCCCTCGCGACATACTTCCGCATTACACTTTTACTTTTAAAATCATTAATAATTTGGGATAAATTGTACAGAAAGTTCCTTTATAATTTATACCTGAACAGGTCAGCTATACGGACAAAAAATTGTGCACTAGGTCTATGTCTTATAGATACCTATCACTGTCCTCACCTGTTTGTTGTCTTCAAATTTGTAGTGAGCACGGTGGGTGAGTGAAGTTCGGGTCTTGCATTCGTTAGAAATTGGGTTTAAATCCCATCCGGTGATCCTGATTTCTTCTTCCCATTTTCCCCGTAATCATTCCAGCCGAATACCGGGACAGTTACTGCCGAATTCCTTCATTTTTCTTGTCCCAAATCCTCTTTCGTCTGACCTCTGCATAAGCGAGGCGTAAAGCCATAATAATAAAAAAAATGCTCCTTGCTCAGCTTCTTTTTCATATGAGTTGCTGATTGTGTTATATTGTAATTTCTACAAACAAGTTTAGCTTTCTTTCATTGAATGCCCTTCCACTTCTGTATTTGATACTCATAATGGGGTCCCGTACTCAAGGTCCTAACCAAAGATTCGTACACCACTTCCCTTACTTCCTCGAAACGTCTTCAATGCCTTTTCCAGCAGGAGGAAGATTTAGAAACATCTTCCTACCGCCTAACTAAAGCGTACTGCCGAACTACCAAATTATATGCCACGATTTTAAATTTTGTACCTTCAACAAGTAATAAAGTTATTGAATTTAATGAAAGCACTGCTTATATATCGCGATTGTCAGTAAGATTTTGATTAAAATTTACTCTCTTTAATAGTAGAAAAAAGGGAAATTAAAGTTGTCACCCCGCCATCTTTCCAATCTCTCTTGAGCGAAGCTTAAGACCTTTCCTTTGAGGGTGGCGTTTTAATTTTGGTGGCTTTTACTCTATCTGAATACAACGCAGGCAACTGAGAGCCGAATTTCACTCGGGTTAGACGACAAGTAATTTTCGTTACTCTTGCTTACTGCTTGCTAGGCCAAGAATAAATCATGTCAGTAATCCAGAACTTAGTTTTTGTTTTGTTTAGGTCTTTACGCATCGTCGAAGTCTTTAGAAGTGGGAAAAGACTGGGGAGAATAAACGGGAAAGGAATCGCGCACGGTCTTTTATAGAGGATCCATCTCCTGGAGTGATTTCAAGAAATCGTGGAAAACCAAAATCTGGATGGCCCGTCAGGGATTCGATCCGTTATCCTCCCTAATAACAAGCATGGTTAGTTATTGTAACAAACATCGATTTTAACATGCATCTGAGAAGTATTTCGTAAGGTTGTGATGCAGATTTGCGCCAAAAATGTGCGAGAACATTTCAGAGACTGCACTACATCAATCGAGCGTCCCTATATGCGATGTTTTCGCATCATCCGCGCTTATTAAGCTGCGCTGTCACTCTACCTCCTGGATAACGATATGGATCTTGATAAACCATTTCACGGGAGTAGTGTTCCTGCTGGAATGGTACACAGTAAGAAACGGAGGTAATTTATCACTGTCTCAGGATATGCACTCAAGTTGCATTAATGTTTTTTTTCTCTAACGTAGTACATTAAGCCCAGCATTAGCCTAGTTTATCCGTAAGTCGGGCCATTCGCGTTTAAGTTCTACTTTACTGGGCCTATTCAGACCACGGGCCTAACGTTCTAATTACAATTTTTAGGATGTTTTTCGTAATCGTAGAGATGAATTGTGGATGCTCCAAAGAACCGCAGTACATAGATTATACCTACTTATCGGGATAGCCCCTTCTCATATCCGAAAGGAAATAATGGTGGCCGCAGAAAGAAGGAAACGGGAAAACGACCCTTCCACCTACTATACAGATTTCACGAAGAGGCGCAAAGGCTAAAATACGGGAACCGAGCGTGATGGGCGAGCGATAACGCTTCGGTCTCGCATTCGGGAGGACGCAAGTTCGAATCCATGTCCAACCATTCAGATATCTGTTTTTCTGTGGTTTCTCGAAATCCCTTCAGGCGAACGTTGAAATGATTCCTTCAAAAGGCCATGGCCGAATTCCTTTCGGTTTGTTACGCCCTCGCGCCTCTAATCATCCCGACGTCGATGAGGCGTAAAGTCATTTAAAAAAATCAGAGCTAGAGAACATGGGTCTTCTAAGAAAAATGAGAGAATTCCGAATCACCAATACGAAGAACGACTTATTCCTGATGTTCGAGCTGTTGAGCAAATCGTATCTGGTAGCGGCTAACCAATCACAGTGTAAAAGACAATAAGTCACATGAGGAGGAGAGTATCGAAATACAAGACTAATTTACAAAAGTGGGCCCTACTTCCGGCTGAGATGATCTTTGAGATTTCGGTAAGATCCTGGATCACAGCCATTGCCTGATCTCTCAGTTAGAAGATCTAATTAGATCTTTACGTATCTGAAATTATTTGTTTGCCCAGACTGAACACGGAAATAAAAGCCAGATAAATCATGCGGGTAAGAATATACAGTGTAACAAATTATTGCTATGTTTTGTTTACTCGATCATTTTTTCTTTTTTTTTTTTGGCTTTCGGCGACTAAGCCATTCAGCCAGCTCAATGTGTTTTTTTATGATACCTCTTCATGTGAATTTAGTTTCTCCAGTGCGTTTATGCTTCCTAAGTATAGACACCACAGGACGGACAGGACATTCACACAGACACACAACACTTAAACATCCATGCCCGCGGCCGGATTCGAACCGGCGACCTTCGGCACGTGGAGCTAGTGCTCTAGCCCCTACGCTACCGAGGCCGGCTTTTCACGAATTTAGTCTGGTGCGTTGGAGGTTAGGATTCCGGCGTGTTACTGGAGAAGACATGGGTTCGATGCCCGGTCATCCAGTTTCTGTTTCCCAAAATTTCTGCAGATGAATGCCAATATCGTTCCTTCAAAAAAGGCGACGGCTGAATTCCTTCCCGTTCCTAGCACATAATCTCCTTCATTGCATAAAAATATCGACGTCGACAAACCATTATGCCCCAGTAAAAAAAAACTTTAGTCTTATCTAAACACCGAAAGTAATGCCACCAGAAAACGGAATTACAATGTACAATTTTAGCCACGATAATCATAGCAAAGGGTATATTTCGTACGTGACTTCGGCAGTTCTATCACTACCGTGGCGCCACAATCTGATGATGAATTCTGGTAGAATTCGACGAAACAATTCGAAAATAAAGAATACAAGTTTTTGATATCTCGCTTTGTTTTCGAGATATAAGATGTTAAAAATCAGTTATAGGTATAGTTTCTTGCGCTTTTGGTGACGTTTCTTCTGGTCCAGGCCGTATTTTAATCTAACAACAACCACTAGGAAGAAAATAAAACACCTATAGTGCATTTCCACCGTGTAGATATAGTGGTTTTAGTGGGGGAAAAAAATTCTGGTCCAGGCCAGATCTCACCCTAAGATACAATATCTCGAGAACTAAGCGAGATATCAAAAAATGTTATTCTTTATTTTAGATTTGTCTTGTAGAGTTAAATACGAAATTATCATTAAATTTTGGCAAGGCGAAATGTTTCTTCTGGGCCAGGCCGCATTTCAACCTAACCACGTCAGTTTTGAGGTACAACATCTCGAGAACTAAGTGAGATATCAAAAAATGTTTTCTTTTACTTTAAATTTGTTTCGTCGAGTTACATAAGAATCCATCATCAAATAACGGCGCCACGGTTATCGTAGAATCCCCGTGACTTCGTCTGCGTGAACCAAAGCTCGTCTTTTTGCCTTCTACTTGTAAAAAATTATAATCATTAATCTACTAATATTTGATAGGAGTAATATGATGAATGACTATTTGTGATAAAATTTTTATAAGCGGGTCGAGAATAGAATACAAGCAATCTACACACGCACATTTGGTGTGAATTTTCATCAATATTTTATCATCATTTAAATGAACTAGCACTGCTCGCATTATACATTGGGTTTCGTTACATTCAATAGATATTAACATTTTGACTGCGAAAAATCTAGCTCCGAGAAATATTAATTAGATATTTTCTACTACGGAATAATTGAAATTGTATTCTTTTTTTATTTCTAATCCTGCCCATGTATTGTCAAAATATCTCATTAGCTTTCCCTAATGTGACATAATTTATCACTACATTCAGTTTTATTATAAAGGGTTCGCTGGTTTGTTTTTTTTTTTCTAACCCGTACACACACACACACACACACACACACACACACACACACACACACACACACACACACACATAAAAAAAGCACATAGTTTAGGTCTTGGTCTCTGTACAATCGGGAAATATGGTGGCGATCAAGGAAAAAAGTAGTGTGTTTAATAGAAAACACACAGAACTTGGGGTGTGTGTGTGTGTGTGCTTGTGTGTGTAGTAACGCTCTGATCAAGCGTAGTGTGAGCGGCCTCGCATTAGGGAGGACGCGGGTTCGAATCCCGTTCCGATCTTACAGATTTTGGTTTTCCATGGTTTCCCCAAATCACTCCAGGCAAATACCGGACTGGTTTCTTCAAAATTCCTTACGTTTCTTACCGCCATTCTTTCCCGCCTCTAATGACTTTTATGTGGACCAGGCGTAAAACCAAAACATTGAAAAAATACATCAGCAATGGTGGAATTTTTAGCAGCCACTAATATGGTAATTCACATGTACTCAGTTATTAAAGTTATTACCTAAGAAATTTTTCAGCCAGTTACTTAACATCCAGCGAAATTTCGGTTTAAAGTTTCAAATATCATCTTCATGCTTGGATCCCTGAACTTCTGCCATTCTATAGTCTTATTTGATCCTTCAAAAATTACTAGTTTGAGCTACACAAGTGTAATGTAAATCAATAATCAGTTACGTCACATGAAACTCCAGTGCAATTTAATTATACGATATTAGAAACTATTTATGGTAGGAGTTCTGTAGCTTGAACTGTCACAACAAAGTGTGTTGATCGATAACATGCAGATGAAAACAATGAAAGATAAACATATTCTCAATTTCTAGTAATAAAATTACTCTGTTAGATTGATCATAGCCCACAAGTAATTCAGTGTATCCCCATATCGAATGACGCTTTAGTGTGTGGAAAATACCGTATAAAAGAGAACTGATAGAGTGGTTGGATGAGGTCCAGAAAACAGCTACGTGTTCATTTATTGGCAATTGTAGTTAGAGGAAGGGGAAACGTAAGCGAAATTCTGGAGAAATTGGTCTGGGAAGATCTGAGCTATAGAAAACGTTGTACTCCGGAGAGGCTATTTGGGAGGTTAATGACAAAATTATTCCACGAGAATTGCAAAGTAATTTTGCTGACAGCAACATTCACATCGGCGTAGCAACCGTTACTATACGATAAGAGAAATGGTAGCCGAAGTAATCCTTTCACGAATTTTCTTTTCACACTAGGACAGAAAATTCGAAATGCAGCTAGCTAGTTGATAGTAAAGAAAGTGCCATGTTGGTTTCGGGAAGGACTAGAAACAATATTCTGCTGACTATCATCTATATTTCCATAGTTCTGCTATCGAGACTTATGAGAGGAAGATTCCCAAAGATTTGCCCAGTTAATTTTTTATCTATATATTTATTCACCAAACTGTTACGGAAACAATATGCAATTTGTTTACCGAGCGTGGTGGGTGAACATTAATGCCCTGGCCTCGCAAACAGGAGCACGTGGATAACAATACCCATAAGGCCATCCACATTTCGGTTTTTATGGTTTCACTAAATCACGCCAGGCGCATATCGGGATGGTTCCTTGAAAAGGCCATGGCCTAATACCTTGCAGTTCCGTGCCCTCTATCCTCTCTGAGCTTTGAAAATCAAGCAGTATGGCGCACAGAAACATATGGTGACTTAGTACTGTCAGACAAAGAAACTCAATACAGCCAAAACGAGGAATATGAACCAGACAGCATTCTAATGAATTTCCGGTCAACAAAGGAAAGCTTTGTGAGGGATGAAGATCAGTTTTAAGGCCCGTAAAAATTCCATGGATGCTAGGATTTGAACTGTGACCGCTTCGTCCCTTACATGTTTTCACTGAATGGATCAATCGGAGTTGGTACCCTGTGGGCCCCACTGCAGAGCTTCGTTCAGTCTAACCAGTTATCCTTTTTTTTATGTGAGAACTGAAGTTCTTGACGTCAGAGCTGACCGGTTGAGCCTGTCGCTCCTTTGTTCGCTTCGTCGGCCGCCACTAGAGCCATCTATTTTCATGTGAAAAGAGAATGGTACTCTTGAAAACGCTTAACTTCATCCGCAGTGTAATTACTGTTAAATCGCATTCATCAGGGCATAAAAGACTGAGGTAATTTCACATTGTTGGTTTCAACATTATAGTTTACGTTGTTGGGTATGTACATGACTATGATGGTATGTGTGTGTCATATGTATTATTTTGACAGAATGGAGAAGGAGAAACTCGGTCTTGGTTCGGTCATCCACTGGAACCGAATTTCGTCCGAACCGCATTCGTCCGAGTAATGCCCGATTTGACGGCCATCCAGTTCGTCCGATTAACCTCGTCCACTGCAGCCGAATAACGTCCGACACACATTTCCGATCTGTCAGTTGTTTCAGCACCAAGTGAACGGAGTGTTTATATAAAATGTTTAGTGATTTACATTTCGTAAAACATTACAAGAGTCAGGGCCGTATATATGATGTGTAGACCCGTGGGCTGAACCTTATGATACGCGCCCTGCACCGCAAATGTTTTGAAATTCAATCTCGCATTTTATGGTTATATTCTTAACCAAAATTCTAAGATAATCATTTGAAATTTATTATTTAACTGTAGAATCTTTTACTGTGTCTTATCTAGAAGAATATAGGATTGTTGAGATAAAATGAAAACAACTGAAAATCACTAAGATATATAGCTAATACAATTTATTAACATCGCTCTGAACAATTAAAGAAGAAAAAGAATGCGATGTTGAGAGTTATATCCATGTTACCAATTTCACAAAAGTACTGTATTTCAATTTTAAAAATAAATGAACATCCACAAAAAAAACATGATTAATTCGACCAAAAAGATTAATGTATATCAAGTTTCGTTAATTTGGTAAGAAATTGCATTACTACGTTACTGAAAAACGCTAGATTATGTTAGAAACTCAGATTTGATTCAATTGCGAAGTGAATGGATATACTTTTTGCTCCAAACGCCAGATACTTTAACTCCGCAGTTTCAACCTTTTATACAAATATGAAAAGTGAATCCGGAATAATAATATCGTAAACAGAAGACTAATGCTGAAGTCCAGAGATCGTGCTTAAAGAAAATCTCTGTTGTTTTTACGGCTATCTATGGCGTTTAAAAATTGAATATCCCGAATTAAAGGAAAGAATAATTCAACTTATGTTTAGTATGCAAAATAGTTATTATTGTAAAGTTATCTTATTGTTTTCATTAAAGGCTATGGTCAGATACATTGTAGTTGTGTGTTTAGTGCGAAGTAAGCTACATCTAATCCTTCCATCTTTGGGATTTGTTCAGAATATCATTTAATGCTGCTGCGTTATTTAACGTTGAAACATAAGACATGCCAAACAACTGAAGTGAGATTCTAAGCTTTAAAACGGTGAAAACCCCATCGAAATCTGCTCCGTGGTTTCCAAGTTTTTATAAAACAAATATATCCGGTATTCGTTTTATATATATGTAGATAGGTAGATGTATAGAAGATATAGATATAGAAAATAGAAGATAGATAGATAATAAAGAATGATGAGTGAGATGAGAAGGGTTTTTTACTAAAGCCTCAAGAAGAAACAAATCCCTGACTGCATCCGAGAAAGAGGTTTACCCAATAATTGATCACTTGCAGGACTAGCTAGTGTCACCATTTCATTCAGAATATCTATAATTAAACAAAATTGTGTAACGCAAAATATTGGTCGTGTTCATTTTATATCCAATGACTTTAACGATAGTCTGGTAAGAGAAATCAGCAAAAAATGACTTCTGGCGTTAATTGGGAAATAGCTACGTTCCATACGGAGTTTGGGGGGGGGGGGGGGGGAGGGGGTGTCTAGACAAAAGACACGTCAGCTACGTGGGGAAAGCAGAGTGAGCTGCAAAAGCTGAAATGTAGCAACGTACTTTATGGATGCGACCTAACAGTGTCGTATGCCATCATTCCTTACGCACTATGGGCAGATTTTAGATGAAATGGACTCTCTTGGCTGCGCATTTCTGTCGGTGTACCTAAATCAGTACGCGTGAAATCAAGAATGTTTTATATACATGAGCGTGGGTGTTTCGTAACATACAAATTTTCTGCCAACTAAGTAATATAAAAAATCTTATTTAAACGTTGACGTATTCAGTGAAAATAATCTAAACACATAAAAGGGAATTTGTTATTGTAGAGACCACCATCGTTTCCGGAAGAACAAGGGAAGGACTAGTTGCCGAAAGCCACCTGTTCGTGGCCTTGGAGTGGGTCAAAAGCAGTTCCAAACACAGTGACCTCGCAATACATGCGTTTGTGTAACACACCTAACAGTTGCAACACAGACGAGGAATGTAAGAAATCAAAATAATGTGGCATTAATACTTTAAAATGACTGTCTCGTTTTCATTAATATCATCATTCTAGATCATCTCCAGCCGTCAAAGAGTGGTTTTGAAAACCTTATCCTTCTCTATTGTACACCTCGGCAATTGAAACTCCGGACAAATTTCTCTCTCTCTCTCTTTTTTTTTTTTACTTATGGTTTTACGCCTCGTCGTCGTCAAGGTCATTAGAGGCGGATGGGACTGGAGACAAGGAACGGGAAGGAATTCCGCCATGGTCTTTTAGAAGGAAGCATCCCTGAAGTGATTTGCGGAAACCATGGAAAACCCAAATCTGGATGCTCGGACGGAGATCCGAACCGGCGTCCTCCTGAATGCGAGGCCAGAACGTTAACCGTTCACCCACCACGCTCGGCACAAATTTCTCTTCTGGTCTTCTGGCCAGAAATGTTGTACCTATTTTCTTTGTCAGAAAATGTATTTTTTAATGCTTGTACTCCTTTATCCTCGGAAATCTCATCCCTGTAATTTTATACTCTATTACTATCTCTTTTTGAGTTGTCGCACTCTGCTCCGTGTTATTTGCTAGAGCAGACGGAAAATCCTGCCTTTACTACGTACGCCAATTTGACCAGCTAAAGGTTTTCCGTTTCTTTACATCGCCTTTCTTACTTATCTAGTACAGTACATTGTTTTACAGTTACATTATGTTGGGGACATATTATACACGTTGAGTTCTTTTTACATATTTGAATGTCCTATTTTAAACACTGAATGGCCATAAAGTGATATTTATTTAAGACATAGGTCAGCTTAGATTCATAATAAACATTAATGTATCATTTGTTTTGGCATTACCTATAGATTGTAATACATAGTATTTAACAATCCTATTACAACTTTTACATCTTAATTGTTTTATAGAATCATTTAAACTAAATGTTTTGTAGTTATACAATCGGACTTTTATAATTTACAAGTATGTGAGCAATTTTGCGTGCCTTATTTTATGATTTAGAAACGTGTATGCACTTCTATTGTTAAGAGGAAGTGTGACAGCGATGCAGGAAGTAACTACATACAAATACAAAGTACACAGATAAAAAATTATAATGCAAAGCAGAGACATATGCGAAGTTCGTTTAAATTTACTTGTTGTTATTTACTACGATTAAATGCATAAATTCATTCAAGCAGACGTTTGCGATCCATTCTTTGTAGCCAGGTCACAATATAACCTAAGAATTTTTTGACAGAAGATACGGAACAGGAAGTTTTATTAAAAACTCGGAGAAAGTTTACTAGAAACGAAAAAAATTCACGAAGTATATCAAACACCAAAATAATCATTATTTGTTTTTGAAATTATGCTTTCCTTAGAAACTTTTCATCACAATAAAAATTTCCATCATCCTTGTGGAAGTAATTACAAGTAGCACAAAAAGCGAGGACAGAGATAAAATAAAAACATTATAATGTCACGAAGAGTTGCAACATTCATTTTCTCACTGCAGGTCTGATTTAATCATTGTGTATTCTGATTATCCCCGCAAGACAGGCGATAAAAAGAAAAGCAGAGCGGCATCTATATATATAAAGATGAATGTATGTAGCCGGCCTCGGTAGCGTAGGGGCTAGAGTGCTAGCTCCACGTGCCGGTTCGAATCCGGCCGCGGGCATGGATGTTAAGTGTTGTGTGTCTGTGTGAATGTCCTGTCCGTCCTGTGGTGTCCATACATAGAAAGATACGATGTACACTGGATGCTAAAATATGATCACATTGAGCTGGCTGAATGGCCTTAGGCGCCGAAAGAATGTATGTATGTATGTATGTTTGTTTGTTCTTCATACAAGTCCACAGTTTTCATCCGATCTCGATGAAACTTTGCAAACTTATCCTTTGAAACAAGGAGAAAAATACTGACTACATTTGGTTGAAAAATTATCTGTATAAATAATACATATTGTCTTATAATTTCGAAAAATTACTGAACGGCGATAGACAGACGCGTTGGATATGGAGGTCTCTGTACTGCTTTTTCGTGTAGCGGTTATGTAGCTCAGTGGTTAAAGCGATTCCTTACTAATGTTTGGGTAGTGGTCTCCGGTTCAAATCTCCGTGAAGGCTAAGATCTTTAAAATTTGTTTTTGATCGTAAGAGTCACGCCTGGACCATCGGTTATTCGGATTGTATGTTAAACTGTAGATATCACAAAGTTAGGGTTGCAATGCGAGACAAATCGTAGGTAGTCTTGCAATGCTGTAGGTGTACACTTTTTTACCTTATATTGATCCGTCAGGGGTGATTCGCAGTCAGTGTGTGTGTGATCTGCAGTAATAATACTATAAATGCGGTAGTAAGTCTCTGTCTTTTGTTACGTTTTGACAACTAAATGCCTTTACCGATATTGACAGAATTTAAGAAGATAATCTGTAGGGAGGACACAGTACAATTTTTTTCCGGTATGATTAACAGTTGTAGTCACGAAATTTCGAGAACTTATCGAAAGGTGACAGAGAGACGGATGTGTGTGTTAGTCTGTAATGTTACGTCGCTTGCTCAAGCTATGCTGCTCGCGCATTATGTTAGTGTATAATTTGTTAGTAAATTTCGTTTAGAGAAAATACGTATTATTTAGTATAGATGTCGATTTTTTCTGTCCTATTACTTTGTGCCTCCTTAAATGTTTCTGGCACCAGTTTATTTTGCCTTCATTTTTGACATGCCTTGCGGGCATAAACTGGCCTAAGTTGTAGCTCTAGCAGAGCACGTGCAGATAAAGTTATTAGAACCCAAGAATCGGATGTTCATGTTGAAGAAAGAAGAAAAGACCAAGCTGAAATAAAGCTGCCCTTAGTTAACACTTCCCCTCCTCCCCACATCCCCTCACCTTCGTTTGTTTTTCTGTTTTTAAATATATTGGAAACTGATTCTCTTCAAGAGACTCATTCGACGGTAGAATGATACAGTGATGGCTTTCCTGTGGTATTATGCCGAGTCGGTGTTGTTTGAGACCAATCCTTCGTTATCAACAACTTTCTATATTCAATTCTGGCAAGGAAATTCTTAATCCACGCGTACGAAGTCGCGGGTATCAGCTAGTATTCTATGTAGGAATATGCCGCTATGCCTGTGTATATAGGTATTTTTTATCACAACTTATGAGATGGTTATCAGTATCTTCTTAAAAAATTGTTCATTAGCAACACTAGCTGCTCGTGTAAAGATCTTTAACATAGCATCCTTCAACTACCCTGTTCGAAAATTTCTCGACTTCGATCGTAACTGGGAAAGCTAATTATTTTAAGTTAGAATAACAAATAAGTCTGTAAATTTGTATTTGTCTGTGGAGATAGCAAATTTTAGTCAAATCTCACGTTTCATATTTTGCCTCTAGGTTCGCCGTGCCTGGGAACTTTTCGGATCGGGTGCGATATTGCAGGCAGTCTGGTCATAAACTCCGCTAATCCATGATTTATAATCATCGTTCAGGATCTTTATTGTCAAAGCCGTGTATGGATTAACACCAATAAAATCGGATTAGTAGTTTAGTTTTGCAATAACTGGAGTTTCAAAATAAGCAACGCCAGCTATTTTTATTATAACACATCTGTTTTATTACTGAATTGGTCTTTACGCATATAAAAATGCCAATACTAAAAATACTTAACTTACAAAAACCTACTCCAAATATCCTGGAAACAAATTAACCACGTTTATTTGTTGGTTTATTATTGTTTACATTTTTGTGATCAGTGTTATTTCATTTTTCTAAACCGAAAAACAACATTACAAAAGCATTAAAACGTTGATTTAAAATTTGTTTAATGAATTGATTTGTTTTTTTACGAACTGAATACTTATCCATTATACTTTTTTACCCGTGTTGTCACTGCTCCTTTGCTCATTATAGGACGACGCTATTTCACCGCACAGCTGGCTATAGTATTTATCTTTCACATAACGATCAACTGTTATGCTGATCAATTTATGTTCCGGAATCGCACTAACTCCATTGTTATAGTTAAAAACTCCACATCTTTCATTTACCTATCTTTTTTTTTTTTTTTTTTTTTTTTTTTTTTGGTGATGGTTTTTTGTTTGTTAGAACTTGAAGGTTTGTCATCGATGAGGTCATTAAAACCGGAAAAGCACTGTGGACAAAAAAGAAATGAGACATATTTATGAAGGAATCATCCCGGTATTTGCCTCGAGTAGTTTGGTTATCATGGAAAACGGAAATATGGACGTTCGGGCCAGGGACTAAACTAGCCTTGTCTCAAATGCCAAAGGTTTTATCACTACATGTCTACTATCGGAGTTATGCGGTTACCAGATCCTTTCATCCTGTCCAATTTTTTGCCTATGTGTGTAGGTGTTTTATAAATGTGAATTTTGTTTGCTGTCCCATATGACGATTTAGAAGGAAGAAGATGAAAACTATCGGTGGTACTTGAAGCTTTTTTTACTTATTGCTTTACGCCTCGTCGACGGCTGAGGTCATTACAGGCGGGATGGGACTGGGGACAAGGAACGGGAAGGAATTCTGCCATGGCCTTTTTGAAGGAAGCATCCCAGCATTCGCCAGGAGTGATTTGGGGAAACTATGGAAAACCCAAATCTAGATGCCCTGTCGGGGATTCAAACCCGCGTCCTCCCGAATGCGGGTACTTGAAGCCTGTTCTCCAGATATAAGTGGTCGTCCTAAGGTCTCATGCTTCCAAGGTCGGTTTTTGGACCAAATACCCCTTCTAAAGTCGACTTTCGCGTCATTTATATACCTTCTTACCTCTACCATCCTACAAAAATTTAAAACCTCACTTGAGATTACCGATGACCCCCTCCTCCTTGGTGAGGTTTCGTGAGATTTCACCCCCCCCCTATTTCACCTCACGTTATTAATGGACGCCCCTAATGACCCCATCCATCATATGTCCTTTCTCTCATGCAGTGTGGAGAGGTTGTTCAGATTTCTTTCTTTCTTTTTTTAAATCCTGCGACTGTAGAATATACTTTGTTTATGATACAAACAGATTATTTAGAGCTGCAGATATGACCGCAGTGTCCAAAGTTTGTTGACTTATTATCCAAATACGAGGCAGATCTAAACATGCATCTGTACCTAAATTTAAGGTGTGTATTAAATAAGGGAAATACTGAGAATCGTATGGTGACTATACCCTCAGTGTGACAATACCAGGCAGCAATGTGATTGAAATAAAATATTATACATTAACGGTGTAAGTTAATACAAAATTTTAAATACTTTTTTTCTTTTTTTCCAGGTGAGTGCCCATCTATACTGTCTGCAAAAAGTGGTAAGCTGAAATATATATTTTGCTGTTTGCACATATAGTTGACCTTGCTTACGATTTCAGAGCTTTTTTTTTTGTCAAAGTAGCTGCATTCAGAATTTACAAACTTCAGTTCACTTCTGTAGAGGGTCATGAAAAGCGAGAAAGATGTTAAACAGTTCAATTGAAATTACACCAATAAAATGATTAGTTACACTGATATCTAATTTCATGGGATTTCCTAAAAACCTGGTGAAGCTCGTATTTATGCGCCTTATTCTACTGTGGTTGAATTATTTTATTCTGTTTAAAGATATAGTAGATGCTGTGCTACTTTGAGACAAGCTTGTGTCAGTTTACTTCATTGTGATCTTTGTTTCTTAAAAATTGTAACTTGAACCATTTTTCGCATATAGCATTCAGTCGCTATAGACAGTCTCCTCATAATAAATTTCTGATAGACTTGAGAACTATCTGAGGTATATCATAAGCCAGGGGTGGCCAACCCAAATGATCTTGCGGGCCACTTTGGAAGTGCATCATAACTCCGTGGGCCGCATATAAAATTATATATCCTCGCTAAAGACATTTTTTTGGAGTGAAAAATCGAAACATGAGTTATTATTGTATTTACTATTATTCTTACATGTAAACATAGATAACACAATAATAATGATACTAAACGCACATTTTAAATAAATATATATAACACTAAAAATGAAATATAAAAAATATTTTGTAAAAGTGTGATGTATCTCGCGGGCCGGAAAAATGTTCAAGGCGGGCTGCGGGTTGGCCACCCCTGATATAAGCAATCTGATAATTACACCTGTCCTACACTGTTGGTAGTCTTTCGAATGGTTTAACCACCACACAGCTAGCTAACAGCGTGTCAAATACCTGATATAGTTACCACAGCTAACTAATCCTGTGTTCTAGAGGGCGTTTTCTGACATTGCGTAATAAATCAGATGACAGGTTTCAAATGTGATTATTGTTCGCTAATTATAATTAACTCTGGCAAGAAGTCAAACGAACAGGCTGAAAATTTCCTCTTTATTTTGGATCGCCAAAATATCAAGTGGAAACATCAAATTCACTCGGGTTGTAGACTTCTTACATAAAGCTTATTTAATTGAAATTGTCTTTGGCTACGAGGCCTTACAACCAGCTATATTATTGTGATTTTTTTCTCGGTTTAAATATTGGTTTTCCATAGTGCACGTGTTTCGCGATATATAGGCAACACAGACGGACACGAAACTTATAGTCCGTTCAGTTAACAGAGGCGGTCAAGGTCACTCTGCTCTCTCTCTCCAATGCCCTCACGCCTACATGCGAAGAGGAAAGAGTTTTTGCTGAGCTACTTTGCCACTCTCCTGCCCGGACATAGCGGTCTGTTCAGAGGGGTAGGCTACGGGTGGGGGATGAAGTGAGGAGTTGGCAAAGGGAACATGATCTTGAGCCGCCAATTGAGGGTTATAATTTAAACCACCCATGCTGGAGGCCGGACTCGAACCGGCGACTCCTACAACGCGGAACAAACCCGCTATCCCTACGCTGCTGGAGTCGCCTACCCAGCATTCTTCAGGTCTGCAACTGCAAACCGAACACGTAATAGGGAAGTAGAAAATGTTGACCGTTTTTTTCGTGTCTGGGGTGAGTGGGACGAGAATAGTTATGAAACCAGCGTGCGCAAGCATTCTGGCGTATTCCCAGAGCAACTGAAGAAAGAGGAGGAGGCTGTGTTGTTTGGGCGAGAGAATAACGAGTGTGGCGACAGCTTGCAGCTGACTCAGTGCTCGGGAAGCAGCCTGCGCGTCGCCTCCGTGTCCTTGGGTGTGGCGGCTCTAGGGGCGTGGCCCACTCTGGCGTCATACGTGCCGCCATCACTACCACGTGACACTTCAATTACAATGCAGAAGCTGACGTTTATGAGTACAGCCAACTCGCAGCCTGTAATACTTGAAAAGAAAAGCAACGCTAAGGCTAATGCAGACTATGTAATATACGGGGTGCAGTGGTCTACAGCTTTGTTGTTTTTTTTCCTCAATCCGCATGTTGGTAGACCTGTAGTTTCCTTCTGAGCAGACCTAGTCTATGTTTTCATGTATTTTCTTCCTCCCTTGATGTTCATTTTTTTGCTTCGAGCTATACTGCTCGACTGGGTCATTAGCTCAGAGAAGGGGTAGGGGACAAGGAAGAGAAAGAAATTCGGCTATGACCGTTGTGAAATAACTATCCTGGAATACGCCTGAAATGATTTTGGAAAAACCACATTAAACCGAAATCTGAAAGGTAGTACAATTGTTCCGCTATATTACTTTTCGTTTCCACAGTGTTTTTTACGTGCGCCCTACTTCCATATATCCTCGACAGCATCTCCTCATCCTTTATTCTCATTCTGCACACGGTATCGCCATCGTTATCTTTCAAGTTTTTTCTTTTAAACTTTCTGTAGAGTCAAGTTTTTGAGACACAGGTACACGTACTTCATACGAACCTTCTCACAAATCTTTCTGGTTTCCAGCAAAATATCTCTCGAGAAGGCTTCTAAAGCTGTCGCTGTTCTCTTCATCATTATGGAGGACCACGTGAACACTGGTCATCTGTTTAGACAGGCGGCCAGTGTGAAATATGAGGTGCTGGGAAATGTACGCTACCCATGATTAGAACCGGATTTGTGAGATCCGGAGCATTTAACCCATTGGCTGAATATTTATGTTGCCATCCGTCTGCGAAACTTGAATTTGTGTTTTATGTGATGTATTTTCGTCTGTAAAATGTGCAGTTTATGAATCGGAGACTGGGTGGGGATCGTGCCAGAAATTCGCCTCGATGGTTGCTGGAAATCACCTATTTTTTTTATATTGCTTAACGTCTCCTATAACAACTAGGTCTTTAGAGACGGGAAAGGATGGGGGGGAAGGAATGGGAAGGAATTCGGCCATGGCCTTTTGAAGGAAGCATCCCGGCATTCACCTGGAGTGATTTGGGGAAACCATGGAAAACCCACATCTGGATGCCCGGACGGGGATTCGAACCGCCGTCCTCCCGAATGCGAGGCCAGAACGCTAGCCGTTACACCACCACGCTCGTTGGAAATCACCTAAAACCCGCATATTCTCGTAGTATCGCTGCACTAACGAGTTTTATATTTATTCTTTGTTGTCATTACTAATTCGTCTTTAGAGCTATAGTCACTATATGTTATGCGTTTTGTGGTTCTTCATAGTTTCCTAATAGTGCTACGTCATTTGCGAAACCACTTGTCGTTAATTCTTGCCTTATTTTGTTTTTTCGCGAGAACTGTGTGTCCTCTATGTAGAGTAATACTTTTGCTTCCTTGTTTTTAAATGTAAAAATCAGCGATGATACTACTTTCTTTACATCGCAGCACGTAGACATTTCCTCCCCGTTGCTAGTACTTGGGGATAATTCTACGGACATTTCCTCCACATATAATTTTTTCTTTTTGTCTGACAAGCGCGTCGCTCGCTGTCATTGAATGAGTGTATTTGACCTTTTTTGTAAGACCGAAACTGGTGGTTGAACGATTAACTTTCGAATCTAACATTTCATATGATGTGTGCTCGATAACCAGTCACGGTATGCAGATCTCAGTTTTCCATTGATTTCCAAAATCACTACAGTATAATGCCGGAATAATTGATGGTTAAAGGCCATTGCCTATTGACCTTCGACTCTGTACATCACATTCTCAATGAGGTCCGATCGCTATTTTTTAAAGGATCTTTTGTTATCATTTCATATACCGTCTAGGTCGATCTCATTTAAGTACGATCTACCCTAATAGCGATTTTTTTTGCAAAGTTTTGTATCTAAGCACTGAGAAAAATTTTCGCGTAGTTCCATTAATAAAATATGTAGTTTTTTAAAAGAAATATGTAGCCTTAGGTCTCTGCTACCATTCAGTTCCATTTTGTGTTTACTGTCGTAATTATTATATCATCCTTTGCTCAAAAGATTTTAAGATACTAGTACAAGAGAAGAAGAACAAGAATTGCTTATGCTCTAGGCCGGACTCGAACCCGTGACCTTATAATGGGAGACCAGCGTGCTAGCCTCTATACTGCAATGGCCGGCCGTGTGTTGATTATCAAGGCAGACGTAATGTGGAGACCAACTCAACATTGGCCTAGTTGACCTCGGAAAACCACATGAAAACCGTGATTATGGGATGTTGGACCCGAGATATGAACTTTAGCTCGATGCACCTTAAATTGTCAGCGAGGGAAGTGATTCAACACGCTCCTCCAAACTGCTGATAATGTTAAAGCTAATTTTGTGGTAAGTTTGGATGTGATTAAGTAAAACAACTGCCAGCTAATTTACTGTCGTGAAAATTATTACAGTAATTTGCGACCATCTGTTTAGCACGAATACAAAGTACATGCATAAGCTACGAACAGATTTATTAGGATAGCCGTTAAAAATAGAACCTAGAGGTAAAAGTGTGAATAGGGCAAGTTGTAAAGGAATTATTTACCTGTAATCTGGCGGTCCTTGTTTTAATATCTTTTTTTACTACTTTTCTTTTGTATAGTTTGTTATGATATATTGTGCGAGTATATATTTGACGAGTTTTGCATATCGTCAAGTTGGTACGCCAAGTGCCGTGTAACAAAGTTTGTATCTTTGGAGAGGAGGCAGTCATATGTGAGAGCAAGATGGCAGACGCGGAAAAGTTATTCCAAGCTGCACACGTTTGAAAGTCGTACTGAAAGGACACGACGAGGAGCGATATCGAGATATACTTATTTCGTTCAGAAATGATTATATGAACAGTGCAAATCGTATGAAGTAAACTTTGGATGTATATTTTGATACAGTGAATGCTAAATGCAAATGAAGTATTCAGTATTGTGTGCGCGTGAATGGGAGCTTACAGCAATGTTTAATGGGGCTCCTCCGTAATGCAAACCACCTTAGAAGGAATTCTCCTATTGGTATGAAAATCTGTACACTCGTTCCTTTGGTGATATTATTTAAGAATAATTGTATATTATAGCCATGACATATACATTTATCGATTAAATACTTTAGAAAAATGGGATCTACATTAATACGTCGGAACTTACAAAAATTGTCCTATCAGTCTGAAATTTGGTACACACATTCCTTAGGCGAAAATCACTCGAAATGTGGGTAGATGCATACAGGTTATTCTGCAATAAATGCACGTAAATAGCTGTTGATAATTATTCCATGTGACTTCAAGTCTTCATTGTTGGATAAAAACTGCTTTCCACATGCAAATTGGAGATACTTAATAAGTAGAAAATCAGTAACATTTACAATTTCTCTGTGCGTAGCAGAAATATTAGTTTGTGAATAAACGTGAAGTGTTTGTATAAATAGAAAGTCGCCGTTTACTTCAGTTCTGGCTAGAACAGCGCATTCAATAATTCGAGAACAGCACTGCCTTTGAGTTCTATTTCTGCCTATCCAGGTTTAGTTACGTTACTCATTTCTCGATAAAAAATGATTACTGAAAGCAAAAGTATTATAATTCATAATTTCTGGTTCTTGTTTCTACGTTTTGGTGCATTTAAAGTCCTAGGAGGAAGCTGCATAACTAATGTGGAAATACTTTTAATAATTTTACTAGCAATGTTTTGTCATATAGCCTCTGGGGGAAAAGTATTCAGAATGTAACGTTGCGCCCAATGTGAAACCTTTGGTTGCAAATGGTATCCAGTCACATTCTGCAGATTTATGTCAACGCCCCAAGTGCCTACTGCGTTCTCTCGAAGGAATCTGGCAAGCAACGGCAGACAAATGGGGTTATTCCCTCCCGAGACATAAGCAAATTTCTCCTCTTTCCCATACTGTTCCACCACCAAAATGTGGGTCGGAGCTCCGTTAGCAGTCCGAGCGCTCGTAAAATTCCCGATTTCGGGCATAGGAAATTTTCGTTTTAGTGCGGCCTCTCTCCGATAGAACTGTTCCGCAGTCTGTCTGTAACTGCCGCCCATCAAAATTCTCTCGTTTATTGCTTGCAGTAAAACGAAGCCAAAGCGAGTTCAACCCCCTCTCGACGGGCATAACACCGGCCGGCCAGAACTGAAATACACGACGCGTGATTTACGCCAATGTTTACGGGACGCACTCGACGTAGTGGTTATGACGGTCTGTTTCACGTCCCGACTATAGTCGGAACACTACCGGGTGAGCTCTGGAGATCTAGTCTTCCCTTACAAACCTGTAACGAAAAACACAAAATTGTCATATATAAAATTGCTGCTTGCGCTTTTAAGTATTGTTTCAGATCCATCCCTAGTCTAGTCCTATGCCGCCTCTAATAACCACGACGTTGACCAGGGTTAAAACCGGAAAGAAACGAAGCCTCTATGCTGTCGAGGTGTACTGCTCGTCTACGTCGACGTCATTAGTGTCGTGACGAAGGTGGAGCAAAGAACTAGAAAGGAATAGACTATGGCCTTTTGAGGGAACTGTGTTACCATTCGGCTGCAGTGGTTTCAGAAACCCATCAAAAATCGAACTCTGAATTGCCAGACAAGCGATCGAACCCACGACCTCCCGAATGCCAGATTCGATCTTCAACAGCTCGCCCAAGAGGCTCGATAGGATACTACTGACGGTAATTCGTAAATTAATGTGGACGTTAACATTTTAGGGCCCACCTACTGTCTCTTGGAAGAGTAGATCTGAATGGTCAGACTCCAGGTTTTATCGTCTTCTTTCCTCTTTCATGCAAAAAACAAACATGAAGCGACACTTAAATGGTACTGATCATTTTCTGTATACGTGCAAGAACAACAGGCCACACTTACCGTGGTGGTTGAGTGGTAACTCTCTGGCCTTGTATTCGAGAGGAGGCGGGTATGAATCCCCGTCCGGATGTCCAGATTTCGGTTTTTTATGCTTTCCCGAATTCACTCCAGGAGAAAGCAGGGATGTTTCCTTTAAAAGGTCATGGCCAAATCCCAACTCATGCCTTGCACCTCTGCCTCTAATGACTTTTCGACGAGGTGAAAAGGCATAAACAAAAAACAAAAAAAAATCTATGTCACAGTAGGAAAGAAAGAGGCATCCCTGCAATTGTTTTCAGGAGTACCAAAATATCAGAATTCGGTTACTGACTTTAGTTCACTTATTCATGTTTTTATCAAGATTTTATTGGGCTATTTTTGAAACTGTATAATTTATTTACTAGTTCATTGTTATTAATGAATTCACTGAAAAAGATCTATATGGGTAGAATCTGTTCGCTTTTTAATTTTTGGATGAACATGTGAAAAAGACGATACGCCTAAAACGGGGACGAACAGTGATCACGGAAAACTTCATTTTAAGCATTAGTTTATTTCTGATAGTACGTGAAGTAATTCTGTCAATCGATTTCATTACCTCATCTAATTTGGGTTAGGCAACAAAAATACAACGTATCTTCGTGTGATGTTCCTTTTTAACTAATTATTTTAATCACTTGTATGTTAATTTTATTTGTATTAATAATGCAATGGTTTTAATCTGAAGTTACGCTAACTCCAGAAGATGAATAATGTACAGTTCCGTTATGACGATTCATTCGTACGTGATTTATAGCATGTGTTGAAACATCTCGCATCCTTTAAGCCTTAAATATTTGTAAAGTGAGGTTTATTATTAGGTTATTTGATTATACAATATTTCGCTGTGATTGTTCTTCTAGCAGCACCACGTTTCGCTCATACAAAACATGACGAGCTTACCATTCTGTTGACTGGAAACGTGGGTGTTTGAGAATTTTAAGCGATTCCGAGGACGACCAAAGAAGTGTGCTGTACTGCGTAAACAGCGTGCCTGAAGTGAAAACAGAACACAGCAAAACTTACGCGGAACCAAGCTCTGTAACGACGTCAAGGAACCAAAAGTTGGGCTATAAACACGGACAGCCTTCAAATCAACGCCTGTTTTGCTGCGTCTCGTAAAAAACTTTGCGGTGTTCGCCAAATACAGCTTGTTATATAGGTCAGACCACAGTTTGGATATTAAATCAGATGTCAAGGACATTTTTCGTGATAAGTAAGACTTTTTCACGAAATAAATACTCTTAACAATCGTCTGAAACAGACATAAAAAAAATCAGTGTCAGGAAAGTTAAGACACGACAATACATAAATCAAACGGAGGAAATATAGGACTACCCATCGGAAACTTTTATTAGGGGAGATATATCATAATTTAAGATATTCAAAACAAGAAAGGAAAATTTTTTACCCAGTCTGAGAGGGATCTGGATGAAAAGGAAATTTCTTGAGCTCCATCAGCATTCTGAGAAAATTCAGAAATGTTAAAAAAAAAGAAATACTGATGAAATTCTATGGACATGATCTGATGAATAACAACAGACTGGCCAAGAGAATTCTTGACCTTGCAATCTCAAAGAAACTGAAGAACAATTGACTACTTGATATCGAAAAGGGACCTCCAGGAAATTTGAACCACAGGGAATATAATAAGGGACAGATGCAGAACCAGAACTCCAGACTTAGCCAGCAAATCGCATGCTGGATGAGGGAACTCCTGGACTGAAGAAGGTAGGAAGTACCTCAGCGAGAGGTTGAAGATATTTTGAGAAAAGATAAATTTAAAAAAAAATCGGCTAGATAAGTTCAGTCGCACTACTCAGCTGGGCATAAAACGATAAAAAAGGAAGCAATACTCGTAATAACGACTACTGCAGGGACAAACACAGAATTTTACCTAAAATGGCCATCATCTTCACCAATCAGAAAGAACTAAAACGTGTTCCCTCCATAAGGGAACCTGGCGGATGTTTCAAGACAGCTGGCGGAAACTTTACAAGCTGGAAGAATGGGCTAAGGAGATCAGTTAAGCGACCATGTCGTTCGGTTTTAAGAGAACCACAGTGTACTAAGCGTAGTGGGTAATCTAATGCTTTGGCCTCTGATTCGAAATGACAAAGGATTTAATGCCTGGCTGGTCATCCAGGTTTCGATTTTCCTTTGCCGGGAAAGTTCCTTCAAGGCCATGGCTGAATTATTCACCGCTTCTTACCCCTGTCCTTTCGCGCTTCTAATCGTAGAAGCCATTAGAAAGGAAAAAAAAAAAAATTATCTGGTTGACAAACATTCATTATTTCGGTATTACTATTTAACACAGAAAAATTACGTAAGCAAAATATGAAAATTATTGGAAAATGTGGGAAAAGTGAACTGTTTCGTAACAACAATTTGGGAATAAATCTTAATAGGAAGCGTCCATAAACTACGTGGTTCGGTCTAGGGGTGGGAGGGGTTGATTGGATAGCTATGTTGCGCTACGTGGGGGCGGGGAGGGGAGAGAGGTTCCGAGAGAGGCCACGTAGCTTTCCATTCATATTATTTTTCAAAGTTAAAATGAATTACAGAACACACAACAGCATGTGAATATTTATTTCCTTCATTTAATTATCTCCGTATGTAATTTAGTATAGTCTGACAAGAGAAAACAGTACAAAATGTCTGCTGGAATCAAAAGGGATAAAAGCTCCGTCCTACGTGGGAGAGGGGGGGGGGGTAGAGGCAAAAGCTACGTCGGGCTACGTGGGGGGAGGGGGGTTCACAGGAGGTCAAAATGGAGCTATGTGGTTTATAGACCCTCCCATATACTAGAGTGCACTAGAAAATGCTGCTTCGCTGCCAGAGTAGCAGTATTGGATACCTTCCAATTATGCAGTTACTGTAAGTAGGGCTAGCCTGAGTAGATTTTGAAGAAGACATGGAGAGCTTTCAAGTGTCAAAAATTATTTTCTCTGCTTAGGGGTGACGTCTGATCAAAGTTTAACTTAAAAAATTGACCATGTTCCCTTTCTGAAGGATTGGAAAATCTGTTTCTATCAGAAGGTTTAATGATTTGCCTGCGTAGGAATCTAACTAAAAGCCAGTTTAGTAATAATCGCACAGATATAGTGAAAGGACTATGATTTATTGAATGTCTTAGAAACACGAACTTCCTTCGTCAGCTGTAACTAATAATTAGATAGACGATAAAGAGAAGCAGCAAATGGCAGAAGAAACTGGAGCGGTGTCATAAGAAAGGTTTCAAGGTCACCGGACGTAATTACCTGTGAGTAATTTGTTTCCGACAACGTTTCAAATTACACCGACAGACCTCCGATTCAGTCTGGACAGCTTTCCAAACCAGACAGACTGTCATGGTTGACGGTGCCTGTTTTCCTTGGTCAACAAGAACTTACTTATCCCTCCCTTACCCGGAGTTGACTTTGAAGAGCCACGAATGGCACGGAGAAATCTTTTTCCTCTTTCACTGTCGCGTATATGGATACTTGGCAAGGGGCGTCCATTAATTACGTGAGGTGAAAGGGGGGGGGAGGTTGGGCGAAATCTCACGCAATGACACCAAGGGGGAAAGGGGGGGGGGTGAGGTCAACGAAAATCTCACGTGAGGTTTTGAAATTCTTGTATAGGATTGTAGAGCTAATAAAGGGTCTACAAATGACGCGAAAGTCGACTTTAGGGGGGGGGGAATTTCGTCCAAAAGTGGGGTGTATAAACGCCCTTGGAAGCATGAGACCTAAAAGAAAGGTCTCAAAAAGTTAAGAGGTCGATTAGTAGGAGGGGGAGGGGGCGTCTCCGTCAAAATCTCGCGTAATTTTAGAGATGGGAGGGTTCCGACCAGATGTCACGATGTCTCACCAGAGACGGGGGGGTCCTGAAAAATACCTCGCGTAATTAATGGACGCCCCAAGTTGTTCTGATTGGAAAGAATGAATTTTAAATATTAGAGTAAATAAGGCCTTGTGCCATACAAGTCCGTTGCAAATAATGTTACCACTAAGGAAAAATCGGAGAAAATAACTTTGGGTATTAGATACTTGAGTTGCATGTACAAACCTTCTTCATCGGTTTTACATTATGGAATGCTCCACCCAGTATCTATGATAAGTGTCACTCAAGAACTGCCGCTGGAATTTAAACATCTATCCAGCGTAGCGAGTTTGATGCAGTTTCGCGTTGTCACCTACTTGGATGATGATATGTTCTCAGTTTTCGCCTTAGTGTAAATACTAAATTAACTTCTGTTTTGAAAATTTACCTCGTTCCGTGGTCTAAAACTTCTTCACCTATATGAACGCTATATCTACTTTGATATTCTGCTGAATTTCCTTCTAAATAGAACGAGCGTAATGAATGAGGACAAGGGTTCGAATCCCCGTCCAATCATCCAGATTTGAGTTTTCCATGGTTTCCCCAGATTACTCAAGGTGAATGCTGGTATGGTTCCCTTAAAATACCATAGCCGAATTCCTTCCCGTTCCTTGCCTGAATTCTTTTCCCGCCTCTAATGACCTCGATGTCGACGAGGCTTGATTCCACTATCAAAGAATCTAATCACATCTTCAAGTTTCTCTTATTTCTAAATTTGATTTTCTGTATGACAGAAAGCTAATTTCTGCTGTTTGTATTCGATTCTGGATGTGTTTTATTATTATCCATTTCCACTTTAGTTTGTACTTGGTACCCGAGTTTATTGTGAAGCAGTAGTACACATTGGGAACCCCATTATTACACAATAGTTGTTAATCTATTCATCAGTAGGGTTGGAATCTTTAGGACAATCATATTTTTTTCTTGTCTTCTTTTTGAGCTCCAATGCTTATTTAAACACTGATTCAACGTTTCTGATTGTATTTAAATGTATTTTATATAGCATATAAATGCATATTCAGACCATTCTCCTAGTTTTGGTCATATTTCGATAATATTGATGGTCATATGGTCATATTTGGAGGAAAAATCTGATAGTTTTTTAATAGTACCGGGAATTCACTAGATATAGAAAAGAAGAAATTAAGATAATTATTAACAGAACAGTACTTCTACTATACAGGTGGGGGAATGCACCAGTCAAGAATTGAAGTTACACATTACTGTCACTCTCCAAACGTAATGTTCTGCGTCAATCAATATCTCAGTGAAATATCCTCAGTCATCGTTAAATCTGCAGTGGATCAGTGAGTAGACCTACCGCCATGCCGAATGTAAAATTTTCTGAAAGTGCGAAGTTACGAAAGGGAATTTAGAGAGGAGTATTTTAGTACAGATGAAAGAGTTCTATTCTAAAATTTATCTGAAATTAAAGTGAATTCAACAAAACTATTTAAAATTTAATTTCATAGTGGTGCAACGAATGCATGGAAACAATTATGCTGTCTACATAAAAGCGACATAACTCGATAAAATAAATGATTTGTAATTGAGCATGTTTTGATGTATAGTAAATTTAAATGTTTGGTCATATTTTATTATTTTTAGGTCATATCTACCGGTTTTTAAGGTCATATTTGCCTGCATATTCCTCTACTTTTTTTTGGTCGTAAAGATCCGACTCCTATTCATCATTACAGGACGCGGAACCTTCTGAATGCCAAGTATGAACGTTATCTCTGACCCAATATGCTTGGTAGTTATTGCGCTAGGATATAAAGGAGTCCATGGACATAAGCTCAACCAGAAGCCTGTCAGCATCTTCCACAGTGGCCACATATTCACTCAACACGCGAGGTTACAGACAGTTATTAGACGTCCTTCGTCGACATCATTCTACCTGAGTTAGTATAAGCGTAGCGATCATTCAAGACGTCGCGTCGGCTCGTCCCTAATGGACACAGCCAGAAGACAAATTTACTCGTACAGGCTCTCTGTAATAAATCACAGAGCCTGAGTTTACCTTACGTAATGCCACAGGAGCCATCAGGTTTATTTGGAAGCTGCAACCTTCGCAAGACTTTCAAGGTAAATGAAAATCTAGGCACGGTATAGACATCGCTTCCTGTTTTTCTGCGATCTGCTTCAGAATATAAATAGATGAACAGAACTGAAAGTATAAAAATGGAGGCTTTCTCGGCGTTGTATATAGATGAAATGTTCTCATTCGGCTAGTTTCCCGAAAACATTTCATCTAGAACTGAAAGTGTCTGCGGGTTCTAGTTATAAGGATCAATTGAAGACAAACGATACATTTTGAAACCATTTTACTGAAATAATAAACAACAAAACAAATTCAAAACCATTTCTATGTATAGCTTCCACTACTGTCTCATTTTTTTTTACTAAAAAAATTCCTTTAACCCTAAAAATTTGTTGGTCGTGTACACGCTCGAACTCTTGCAGTTTTTTTCGCTGGGAAATAAACACAAAATGAAGGGCTATCCATCACAGTGATGACCTAATCAAAGTAACCAACATCAGTTGTGGTGGAACAGAACATATTAATCAATGCGCTAGTGCACAGTTAGTTTCACTGATCCTTTTATCAAGTCTTTATCAGTCACAAACTAATAAAGTAGCAGTATAGATGAATCTTGCAAGCTACTTCCGGTAACGTACAAATGAGGGCTTTAAGCTTGACATCAAAATCATTAAAGCAGGAAGAGGTTCAGGGTACAGGAATGGTACGAGATTCGTCCACGACCTTTTGAAGGAACCGTGTCGACATTCTCCTGGAGTGATTCTGGGAAACCACGGAAAACCGAAATAAACGTGCCCGGACTGAGGATAAACCCGCGTAAACCCGAATGCCACGCCCGATCGTGAATCGTCCTGGGCGGGCTTAGCTGTCATCTCCAAAGTTCAACCCAGTTTACTTACCTCCATAATTACTTGTATACATAATTAATTAGATCTAAAATAAACTGCATCCAAAATAATATTTTGAACAGGTATGTAAATTAGAACTGAGTGATTGAGGTAGGTTCGGGAAGTAAGACTTAATGGACTCCATGTATCACATTTAGTTTTTTTATTTTTCATCGATGACTGGGTCATTAGAGAGGGGAAAAAAATAACCCGTAGTAAGTAAGCAGCAGTTTTAATGAAGACACAAAGCTGGCATTCGCATGGAATGATTCTGGAAAACATGTGAAACGATACGTGGTTGACCGGAACTGAAATCGAACCAGGTTCCTACGATCATTAACGGCTCATTCACCAGCCACAGATGCGGATGCCGAGGTTAGATATATTTTATTTTCGACTTTCCAGTTCTTCTATGAACTCTGTGTAAAATTGCATTCGAGTATTGGGCAAATGGAATAATAGTTTAGTCTCTGCTTGTTAGTTGTTTTACTATTCTAATATTAATATGAATTAACTATGACGAAAGAAATGAATCAAACTTAAATGAGAAATAAGAACAAGCTCATTGAAATGATTCTTAAGACTTCCGCGGCCGTCTTTGTACATGATTTATAGGTTTACGGGTTACGCCGCGTCGTTTATTGGATTATCTAAGCTTTCGGCTGTTATACTCCAGCCTTCTTCAGAGATACTGTTTATATTTATATTCACATAACAACAGTCGCCAAGCATCGCAGAGGAAAAGGCCGCTATCTTCGTTGATGTTGTTGGAATTCCTTAAGAGTTCTGCTGCCTCTTTCACACGTCGAGGCCGCCACTGGTATTCTCTCCAAATATAACAACAGCGACAAATCTGCCTTCGTTCGCCATGCTATTAACACCGGGCATGAAATAAAATTTCAAGACACGAGGCTACTGTGTCACTCACTGTAAAGCTATAAATCAAGCTGATAGAAACTTTTCTTTTGCTGGTGGACTTAATCTTGATGGTACTACGAAAAATAATTACCTGATTAGTGTATCTCCCCACCAATGTAACAGAGGATGATTTTTTTTTTCGCCTAACCCATTGAGTATCGTTTGATTGAACAGTTATACAAAAATGAAACGAGTGTGGTTGTGAGACATTTATATTTAGTTTTGCGTGGAATCCGAAACTCGGAGCGTTGTAGCGTACATTACATGACAGAGCAAAGCTTTGCCAGTCATACTGCGGAAGTCAAGGAGTCCGTGGTTGCCTTGAAGTCTAGTAAACAACTTCCTGCGGGGAGCGAGTGAGTGCCATGACCCACTTACAAAAACAATTTCGGCAACACACTCGTGTGTCACTCACTGGGGAACATCTGTGTTGATCCCTTCGGAGACCTGTCAGTGTTGGGCTGTACGACACCCAACCACAATGGCGAGAGAAACCTCCGTCTTGCTACGCTGAGCTGGCAGTTGACTGTTTTATGTGACTTCGCAGGAGATATAACATTGACAGCCTTCCTAATTACTGCACTTATCTCTCATGAAAGCTGTGCTATGTATTCAGTTTGATCTTTTGCGTACGAAAGGATTGAAAGTAACAGTAACTAAAGTTCGTAATTTTACTAAAAATTTATGTATGTTCATTTGGACCAACCAAGACCTCGTTAAGCCTTCCTATCTTGTGCTTGAATTTGATTTGGTGGTGTACAAATCCTTGTAGGATAGAGTCTGTGTGAAGTGGTGCCTTATTTCGGACATGCAACTTGGAGGGAAGCTCCTCCATTTCATCGGGGTTGGAACATGTCCTATAGGACTTACTGTACTATTATACCTTGTTAGCCCTATAGGGGGCCTACAGTCTAACTTGGAATTTTAACCACGGAAGCGTTCTGCGATATTTCATATTACACAGCAAGTTGTGCCAGATTTGGAGGTCGAGTTAAAAGTTTAAGAAATTCCCCGCTGAGACGGATTCGAACCGGGGACCTTTCGATCTTCAATCAGATGCCTTGACCACTGAGCCACCAGGTAGCTTTTACTCAAAATGTTTGTTGCGATTTACTTAGGTCGTTTCTCCTACAAGTCTGATAAAATATAAAGACAGTTTCTTTCGAGACCTGTTGGGTGGGATTGGTATTAGTAAAAGTCCGCATTAGTTTCAATGACCACACTTAAAATGCAGGTTGTTGGATTTTTTTTAAAAATCAGGAATGACCTTGGCATTTATTTATCGAGTTTTTTGGTGAGCGCTAACCTACTAGCCTGACATGTCCGAACATGCGGGGTTTCATCCACAGTCTTGACATCCCGATTTTAGTTTTGCATGGTTTTCCAAAATCAATCGAGCTGTTTGCCAGCATGGTTTCTTGATAAAGTGAATGGTCACTTCCCCTATCGTACTACCACCTCCTGCTCTAATGACTAATAGCCGCTTGACTTCTAACAAAATAGGGGGAACTTCGAGGGAAGCTGCTCCACTCCACTTCATCGGGGTTTGAACATCTCTAGTCCTATGGGACCCACTGTACTATACCTTGTTCACTCTGAACTGGCGGTTCAAGGCCGTGTTCCCCTCGCCCCCCTCCTCACCTCACTACCCCCTCCCTTCCCACCTCACCGCGTCATACGCTATATCCAGGCGGCCGAATGGTAAATTTCCCTTTCTCAAGTTGGGGTAAGGGCAGCGGAGCGGGGATAGAACAGACAGACATTGAGCCGCCTCTCTTAACTGAACGGGCTATAGCTGAAGCAAGTGCCGCATTTTATTAGCGTTGATCAAATTCCCGACAAAACCACCTGTTAGTGTGGCTTAGTGCGCTGAGGCGCCGCGCACTGCAGGCAAGAGCCCAGCCCAGCCACCGTGAACCGTGACTGCGGTTTTTAGGCGGTTTTCCCACCGATCAAGCTGAATGCAGGGACAGTTTCCAATATCCACCTCATTAACTACACATTTCACAAATAAAAAATATTCTTATCTCACACACAACATAATTACGCATGTTACAGATTGATGACAACACATCATTTATACTTTTAGTTCGTACTACGAACGAATTGTGTACGACCTGATAGTTCAAGGTATAATTCTAATAATTAACTTCAATTATAATTCCTGACGCATTGTTGATCGATTTCAGAGTCAAATAATACGTTTCTGAAGTTCAGAAGATGGGGCAACAGTGTAGGGGAAGTACCGCGAAGCAAAAGACAATTCTAGTTCGTGCGTTTTTCATTTAACGAAGGAAGTGAAGATGGCTCGTGAAATTACTGACTTTATACTGGTTGTAAAGAAAAGTAATGGTGATGAAAGTATTATAAGCTCCGGCAAACGAGGAATGACAGAAATTGAAGAAACATCAGCTCTTCAGCTACTACCAATAGGCCTGCTCAAACTCCACGCAATCCAGGGAGTCAACAAACAAGTAAACGATCAAAAACACTTATTAACTCACCAGTTACTGTGCCTACTGAAGATCATTGTGTAAAATTCAAAAGTTACTGTAATAAATCCAAAAATCAAGAATTATATCAACCAATTTCACAATTTTGGTATTTAATACATTAGCACGTTTTAAATTGTGTTAGAGTAGGTTGTAAGCTATAAAATCTGTATTTTCATAATTATAATTACGCCTGAGCATTTTCATTTTACGCCTGAGTCTGAAAGTTGGGAGTAACAAATACGCCTGAATTTATAAACGAATTTCTAGCACTGATGCCAATGATGAGTGTAACTCAGCGAAGGCAGCCATCCCCAAAATATTTGAAAAAGGTGGCGAAGAAGAGGAAATTGCCGAAGAAGAAGGAAATCAAAAAACAAAAAAAAAAAAAAAAAAAAAAAAGTATTCCGTTCTTCAAAGAAAATTTCTATTCTCCTTATCAGGTTACCTTTCACGCTGGGAATATAGTCTAATACCATTTGTGTCTAACGATCGTATAGTTTACTACTTCCCACTTGATCACCCGAACGTGGAAAGTTACTTCTCGTTTTATCAAACTTTTGTTACTTTGTAGCTTATTAAAGTCTCACAAAAGAACTAGATTTTTAGTATGGTACGTCGGTTCGATTAATTTTGCACAATTTTCTTTATCTTGCGCTCTGAAGTTTTTGTTTAAACAACGGATGAATATCTAGGAGATTAAGTGATGTAAAATATTGTTAAGTTATGACCACCAATTTATTGAGCTATCAGGACGTAATATGACCATCATTATTCTTAATCCTTGTGTTCTCGATGACGCAAATTACAGCTAGTTATAATTTTTTTCAGCGGTCGGTAGATATCAGTAACGTAAAACATCGTCAAAATTGACGCTTGCAGATTAATGGTACCTCCCGGCTACTGCAGTGAATTGACACGCTGCTATAATTTATAGCATTGTAAACTTGTTTTAGTAATTATGCTGATCACACTGTATTCGAATAGATTAATAACTGTCAATCCTTATAGATAACCCATTGATGTAACCTGTATGTGGTTGCAAATCATCTGAACCTTGAAACCAGTGATGATTCAGACGTCACAAGAGATGGCTGTATCATATCAACCACGTTCAATTAATCTCCGTTGATGATTCAGCCTCCCTTGCCACTGATGTTGTAACGTAGATTGTATATACACATATATTTATAAGATCTATGTGAAACTATATATAGTTTTGTACGTTCCTTGAAGGGAGAATTTTGTTTATTTGACATAAGAATTAATACTGTCTGTGCCAGAGCCACAAGGTTGTCTGAGGAAGCAGCAAGAAGTCACATATAGGCGTGAATTCTGGTCAGTTGGGTCGGTGGCCAGTCTCCTCTCGAGACAGTGAAGAGAATTCCCGACTACACAGTACTAGCAGCAGTTGTACTGGATTGAGAGAGGCAGACCCACACACGTAGTGTTTCATTCAGCATACATTTAAGTAGTCGTACATAAATGTTAATTACTGTTATGCGAAATGAATAAACTGGAATGTAAAGTGAAAGGTCTAATCAATGAGAATTACCATCAGTATCATACCCCTTAAATCAGATTCCCCCTGGTACTATCACAAGGAAATGGAGTTTATGCTCTGCACTCGTTCGTGGCCGCATTGCAGAATTGATTTGGTTAAGGGGCGTCCATAATTACGTGAGGTGAAATAGGGGGGGGGGGGGATCCGGTGAAATCTCACGAAACCTCACCAAGAGGGAGAGGGGGGGTCAACGGAAATCTCACGTGAGGTTTTGAAATTCTTGAAGGATTATAGAGCTAAAAAAAAAAAAAAAAAATCTTCAAATGACGCGAAAGTCGACTTAAGGGGGGGTATAACCAACATTCGAAGCATGAGACCTTAAAAAAAAAGTATCAAAAAGTTACGAGGTCGATTAGTAGCGGGGGTCTCCGTCAAAATCTCACGCCATTTTAGAGGAGGCGGAGGGGGGGGGGGGAGTGGTGGTCCGACCAGATCCCACGAAGTCTCACCAGAAAAAGGGGGGGGGGAGTCCGGAATTCCGGAAAAATTCCTCGCGTTATGAATGGACGTCTCCTATACGACGTGTAGAACACCTAGGAGAACGATGGATAGAAACAAACTCCTAACAATGTAGCCGATATGCAAGAAATATAGAAACCTCTGACAACAGGACCGCCGGACTAGCAAATAATCGATTTCCTAGGATGTTATGCACTTAGTTACAGGTTTACGGGATTCTATGGATCGATCCATCATATTGCGTTTCAAAGTTATCATACCAGCTTACACATCAAGCAAGCAGTGATTTGGATACCACACGGGTCGTAGTCAAGCGGGCAAAGTTCCCTACTGTCATGTTGCTGAATTGATTCGCACCCGTTTCACGGTTTATTTTCTTTCAGTGATAGGTTATATTACTTCTACTACCGTTGTAGTTGTTATTTCAGTAGCAAAGGAATATTTTTCATCCTCAAACTGTTATTAGCGCTTATCATCGTTTTTGATAATTCATCAGTAAAACCAAGCTTTGTATTTAACCCGAAGGTTTTTTGGACTCTCCCGAAGTGAAGTCTGGTGTTGGAGGTAGGGTGGCCGTTTACTTTCCTCCTTACCAACCTGATCTGATAATCCTACCGCTTAAATAGGACCTACAGTTTAACGTGGGATCCGAACTGTGGAAGCATTCTGTATACTTCACGTTACACAGCAAGCTATGCCAGAGGTGAAGGTCGGGTCAAGGGCCTATGAAAATCCCTGCCGAGACGGGGATTCGAACTGGAGATCTCCAGTCAGACGCGTTAAACAGTGAGCATCTAGGCCGATTTGTTAGTAAAAAGACAAAAAATAATTTCTGTTCTGTTTGTAATATATGAAGTTTTATTTTTCACGTATTTACTTTCTTCGGTTGTCTATTTGTATAACTACATTCGTGACAAAGTGAACGTTGCTCCGTTCGCGCGCTCATTTTATGGCTCAAAAATTTTGCAGGACAAATTGTATAGCTGCTATAATGCGCTTGGGAAATGCCCTCCAGGTAACTGAAGACAACTCACCCCCTGTGCCTTGGCTCCAGGAGAGAGAGAGAGAGAGAGAGAGAGGAGACCAGTAGGTTCGCTCGAATCCGATTCTGCAGTGCGATAGTGGAGGACGTAGCCTACCTATCTGGGTCCGTTCCGCTGAACGAACTATTGCTTATTTGATATGTATGCTGCTATGTAAAATTTGATAACTTACGCTGTATCTCGGAAAGTGGCATCAAGTCCATTGAACCTGTAACTAAGGCGGTGTTAAACGGACCTATCAAACAGATTTTACACACACACTCTCTCTCTCTCTCTCTTTTGTTCAGAATCTGTTTAAGTGAATTTACTGACAGTTTCCGAACAAGGAAATGGTCGATACCCTTTCGCTTTCTGACTCACTGTGCAATTCTTTAAGAAGGCTATGTTTCGAGTTTCCGTAAATGAGCATCAATTCTGTTTGGCTTATAGTTTCATCAAGCTTGCCGTCAGCAGCAACCTTGACATTTTAAAATATACTTCGTTCATATTTCTTTTTCAATAAAGTCATAGAAATTTTTAAAAAAATGCATTAATACATATTGCACTTTCCTTTCTGAAGAGTACAATCTTGTCGTTATGGAACGTTGTGCATCGTTATTAACTTGTGAAAAATGAACCATGAAACTTGACCACATACACCAATACAAAGTTATCTGTGCTATCTATACCAGACATAGATTACTTTCTCAGTTCCCTTGAGGTTTTAAGAAAAAAATTTTTTATGTTGATATTTTTTGCATAAATTTCTGTATTACTGTTTTTGTTATGGTTTCTTCATATTGCAACTAAAAAGATACTATTTATGGTATTCTGTTTCCTTTCAAAGTACATTAGACAATAGTTTTGTTTGTAAATCATTTGCGATATTAAAATGTACGTTTTGTGGGAGGACAACAATATGGAAAATGCAGAAAATTTTATCGCTTCTGTGCAATTTAGAATGATTGGCATAATTATACCTTTTCTTAGTTTCACGTGTCTTTCGAATTGTTTGCTACAAAACATAACACGGAAAATGTTTATTACCAACATTGAGTATACTTACGTATTTTAACGCATACCTGGAAATGGCTGTGGGGCTACTACATACATAGATCTTAGAGTAAGAATGAAACTATCCAAAGTTTACTGAATTCCTGGTTTCCAGCTGCAGAGATATTGCCAATTAAAACCTTGCAGAACTAAGCTATTTTTCGAAGTTGCATTTGTCTGCACAATTTCTAAATTATATACTTCTTCCTTAGCAAATCAGCATCTCATGTCTCTCATTATGCAATTCATATTCTCCTTCCTTCCTTCGTAATTTTCCCTTGTATCCCTCTCTCCATTAGCCCATCATGCAGAAGAATATACCTCTTTAACAACTTGACGGACTGTCGTGGGTGAGCTGTAAAGCTCAGAATTGACATTCGGAATACGTGGGTTAGATTCGCCATCCGCCCAGCTGTATTTCGATTTTCCATGGTTTCACGAAATCACTCTAGGCGAATTCCGGTATAGTTTCTATAAAAGGCAATGGCGGAATTCCTTTCCGTTCCCTGCTCCAGCTCTTCCCAACTTTTAATAACCTCACTGTCGTTAAGGCTTTTAAACATTAAGAAAAGAAAAATACAGCTTTGTGAAGCTTTATATTTTGTTGTAGATAATTTTCAGCATTATTCTGATATACTTACTTCTGCTATATAAATATAATTTCGTTTCTGAGAAATGTTCACTTAGCAAGGTTAATTTTAATAAATATATATCAAAAGCTACGGCCGTCACTCTTAATCTTACTTTCTAAAGAGGTGAATCTCTAATGCTTATATCATGTTTTTAATTTTAGCTTTCTTGATGTAGGTATTTCCTGCTGTGTGCTCGAAACTTGGTATTTGTTTACTGATTTTCATGCAACTGCCTTTGGCATGTTTTCGTGGTAGTTGGAATCTGTTGGGTCTTCTTTTAGGTGTGTAGGCAGATCTGTGTGATAATGCACGCCTCCGTGAACTGTGAATGACGTCACCTGATGCCAAGGGCCCTCCTGGGACCCCTGCTGGGGTGGAGCTGGCGATATTGCGGGCGATCCGATCCCCCTTCGACGGCTCAGCTGCACAATGCCGTACTTACGGGCGCCGTGAAAGAACTCTGCTATCTCACAAGCGGGATCGAGCCCTCTGCGACCCTCACGCACGAATTCTGTGTGCTGGTTTTGTTGGTGGGTTAGACGCCGATTCAAACACTACTAATGCCAAATTTCCTCAAGTATTGCAGCCAACCGAGAACGAATCGTGCCGTTTTAAAATCTTTTTTGTTCTCTTCTGTATTATTGATTTCTGTAAATTAATGTTGAAACTGCTATTGTGTTACAAAGTCCAATCTAGATGTATCGTTTTCGACATAACTTTTTATTCTTCCTCGTATTTCTGAATCTCCTGCATTTTTTCCCATTTGTTTATCAAGGCTGTATGATAAGTACCGTTCGGATCTTTAGAACAAGTAATATTTTTCCTGCTTTCTTTTTGAGCTGAAATGCTGAAATAAACACTGATTAAACGCTGCTGATTGTATTTTATACAGCGCATAAATACATATTCAGACCATTTTCCTAGTTTTGGTCATATTTGGATAATATTTATGGTCATATGGTCACATTTGGAGGAAAAATCTGGTAGTTTTTTAATCGTACCGGGAATTCACTAGATATAGATGAGAAGAAAAGATAATTATTCGCAGAACTGTACTTCTGCTATGCAAGAGTGGTAAAAAAGAAAAACAGTAACAGAAACTAATTTTCACTGTGGTCAGAATTCACCAGTCAAGAATTAAATTCATATACTATTGTCACTCTCTAAACGTAATGTTCCGGCTGCCTTTTAATCTTGATAATACAGCAGCGGCATGCCTGTGTCGATCCGAGTCAATCAATATCTCAATGAAATATCCTGTCATCGTTAAATCTGCAGTGGATCAGTGAGTAGACCTACCGCCATGCTGAAAATAAAATTTTCTGAAAGTGCGAAGTTACATAAGGGAATTTAGAGAGGAGTATTTTAGTATAGATGAAAGAGTTCTATTCTGCAAATGATCTGAAGTTAAAGTGACCTCAATAAAACGATTTAAAATTTAATTTCCAAATGGTGCAGCGAGTGTACGGAAGGAAATTATGTTGTGTACATGAAAGTGACACTACTAGATAAAATAAATTATGTATAATTGAACATGTTTCTGGCGTAAAGTAAACTTAAATGTTTTTGTCATTTTTAGGTCGTATTTACCCATTTCTAATGTAATATTTTCCTGCTTAATTCTATTTTTTTGGTCATAAAGATTCGAATGCTAATGATAAGTAAATACTAACTTGTCCTCGATATGGTCATTTTCAATTATTTTTTGTGCGTATGATATCCTTTCCTGTAAAAGAAATTATCTTCGTTTTCCTGGCTGATATTTTCAAATTATAAGATTAATGGAACTTGCTAAATGTAAATATTAAAATTTGCAGATAATTTTCTTTTGAAAAAAGATACGTTATCATTTTTATCAAAAGAAAATTGAGAATTATTTGTTGATTACGGCCTTCATTTTGATCTCCAGGACCAGTAAAATGTAAAAAATAATGCTACGGACCACAACTTACGCGTATTTTATTATAGCGAAAATGCAGTCATATCCTGAACGTAGCAGATTTTTATCTGGTCTTTGAAATATGCATGGCTTTTACAAACTTTGTTTTATAGGCTTTACTCTCTTATAGCCTTTTATAGTACGAGTATTGTATCCATTTTATGTGAATTATTTTTACTAATTATTTTTTGTTATGATAGGTTTAATTCAACAAGAAAGAAGTGTTTAATATTTTGCGTAAGGACAAGAGGTGGTCCGCGGACTGCAGGCTGAGAAACATTGTTCCAAAAGAATTCCTCAATATAATGTTAAAAGGTCCTGGCAATAATCTCCTTCCTTGTCAGTACTTATATGTGTTTGAATTACTTCTGCTGTTCTCTCTCTGAAGTCTCAAACCACACCAAGCTTGGTGGGTGGGCGTCAACACTGGCCTTGCACTCTGAGAGACGCGGGACCGTATCCACGTCCGGTCACCCAAATTAGTGTTTTACGTGATTTCACAAATTACTCCCGGTGAATGCCGGGATGGTTCTTTCGAAAGGACACGGCCGAATTCCTTCCCGTTCCTTTCAGTCCTCTCCCGTGTCTAGTAACCTAGACGTCGACGAATCGTAAAGATATAAGCAAAATAAAAACCACAGTTGTATTGCTGCACAAGCAAATAATAACTGAATTTAAGTAATGGAACAAACCTTCCTATTAATTTTTATCCAAAACTTTGATCTGTCTGCGTTATCGGAAACCTTTCAAATTGAGTGGTTAAGTCAGAACCTTTCTTAACAAGTTATTCCATCACTTGTCCACTACTTTACAATTCTCACTGCTCAGCGTAATTGAGATTAAGTTCAAAGATTTATTTTAAAAATTACTTCAGTCTGTTCTAGTTCTCCGTTTAGTTTCCTCATATACTCTGCATCCAGCATCTAAAATTAATTTATCTACGTACACTTGGCGTTCTTTCCACCAACTTGTCCTTCAGTTAATGTTTTAAGTGGCCTTTCGTGTCGCAATGTGTGTCCAATTAGCTGCCTCCGTGTTTTTTGCAATGTGATTCTACAAGCAACTTTTTTCTCCTCCTCTTCATAAAAGTTAATCAGTTGTCAGTTTATCCGCCCACCTAATTTTTAACAGCCTTCGAAGGTACCACGTTACCAAGGCTTCCATACGTCCTATTTCTTGGGTCTCTTTGGCAGGCCGGTGCTAGGATTCTCGGGGCCCGTGTAAGCTTTCTTAGCCCCCCCTTTTTTTTCTCAACAAAATTTGTTACTTTAAATTTGATTATTTGTATGGTCAGAAAATTTAAATGCAAAAACGTTCTAAATCATTTTAAAAATTTCTTTTGAATTCTATTTAGCTATGCACACTAAGTGGAAGGTCCCTTTGCCTCTCACCCCCCCCCCCACCTCATTCATCCACCCTCATGCCAGCCATGCTCTTTGGTCCTGTTTTCGCCGCAATTTCATTTCATTTCCGCCTCACCAGTAGCAAATATAATTCATACGGGGGTCGTCGGCATCAATTAATACAGGAAAAAGCGTATTATTCTAAACCATATATTTTTACGTTCATGTTATAGAAAGAAAGAATCAAACAACTTTCTTGAAAACGGACGTTCTACTGTAAACTTTTAAGTTCCTAATAAAGTTGCTTACTACCCATTATTTTATATGTTTGCTATATTAAAGCGAATTATTTAACTTACCAGGCAAATTTTCTCTATTGCGCGTAGGAGTATGTTGTACACTTAACTATCTCACTAACAGATATTCATATCAACCTACTGTTTGATGGCCCCACATTACCTGGTTTTTGAAATCTTATTTCATGACGGCTGCATGTTAAGAGAGGTTTCTATTCAGTTTAGTTCACTAGATCTGTATAACATACTTAGAAGTTGATTACGAAGGCTTCCGCGGTCACTGTATGTATTATCTTGGTTCTCCGGGTGGAGCTGCATCGATTTAATAAAACCTAACGTTTCTGCCATCGTGCTGTGGCCTTCTTCAGAGGACTGTTTTGTCAGTTGCCGCTATCGCCATATATAGTAGCGCTAGCTTCTGCTACTATGTAAGGCAGGATTACTTCAAGGGTGGTGCATCTGTGTTTTTTATACAAAATATATAACACTTATTACTTATTAATTAAGGATATTGAATTTATTGACAAGGTGTTGAACAAATTTGGACAACAACCTAGGCGCCTTAAGTTATTATTCAAACAGTGAATAATAATACAAATATTATTTCTTAATCTTTTTCTATGTATTTTCTTTCATAGCAGGGAGGTTCAAGTGAACCCCTTTGCACCCCCTTCCTGGCGCCCATAGCAACTGACAAAGCAGTTCTCTGAAGAAGGCCACAGCAGGATGACAAAAACGTTAGGTTTTAATAAATCGACGCGGCTCCACGTGGAGAACAAAGATAAAACATACTTAGAAGTTCCTTAACACACCACATACCTGCCCCTCCTCCTGTGGTGCATATATATGACGTGCGGACGACATGTTTCGATTCGCGATGAATCAAACACTGTAGACTCACTCTCTCTATGCTGTACAGAGGGTACTTTTCACGAAACTCCGGGGAGGTAACTCAATAATTCTTCTAGGCTTGAGTGGGTTCTAGCTAGTTCTATGTATGAGTGTGTAGTGTAACACATATCCACATAGTGAACCCGCCAGTGTGGCTGACATGTTGAGGCGCCACCGCACCGGAGAGGGGAGGTACAACGGGACCGGGTTCGGCTCCAGGACCCCGTGTAACGGCTCTCCTGATCGCGGTTTCCCGTAGTCACCTGGAACGGTACCAAAGGTCTGCCTCATAAACTACACATATCATAAACACAGATACATATATCATACAAAACATAAACAGTGGAAACATTTAACAAATTCTTAATTGCGTGATGATAATCAAGGCTTCGGGTTTTCCGATAGGGTCCATTCGAAAATAATAATATCACGTAATACGTTATTTATTCAAATTTGTTAATTCCTGGATAATCCAATGGAAGACGTATGAAATAATTAATGGTGCATATATTTCTTCCAAACAAGAATAGCCAAAAACTTCTCACAGGTATCAGTCTCTCTCTCTCTCTCTCATAATACTTTAGCTGATGACATTGTTACGCTGGTCAGAACCGTACCATAACAAATTAACACTAATCTAGCTCGCCTGTAAGAAGTATACTTAGTAAACGAAGTTTTTGTTATAATAGCTGACATACTATCATCTAAATACGACTCTATTCTGTTAATTCTGTTATTATTATTGAAAATTAATAAAGGAAATTTTCGTCAAATTAGAAACCTTTCGGAACTGTTTTCAAGGAAGCTGACTTCTTCATTGAAATTTAACCATTATCCTGTGACCTATAAAAAGTTACAGGTTTCTACATTTGCAATTAATGTTATGGAGAGTGCAGACATCGAATATTTGAAACAGCCTCCATCGATCTGGCAGCTCTTTGGGCAGACTGGTAATCAGGAAATTGATATCTATTGACTTTTGTGGAGGCAATATGCTGAAAGCTTAATGTTTAAATATCACGCACTTATGAACGCAAAGCTTCTTTCAGCATCAGTCCTGTCGTAAATATTGTTACAGTAACTTTCATGACTTATGACTGGTCTTGATTCAGTAAAGGCATACTTCACGTAACAAGAGATATACGATGTGTACGTCATCTTCAAAGAAATTTTTTACTATATTCACTATAACCATGCATGTATTTGGTCAGTGTTAATTCTTTCCTTCTTAAGTCAATGGCCTGGATCATTACTTTTAAGTGTTCTGACAACAGAATCCGACAGCTGAAATTATGCATAATTAACTGATTATCGTGTATTCACTTTCATTTATTTGATTTGCTCTGATGATTTTAGCTCATTTAACTAGTAATTAGAATTTTATTTAAAAATAAGGTGATGAGATATTGAAACGGTCATTACAAACGTGAGAAATAAGTCGTCACTGAATTCTATTACATTTGATGGAAATTTTAAGTCGAAATCCAGCTTCAGGTACAATTTTCTACGAACTTCTTGTGTTACTAAGGACACACGATCAACTTGCGTGACCTCAGGAAAAAGCTGGATCACGCAGTCCTTCACAGTGACCTCCAGAATGGGCCCTTTAAAGCCACGTTGATTAGCATTTGAAAAAAAAATGGCATTGGCGGAGCATCATGTATGGGGAGGGTATAAAAGAATTCGGTGGGAGTAAAATACAATCGTTGGAAAATTAAAGGATTTTTTAGAACGTAAAATTAGGGAATGTATAGAAATTTGGAAAACTCCTAACAATTTCAGCAAAGACGACGGCTATGGTTTGAGCCAAATGTGGAAGTGTGTTCTGGCAAACGAACGCCTTGCAACCTCTGTCAGATCACTCCCTCCAATGTGCAAACCTCTCTGGAACAGCGAATATTCTCATCCCTGTCGGCGAATATAAACTGTTCATCAAGTGTACACAACCAGAAGCAGTCCTGACGAAGGCCTCAGGTTGGAGCAGAACGTTGGAATTAGCAGCAAGAAAAACGCAGCGCAAACCCCTTAAAGGCAAGTAAGTGCAATTTTTCCAAATGACGACTGCGAAAAGTTTGAAATTTTATATTCATTAGCATTGTTGTGTCGAATTTAATCCCATGTAGCTTAGAAAGAAATACTGTTGTCTATGGTTAAATCTTCAGACGTACGGTTGGTACCCGTAAACTCGTCCAAAAATTTCGTATTTACATCCTATGGTGATTTTCCAAATCGTTTAGATTAGGGGCGTGAAGACGGGTCGGGGGAAGGGGGGAGGGGAAGGTGGGGTGCGAGGTATCTTCACCATTTGTGGGGACGATATCCTAGTTGTACACCGTCGCAAGTACTATGTCACCTTCGCAGCCTCTTAGAGGTGAAAACCTTTATTCTAACATCAAATACCTCTGACAAGTCATTCTTAGTACTGAAGATTAGGCATTTATTAATAGTAAAATTGTGAGCCGGGAGGGGGGGGGGGGCGGCGGGAGTGGTGACGAAAACGCTGGGGATCCCTACTTTGGATTCTTCAACGGTGGTGAAGTGAAATAGTGCACTGCGTTTACGTGAGGGGGTGAGGGATCCGCCGAAATCTCACCAAGGGGGAAGTGAGGGTCGAAGAAAGGTGAGGGTCGAAGAAAGTCAGTCTCACGTGAGGTTTTGAAATTCTTGACCGACAATAAACCTTTTCTAAAAAAAAAAAAAAAAAAAAAAAAAAAAAAAAAAAAAAAAAAAAAAGTAAGTCTACAAACGACGAGGATTTCGATTTTAGGGGGGGGGGGGAAGTAATAGGTCTAGTAGGGTCTAACCACCCTTGAAAGGAGGAGAGCTAAAAAAAAAAATTTGACGCTCCGTAACTGCACTAAAACTGCCGCACGCTAACAAAGCACTACTATACACAGTTTGCTGAACTGTCCAGCGGCAACATTTCAACAAGCTCTGTCAGCACGTAATGACCTTTACGTTTACTGGGAAACAGAAAGAATGTCGCCTAACGCAACGACACAGTTTGCTACTAAACAAGTTATGCCTTGTTTGTGTTGAAAGGCGCAGCATTTGGTTTTAGCAAATTGTGGTTATAATGAAATGACGTATCAGCTGACGAAGCGGTTGGCACCTAATATTTGACGCGATGTCACACCAGTAAAATAGGATTATAATTATATACTTCAGAAAGACGTCTTTCAATGGTGTCACAGGTAAGCACAAGAAGGGCGTCGGACACAACTACTAATCTGAAGAATTTACAAGCACCAGCGCCGGAAGCTGAGGTAAAAAGTTAGATGTATGTAAAATATTGTGAAGGCGCCTTGTGTCTGTGGATTTCTGCGTAGATGTAATATCTCAGTGGCAGAGTGGAGCCGGGGCTTAGCGAGACAAGATTTATGGATCTCGCTGCAGTTTGGTCGTGTGTTGTGTGGGCGTTGCTGCGGCTTATCGCTATCCGCGCCGAATCTGGGCCACAGCCTCGGGGAGGATCCGTCAACTGGAGGCCGGCACGGGACACGGGGTCTGGGGCTCATCCTGCGGCAATCCAGGAGAATGCTGCTATGCTTCATAAAAAAATGTTGTCAAATTCCTTCCCCCAAAGACTCTGAGCTCTACGTCAACTAATGGTAATACCCTACAAGAAGAAAAGGTTCTAGTTTACGATTTTGTCGTTTGGTTGACCAAAAAACTACTTTTACCATTAGGTCATGTTCCCCTGACACCATTCCTCACCTCGACATGCCATCCCTTCTTAGGGGGCGTCCATTAATTACGTGAGGGGAAATAAGGGGTGGGTTTGGCGAAATCTCACCAAGGGGGAGGGGGGGGGTAGACGGAAATCTCACGTGAGGTTTTAAAATACTCGCAGGACAGTAGAGCTTAAAAAAAAAGTGTACAAATTACGCGGAAATCGACTTTAGGGAGAGCATAACGAGCATTGGAAGCTCGGGGGGAGAGGGGTCCGGAATTCTGGAAAAACACATCACGTCATTAATAGGCGAGTTGTAAATTTGCTCCTTCGCTTGTAGGGGTAAGGGAAGCGGAGTGGGGACGGAACAAACTGATCTCAGGTCGCTTCTGTTAATTAAACGAGTTATAATTATTGTATTAATTCAATTAAAAACTAAATACATGCGTTAAATAAAATTATGAACCAGTCCAGTATGGAAATATAAACAATTATTTCTGAAATAGAAACCTGCCAGAATAAAAATTTTAGAAAATAAAGTACTGTGATAAATTAATAGATTTGAATAGCATAGATTCAGTACAGGGTGCTTCAAAAAGGACGTTAGTAACTTGAAACACACAGAAATTTATACAGACTATAGTCCGTTCAGTTGACAGAGGCCCCCCCCTTTTTTCGCTGGTGTTACATGCGAATGGGAAATTTAAATCGTCTACTTGGACGCAGCACTCGGGTCGGACGAGCAGAAAGTGAGAGGGATGGCGGGGCCAGGGGAATTTGACCTTGAGCACATTGTTTGGAGTGAACGGGGTACAATTGTCATTTTGCAACAAACCACTGAGTGTCATAGTGCAAAAGCCATTGACCTCAGGCGCCAGCGGTATGCGCTCGCTGTGTGTGTGTGTTTTTTTTTTTTTTGCTTTTACATCATGAAATCTGCAACAACAGGTTTTTTATGGGGTTATAGAATGTGTGTTTCATCTTTACAAGCAAAGTTTTGTGATCTCAGAAATCGAATCTGCGCCAAATTACACAAGTGTCGCCGGATATACTGATTCAGTTTGGGAAGGAACTTTTATCCGGTGCGACATCTGATCCATTACCAATAGGGGTCACATAAAATCGAAACGATACTTTGCTTTAAAACTTGGTGTGTTTTGTTACAAAATGACACTTCAACCGTATCTGCGAGTTATTTTATTAAATTTCTAAATGCTTTCAAAGTTATGAATCCTTTTGTGAAGAATCCTATATATCTTAAGTAAGAGATAAAAATCACAAAATTACAAATTTCTGTTGTAGTAAGGGGAATTATAATTCTCTATTTAACTCGCCAATAGCTCAGAGATATATATATATATTGTAATAGTCACTTCTCGGGTGTTGGAAATATATATATATATATGCTTAGATATAATTTCAATTGTTGGTGCTGTGGCTCATAGCCTTTATACTTGATTTTTAGGAAATGGGCCAAGTTATTCCTTCACTAGAAATGTTGTAATTAATAAAAATCACGAAGAGGAGTCATCATAAACATCCCACAGGTAAACAACAACGAAAACAGATCATGAAAATTTGAAAATGCACAAGTTCCAAATATTCCCTATAAACGGTATCATAAAATTGTTATTTGGTTACGAGAAACCACATGTAATATGCATTCCACACGTTCGTAAAATCGTCAGTGGTCCCAAATTATTCCAATACACGACAGAGGATGTTTATGATTATTAATTGAAAATCCTAGCTCAGGATATTTTTAACACGAGTCCTCTTCTGTCCGTGCAAGTTTAAATGACAAGATTTTTTCGTGTAAAGCACTGTACTGTTGTATACTGTTGTGACGTTCACATAATTAAACCAACTATGTCCATTTTAGCTGTCGTGTTATCCATCAAAACTGTTATTATGTACTTTGCCCCAACCATACCGCAGTAATCTTCACTGTGAGATCAGTTCTAGCACTTTCAGAAAGATTTGGTACAAGTAACTTTTATACACGGGGCTGGCATCTCCCAACACCAGCTCTGCCCCGTGCCAAGTCCTTCCGTCGAGTCCTTTCAAGACGTCCTCTCTTTTATCTCCAAGAACTCTAAGTTCTTGGTTCATCTCTGTGGGGGCCAGAAGAAGAAAAGGAACGGAAAGGAGTTCGGCTATGATTCAGCTTTATTCAAAACCAGCACATTCTGCATTTTTGTTTTTCACAAACTACGAAAGATACAGCAAATAGGAGCCGCACATACTGATAGAAGAAAATTCGAGATTTATAACCCGTGTTCATTAGTTTCATTGGCTGCCACCAATGGCGCTGTTGTCAGTTTACGTGAAAATGGCGACGCAGCAGGAGAAGTTTTGTGTGCTACAGTATACATAAAGTGAATCCATTGTTGATGTGCTGCGTGCATTCTGTTGCAAGTTCAATGACGTGCCAGCTCGTCACAAAAAGATTTGCGATTTGCATACCGGTGCGAAATTCGTCGAAGTTGGGTGAATATTCAAAGGGAAAATGAACGTGAGCTATCCCAAGTGCTTTTGTTGGTGGCGAATTTAACTAATAGGCGGGGTTTAAAAACTTTGAAACTTTCCCTGTCCGGTGATGTTTGTATTTTTTATAGTTGGTCTGCTCCTTCTTTTTTAATAACCTTGTACTATGGACCCATATCGGCATCCGCCTGTAACGATTTCATGAAATATTGGAAAAATCAGAATGTGGATGGCTTCACCAATAACAAGTTCACATTCTAAACCGCACAAAGAAAGCTCTAAATTCATGGCGATAGTTCCTAATAAGCTGAAATTAAAACCTTAGATTATACACCGGTCGCATGAACGAAAGCCTTTCCATGCAACTCAAGACTTAACCAAATCCAAGTCTCTCTGTGTTTTACAGCTGTGTTCGACTATTTCGTCGCATAAAGCTTCGCTCACAGTTCTTATCTTGCTAAGAAGCTGTAATTCCATGATACAGCAAGTTATTGTATTGACGTCTTCAGTAATCTCTTGGCAAGATCTAGACACGGCTATGGTTGGCTTAATTTCTCGCTTTGCTTCACAGTGCATGACGCAATTGGAAAAAAGTTTCCCACGTGTATCTAAGACATCAAAGAAAGTTGTTAAGCACACATTTAGCTTGCCTTATGTGGGTAACATCATGTTCAGGTTTGATTGACACCATTTTTGTTACTTTTTGAAAATATTCTCTCTAGGTGTCAATAATATGCCAGATAACTGCGTTCTACTCATTCGGCGGTTACTATGTTGACATTAATCTGCAATTCACAGAGTTGTGGGTGCACCAAAACTGACTCTATATATTCCATTCCCAAATATCTCGAGGGAGGAAAGAATTCATATATCCAGGCGAATGCCGGGATGCTTCCTTCAAAAAGGCCATGGTCGAGTCCTTCCCGTTCCTTGTCCCCAGTCCCATCCCGCCTCTAATGACCTTAGCCGTGACGAGGCGTAAGGCAATAAGAAAAAAAAATTCATATAAGCGTCAGAGCGGCACCTGTAATCTTATCTTTCCTGTCATTGGGGCCCAAAGAAGTTGGTGGACGAAGTATTTCAAAACAATCATAAATGAAAGTATTTGCATGTTGGCCAATAAATTCAAACGAAATATACGTCGTCTGGACAATCCCAGTTCAAACTACTTACGCAAGCAATCACAAATCGAGCGGCTCTTCTCTGTACTTACTCTATACTGTTAATCAATCCCTTTCGATACGGATCCCAAAAGGTACAACAGTAGTCCAAACGTGGACTTACTGTTTTGTATGGTATCTCTGTTGTATGTACGTTACAGTTCTTCAAAATCCTATGAATAGTAGCCCCGAATTAGCTCTACATACAACCGAGGTTACGTGCTATATAATGTTGCTTTGAACTGTTACTCCCAAATACTTCTAGGAATCAACCATATCAATAACTGAACTACGCCATCCATCCGATTTAAAGATTTATTAGCAGATACGTGAAAGCAGGAATCTATAGAAAGTGATAGGATGGCGTCAGTGAAATGGAATGGAATTAATTCTCACATTTTCATCTAGGGAGCGTCCATAGAATACATGGATCGGTCAAGGAGGAGGGGAGGCGAGGGCTTTGGAAGAAAGCTACGCAGCGCTACGTGGGGAGGGTGGGGGTGGGGTGGGGGGGGAGGAAGGTGTCCGGGCTAATCTACGTAGCTTTTCATTCATTTTATTTGTCACGGTTGAAAAAGGTTACAGCATGTGGATACTTATTTCCGTTCCGTTATTTGTTTATCTCTGTATTTCAGATACTCTTACTTACTGACAAAACCGCGAATGCGTGTGATTTGAAGTTGTAGTGTTCATGTCGCAAGGGGCGGCGAATTTGAACTAAACGACACGCGAAAGTGCCTGGCGCGCCGGAAACATTAGGCTCAACTTCCCTTACAGATGTCACACAGGATTTTCCACACCAGAGACAGTTCGTGTTGTTTTGATTTTCTGAAAAAACAACCGTTTTTATTTGGATCGCCAGCGTGCCACCACACAGCTTGCTGATAAAATAATTCTAATTTTGTTCGGTCAGGTGATTTTCAGTGCATCCTTAATTATAGTGCTGATGTAGTGCTATTTCAAGTTCAAAGTGTGGTGTGGAATGGCGCTGTACAAAAAACTTTACGAGGCTTATCAGAAATGTTTTTACACGAGTCTTCACTATCCAAAGCAATGAACTATGAAAATCTTTTAAGCAGGACAAAGCAAAGAATCATTTCCTGATAATGTAGAAAGAAAGATGACAGAACTACAGTAATAGAAAACAATAGGCGCAGCTCTTCTGGGGTGTGAGTGTGTTTTTTTTGTTTTTTTGTTTTTTTACGTGACAGGTATAGTTTGTTTTATTTTATCAATTATAATAATAATAATTTCGTGTGGTCGTAATAACCTGGTGGCAGGGTTTCTATTGGCTGCGCATCCCGCCCCTGTCGTAGCCGCCTTAACCTAGCCCGGCAATCCTGCCGCGTACAGGAGACCTACAGTTTAACGTGGTGTCAGAACCACGGAAGTGTTCTGTCGTACTTCATATCACACAGCAAGCCGTGCCAGAGGTGAAGGTCGGATTAAGGGCCTATGAAAGTCCCCACCGAGACGGGGATTCGAACCGGGGACCTTTCGATCTCCAGTCAGACGTCTTAACTACTTAGCCACCAGACCACAGTATTTTATTAATTAATAAACAATAATGAATAAGATGAGGAGAATGGTTTTTGTAACATCTCAAGAAGAAAAGGATCCAATGTGCCTAATTATTTGCAGGGTTAGCTAGTCTCATCGTTTCATTCAAAATATTTATAATTATAGAAAAGTGCATAAAGTAAATATCGGCCGTGTTCGTTATATACGTCATAATTTTATCGATAGTCGAAGAGAAAATAACACAAAATGTCTTATGGAATTATTGGGGGAAAAGCTACTTGCAACACGAAAAAGGAGGAGGAGGGTGGGGTGCCTAGGCATAAGCCACGTCAGACTACAATAGGGGTAGGGTAGTTCTTCCCTGGAAGAAGACCCCAGAATGAGGTTCGAAACGTCGGTTTTAAGAAACATGACGCGGCGCCACCCGGATAGCCAAGAATCATCTGACTCTGGCCGCGGAAGCCTACGATTACATTCGGGGGTAGGGAGGTTCCAAAGTGCCCGATTTTTTTTTTTTTTTAACTGCTTAACGTCTCCTATAACAACTATCTTTAGAGACGGGAAAGGATGGGGGGGGGGGCAAGGAATGGGAAGGAATTCGGCCATGGCCTTTTGAAGGAAGCATCCCGGCAATCACCTGGAGTGATTTGGGGAAATCACGGAAAACCCAAATCTGGATGCCCGGACGGGGATTCGAACCGCCGTCCTCCTGAATGCGAGGCCAGAACGCTAGCCGTTACACCACCACGCTCGGTAAAAGTGCCCGAAATAGAACCACGTAGTTTATGGACCCTCCCCTACGAATGTAAAATAAGAATATGTTTTTTAATAAGTTATTTGCTTAATATTTTACTGCAGATGTTTCCAGTTGAAACGAGAGAAGAATCCAGCTGTAAACCTTTTGTGTGTTCTCATTTTTCTGCGTATGTGTATTGTGTCCGGTTGGGACTGCTCGTTTATCTGCAGAGCAGTGCTTGTTGACATGTCTTTGTGCCATCCTCCCAACAGAGTGGCGCTTAGGAAGAGTCTGTCTGCCTCATGAAGAATGTACTGCTTTTTCGTATGCAAAGTGCTGATATGCTCCACAGAGCTGCCCCACTTTTGCCAGAGCGTCGTCAGAATACATTTCGGATTCATGAATAAAAGTCGTACTTAGTCGCGAGATAGAACTGGTATTTCCGAATTGGAAAGCCCACTGACCTATATATTTTTCGTTTGTTATCTGGCTTTCTCAGTTCATTGCTGTATCATTGTATTAATAACCTGTATACGTGCTCCTTTAAAAAGAACAGCATGTATTCAACTTTTAACTGTTTTTGCAGCAGAAATTAGATACCTTGTTTCTTTAGTCGAGTGTTGAAATGCGTGTGATGTTTAATTGCGGAAAAATTTTGCACGAACGAGAATATTCAGTCACGAGAAAACCGACATTCGGCCTTGAAGATTCCCGTAGGCTTCAACTGAACATAACCACGCAGCTCGACACCCGATTAAAGGAACAAGGTAAGACGAAAACAGGAATGAGTCGGGAGTGAAATATCGATGAATTAGAACAATTGTTCAAAAATGAAAGATTACTAAGGTTAGGATACGTGATAAGAATACAAGTGGAGAAAAAGTCAAAGATCTGTTTTGTTTACATCAGTCTCTAGGCTGGTTTGATGCAGTCCTGCATCATTTCTTCGTATACTCTAATCATTGTCATCTACAGTTCGTTGCTTCGACTAGCAATAAGATAGCACTGGAGAATAAGACAAAGGAGAATGAAGGCACAGGTGTAGGACTCTGGCACCAGAGAGGTGAACTGGTGTCAAGTAGTGAAGGGAGAATATACGAGAGATCAACATAAATGGAGGAAGTGATGTCATAAAACCCACTGTGCTGTGATCATAAAACGATGACAGAGACGGGAATTATAATCTTAGAATTAATCAGTGGTTCTATTTTATTTTGTTTTCTGTTCTGGGGAAACATTTAATGCTTAAAAAATGAAATAATGCAAATCAGGCGTCGTGAGACTCTTAATGGATTCACTCTAGCCTTGTAGGCGCTGAGGGGTTGTCAGTTTCTTCTTTCTGCATGTCTTTAAATTTTTCTGTGTGTCGGCGAATGTGGTGGTAGTGTTGAGTGTAGTGCGTTATTTTGTATTGTGATAACTTATATGAAGATAGAAGAAATGATAGATATGAAAACCGACACCTGATAGGATTCCAAAGAAACTTCCAAGTTTAACGTCCTCATACTGGAGACGAATCAGCATTAAACAGAGTCCTATGTCCCAACTCCATACGCTCTGCGGAGTTATTTGGAATAAAACTCAGATGACAGACTGCCATCATTCTGGCCGCGCAATGAATATGACAAAATACGGTGTAGAGTGTCAGAAACCGTCGCCCAGTTCATCTTGACTGTTAGTGACCTCGGCTATGAGGAGAATTCATTGCAAGTTTATAGACAAGAAAAACAACTTGGTGAGAATTGCCATTAAGTCCTGTTGGTCTTTGGTGTGATTCGATTAATATAGGCATTCTTCTTTCGAATCATCAGGATAAATCTTGCATAACGCGCGGGTATTTCTTTTCAACGCAAACATCATATAGCAAACAAGGTGAAGGGCAGATGGGAAAGTATTTCTAGTCGTTTTTCGCGGAGCGATAGCTTATGTAAATTTCTCCAACATGTGCTGTTCGCTTCCAGTCTTTGACGTCATTGCTCCTGCCACACCTTTTCTTTCGCAGGGTCAAACGCATAAATTGCGCTCGTCTTTTTGTACATATCAAAATTTGAAAAAAAAATCTTGACTGCCAGATGCCTGTATTTATTTTTGCGTGTTTTACCAGAAACCTTGTACGGATTAGTTATTTTGTTAAACCTTTTTAAGACTTAAAAGAGTTGTAACCACACAGTATGCATTATCTTTTATGGATTAATCCATAATGTTACGTTTAGAATTATAACCTTGCAAATTTGTCCGTGAGTGTTCAATCGTCGTCATCCTCAACCGATTAGGCCCATTGAGATAGGTTCAAATCTTAGACGCGGCGTACAGGCAGCGGTGATTGCGGTTTAAAGGCAATTTTTCGAAACTATCTACAGTGGTGGAAATATTTATTGCATCACCATTTGTTACGTCTTAATTTTGTCTTTGACAGCTGTTTGCTTGACGTTATACTAGTCCATTGTAGTCCATTGTTGTTAAAGTGTTGGTGACGTATTCTTGCCTCTATAGTTTGACTTCCTATTGCATATTTCCCAACAATACACACATATTTGTTGTCATTGTCTTCATTTTACAAGTAAGCAGCGTTTATACAGTCATTCTTTGTTGAGACACTCCAGTGTAAAGATGGGCAGATCAGTGGAATTAACACCAAAGCAGAAAGCTGCAATACTTGCTTATTCGTCAGTTGGTTTAAGCACAAGAAAGATAGCCTCTAAGACTGGTTTCAATCAGTCTACGATTTCGAGGTTTCTGAAAAAGTACAGAGAGACAGGAAAAGTTGATCGTGAGAAAGGAAGAGGTAGAAAAAGGGCGTCTACTGCGAAACAGGATAGGATATTAAAAATAATTTCTCTCGGTAATCGTCGCCCGTCATCAGCTGAACTAAAGCGAGAGTGGGAAGACATATGTGACGTTTCAGTAACCAGTAGAACTGTACGAAGCAGACTACTGGAAGCCGGACTCGCTGCCTGTCGTCCTAGAAAGAAGCCTTTATTGACCAAAAAAAATGCGAGAACAGCGGCTAAAGTGGGCAAAAGAATATGTAAAATGGACCCCGGAGATGTGGAACAGAGTAATCTTTTCAGAGGAGTCCAAATTTAATCTGCATGGTTCCGAGGGAAAAGTGTTCGTGCGTCGAAGAAAAGGTGAAGAATGTTTACCTTCGTGTATAACACAAACCGTCAAACATCCACAAGGACAAATGGTCTGGGGATGCATTTGCAGCTATGGAGTAGGTCGTCTGGACTTCATGACCTGCTCCACATAATTTTCTGAAAGTTATAACCCCCTTCATTTAACTGCATCAAGCAGAAAGTCGCCTTATATAATCTACTAATCAACTTTGGCTCCAAATTACTGGCGACATTTTACTACAGGTACATTGAACGGTTTGACCCTTAATAACGTCTCTAGACACGCGCGTGTAACATACCGTACTTTAATTTATGCTTTGATTAACCGTCAATTCTAGTACAAGGTCAGGTTGCTACTCTTAATTAATAATAAATGCATTAATTGAAATCCATTACGTTTGGCTTTAACATCAAACTAACCAATTAAACACTTGTTGCAACTCGTTTTACAATACTTCTGCTATTCATGTACTCAGTGCTAGTCGCGTTATACACCCCCCCCCCCCCCCAAAAAAAAAACTCGTGCCGCAACATGCAACGTATATCGCCCGCTCCTATGCGGACAGCGATATACCTCCTACTTCTAACACAGCGCGACTTGAACTACTCTGTGCGCACTAGCGGACCGAATACGCTATTATTACTTCTTACAGATCTAACTAAAGATATCCAAAATTATAGTTTGTGGAACTGGAGAGCAGTAATACATCATATACAAATTATTACATTTTCATAAACATGTATAAATTAATTATACTAGCAGTAACCTTAGTAAAATAATGGTTACAAAACTATTAATTTGAATAATTGGGCTAGTATCATATGCCACAAAGTGCAAAGTTACGTAAAGGAATTTGGAGTGGAGTATTTTAGTACAGTCGAAATAGTTCTTTTCCGTAAATTGTGTGAAATTCAAATTTCAACAAAGAGGTTTAAAATTTAATTTCCCGGCTGTGCAGTAAGTGCACGAAAGCAAATTATTCTGTCTGCATGAAAGTGACACTACCATATAAAATAAATGAAGTATAATTGATCATGTTTTGATTTATAGTAAAGTTAAATGTTTGGTCATATTTTGTAATGTTTAGGTAATATTTACCATTTTTCAAGGTCATTTGCATGCATATTTCTATAATTTTTGGTCAAAAAGATCTTAACCCTACTTATGACTTTACTATATTTTATTCTCAATGTATTTCGGGTAGTTCTATGTTTTTGTCCAAAAGATGTTTTGGTCTGTTTATTACGTAGTTCACTTGATGCAAACTGTCGGAAGCCGATACTCAAATTTCGCAGTCGCCCACCAGTGATTGTGGTACCGTCATGGGTAATGGGTGCTATTCAAGTATAACGGAGCCAACGACGATATGACGCTTCCGTCGTTTGAGAGCGCAGTGATAGCCACCGCGCTCGTTGACCTACTTCCAACTTTTTTCGCCGGTTCCTCAGCACCAGACAATTACGTTGAGAGACAGGCGCATTGGCCTTCGTCCAAAGAACAGTGCGTGCTTTCTGCAACCGTGAGCTCAGAGGCAGTCCATTGCATACGTCCGTCTTCGTTTGCCTCTCTTACAAGTTAATGGTGGCACAAATAAGTTGGTACATTGCGTGGCCTTCTACTTCATTACAGGAAGCTAACAGAAGTTTTTTTAAATGACACTTAAGAATGTTACCAACCGTGGTAAGTCTGTGGTTCTCAGCGGAGGCGATACCGCCCACTGATCATAGGTGACGTTTCGGGCTAAAGACAAATTTAAGGGACGTAGAGGACCAACTGCCGTTCCCTTTCCGGCTTCAAAGCAGTTTAAAATTGCATTCCAATGATGCAAAGTAACCAACATCTGTTTGTAGTAGAGTTATGGAACATATTATATGCTCGAACATTAAGAATTTTCTAGATGATAATAATTTGCTTACGACAAATCAACACTGATTTCGGAAGAAAATATCATGTGAAACACAGCTGGCCCGATTTACACACGACGCAATGAAAGTTATTGATGCAGGTTCACAAGTAGATGCAATTTTTTTTTAGATTTTCAGAAAGCCTTTGACTCTGTGCCAGACAACCGCATTTTAGCGAAGCTTCGAGCGTACGGTATATCGGATCAGCTTTGTGAATGGAAAAAGGATTTTCTAACTGGTCGGTCGCAGTATGTCGTCGTTCAAGGAGAAAGTTTTTCTAATCTACATGTTACATCGGGTGTACCTCAAGGAAGTGTAATTGGACCACTTCTTTTCTTAATTTTTATAAACGATCTCGGAGACAAAGTGAAAAGCATTTTTAGATTGTTTGCTGATGATGCAGTTATTTATAGGGAAGTAAGGAATTCGGTTGATTGCTTAGAAATTCAGCGTGATCTAGATGTTATTTTGACATTGCGCGCTGAATGGCAACTTACACTAAATTGTAAAAAGTGCAAGACAATGAGCATAACTAACAAAAAGAATCCGATTGTTCAGAAATACGAGGTTAACAGTTCAGTTATGGATATGGTCGATTCTATGAAATATTTGGGAGTAACAGTACAAAGGAACATGAAATGGGACTTACAAATTAATTTATTAGTAGGTAGAGCTAATTCTAGGCTGCGATTCCTAGGTCGAATCTTGAAAAATTGTAATGAACAAACAAATGAGATAGCGTACAAATCTTTTGTGCGTCCACATTTGGACGACTGTTGTGTCGTTTGGGATCCGTTTCGTATGGGGTTGATCGAAAGTATAGAGAAAGTACAGAGAAGAGCCGCTCGATTCGTGACCGCTTGCTACAGTCCTTATGAAAGCGTCACAGAACTGATTAGTAGACTAGGCTGGGAGTCTCTGGTAGATAGACGACACACGTTTCGTTTAAACTTATTTGCAAACATGCGTACTCCCACTTTCACTTACAAATGTGGTGAAATACTTCTTCCACCAACCTATTTGAGTCGGAATGACAGGAAAGTTAAGATTAGAGAAATAAGGTGTCGCATTGATTCTTATATGATTTTTTTCCCCCTCGTACCATTCGGGATTGGAATGCACAGTAAGGAGACTAGCTTTGGTGCTGAGCACCCTCTGCCACTCACAATTTTGTGAATTGCAGAGTATATATGTAGATGTAGAAAGAGAGGACTTAGCATAGTCAGCAGTTTGTTGACTAATAAAAGAAACATGCTGTCTATAGTAGAGGACTGCCATTTAACACTGCAGATGACGAAGTACCAAATGTCGCGAAATTAGTTTATTATACCGAGCTCAACCTTCTGATTAGTATTTTTCACATAATATGTATTTTTAATCAAACTCTGAACAATACACAAATATATCTTATAATAACGTTAATTTTATAAATCTGGCCTTGTTCTTCCGTATATGATGATGTACAGTTAAGAAACGCATTTTAGGATCACTGTTTCAAAAAGTGAATTGCGAGCCAAAAAAGTTGGAGCTGTTTGGATTATATTATTTGTTACAAGAAGGGTAGTCGGCATGTTCCCCTCCCCTTTCCTTAAAAGGGGGGTGATGAGTATTTCGGGATGTGGACTTCATAGGGATCATCTTCATTATCCTTGCCTTTCCTCAGTTCTCTCCCGCCTAAAATGACCCCATTGTCGATAAGTCGTAAATACCTGAAAAATTACTCTAGTCCCAGGAGAAAGTTGAATCGTGCTGTTATTTTTTACGAGCTGATCTACCTCCCTTTGCCTCCTGAGGAAGCGAGACGATGAATGGTTATTGGGGCGCAGAATGCTGCACGCTACCAGTTAACGGGGCGGCAAAAGATGGGTATTATTGTATCCAGAGTTCATTTAGCTGCCGGCGGTTATAACTCCGCCGCAGGTGGTAATTCCGTGCTATAAGTTGCTTGTTCGGGCAGTCGTTATCATCTCATTAGGGTCCACACCATACGGTCCGATTACCTCTAATCTCGTTATCATGATAGCAGTCCCGTGTTATACGCCTGTGCCAACATGTACTTCCGACCGACCCCGTTTGTTATTTTCTAAATCTAGAGGGACAAAAGTCAATTTTGACACTAGTCTACAAAGGAAAACTAGTTATTTATATTTAAAGTAGGCACACTATATTATTAGGAACAAAGGTTTATTTTACGCGAATCTGCACCTAACAATAGAAAAAATAATTTGAACAATGGGGTTCCTGTGACCCACCGATCAAGTGCTCCATTCGGGCGCGCCATTCGACTGAGTTTGGTCGATGATTATGCTGTGTTTCTGTGTGGTATTAGTAATTTGTGTGTTGCTATTGCTTTTGGTGAGTGTCAAGATACGTTTACGCATGATTTTTCCGTAATACGTTTTAAAAATGAATCATGAGCATCATTAAAACAGAGCGAGATAATTTTTGATAAAAAAAAAACTACTGAGCCAGTTTCATTTTGAGTTTTAGTTCATTATACCACATTATACCAATCTCTTACTATATTTATTTGAAAGAGCTACTTATTAACTATAAGAATTACCTTCATTTGTTTGCGCATGTTTGCGACACCCACACAACTTTTCTTCATTTTCAGAATGACTGCACAAATTTCCCGTAGAGTATTTTCCAACGTATGGTTTGCTAACGCAAAACAATCAATAGATGCTTTGTTACAGTTTGTATTGCAATAACTAGGTGACACATCGTTTTAAGATGACATTATAAGGAGTTTAAAAGCTACTTTCAGAATTGTTTCTCTAAAAATTGAGCAAACATGGTCTAAAATGGGAAGACATAGAGACCGCTTCCTAAACACATATTATAAGTGGTTAGAAGGAAACGTTTCATTACCTGACATTGTCCCCAAAACTGCACTGCCTGGGACGAGTTCGGGCTCATACGGAAGACCACAAAAATACTTTGAGAGTTCAAGTATGAAAACAAGCATCTTCTTGAAACGGCAAGTCAATAAATTTCGATGGCAACCAAAGTGCAGCTTCGCAAGCCAGGAAAAAGAGATAATCGTGAAAGAGCTTTGTCTTTATTCTCCTAGAAGAGGCACTAATATGAAGAAAGCACGGAAGTGTGAGATTTCGCCGGACCCCCCCCCCCCTTTTCACCTCACGTAATTTATGGATGCCCCCTTAGTATTCCAAAATAGTTCGGGTCAAAATAGAGATGTTCTCCTGTTCCATAATACGATTAACACTGTCTACATTACTTCGTGAAAACTAACTGAAGTCGTCGCCCCCAAGTCTCAAGGAAACATGTGGTATTAAAACCTTCATCAACGTTAGCGCAGCTGAATGCGGAGGTTCTTGGGAAGTTTATATATGAAATCGTAAAGTTTGTACGCCTGGAAGGGATGTTGATCATACGAATGCCTTGTAAGGGCCTGTTCTTGAAGGCGTTGCGGCCGGCGTCCTTGAAGTGTTCTTGAGCTGTTGGCTGCAAGTGCGTCAGTCGTCTCAATGAGCTCTTTGAGCTGTCGGCGTGGCCGTATTTCTGGTCTGACCGTCGGAGGTTTGCCTTGCCCGTCGGCTTAACTGCCCTCCGTCCACCAATGAGAGAGCTTTCCACAGGCTGTCGGGCGATGAACTCTCGGTCCTAAATGAGGAGAGCCCACTCTAAAACTCTCGCAGTGGCCGCTGTTCACGGCATGCGAAGGCGTCGTGCACAGTAGTTGCGTGACGTCACGTGGCGAACGCGTCTGCGAGCAGGACTCTGTTGCGTCGCTAATTGCAGGCGCCATCTGACGCTGCTCGCGAACACCAGTGAAAATTTGCACCGCCTCCACTAACGAGTGTTAAACGCTAATTTGTAAGGTGCCCACGGTGGAGAAAACAATAGGCAGCACAACAACGCCACCTTACTCAGTACGCGTCTCGTATGTTTCCTAGCCCGTGGTTCGGATTCCACGGTAAACTGTAGGTCCCGGAGGAAAGGAACTGGCCGTCCTACCTCTGAAATGGCTTGGTATGCTTTATTTGGGAGGATAGAATCAACCTGCGGGTTGTGGACCAAGTTGGTTTGTTTGTTTCCTAGACCTCCATTTCTCAACCTTTTTCAACCCGAAGATCAGTAAAATACCAAAAATAATTTTACGCACCACTGACTTGTATAGGCCTAACGTATATATTATTAAGCAATCCTGTAAATTGTTATCGGCACTTACCACAATCCCTTAAGACTTACACCTGTAGTAAGATCCTCGTAAAACGGATCTTCCTTAAAGGAACGCAGTTATCTTTTAAGCCTGCTGCTAACTTATTTTATTATGATAACATATCTTCATATCCAATCATAACAGGCTGCTTAAAACCAACTCCAGTCGAATGGCTCCACCGTCTCGCAGGAATAGCGCCACCTTCTGTTCGAAGGGAAATAGCAGTGAACGAGGAAAGGAGGAAAGTGAACCATGAAAAATCTCATCCACTATATGGGCATATCCCTCACAGGCAAAGACTGAAGTCCAGGAAAAGTTTCCTAAGAATATCTCAGGAACTTACAACGACAACTGAAGAAGCCAGGTTACAACTATGGGAAGCTATGGCTCCCCTTCCGCATGGCTGGGGAAGAGTGTCTGAATCTTTGCCACCTGGTTATGACAAGGGATGGTTGACGTGGAAATCTTTGAATAGGCTGAGATCAGGAGTGGGCAGATGCAAAGTGAATTTAGCAAGATGGGGCTATGCTGAGATCATTGATATCAAGTGCGACTGCGGTGAAGACCAGACTGTCAGCACATGCTCCAGTGTCAACTGTGTCTAGCATCCTGCTCGGCAGCTTAACTGTATGATGCCTCAGAAAATGCACTGGAAGTGGCCAAGTTCTGGTCCAGTATAATTTGATGATTGTGATTGTGTAACTGTATGTTTCTGATACGAAATAAATAAATCCAAGAAATACCAGATTTTTGCCTGATCGTTGAAATATTTATGTCATTTACAAAATTTTGTTTCTAGGCATATGGTTTATACTCACTTATACGAGTACTGCATCCGTTTTATATGAACAATTTATTTTTTTTAGTGATATATTTAATTCAATTAGAATTAGGTTTTTAACATTCTGCCTGCCGACCAAATGTGGTCCGCGGACAACAGGTTGAGAAACACTGTCCTAGACGATTGATTTGCTTCTTCATGACTTTCTTTTCTTACATTTCTTTCCCTCTTTGGTTAACTTTCAGTGCACTCATCTGTTCCATATTATTTGCAGAAAATGTAAGGAAATGTGTTTAGCAACTGTTATGAAATTCCCTTGAAGTGTTATGGAGAAATCATTTGAAATAATTTAGATGCACGTACTGGGATTAGAACCCGTGTCCTCGTGAGCGCCGCGTCGGAACGCAATCACCATTCTGTGGTTTCTTCTCATCGTATAGAAATATCGGTATGTTACGGGCAGATTAGAAATTTATGGAGACAATGTTTAGCGACATTTCTTGTATTGACAGCTACAGGAATCTTTCAGTTGCACCAGCAGCTGTTTTTGATATTTTCTCCGGCGTAACCTGGTTGACCTACCTCCTGGCAAAGGTCAGTAATAGGCTGTGACGTTGTCTCGAGGACGGGAAGGAGATTTTCTGGTTCGAACAGCGGTGGTGGCGGGAATACCCACTCTGAAACTTAACAGCACCGTAGGATGGATCGTAGCGTGCAAATCATAATCGTGAAATTATGCCAAACTACTGGAGGCGTAAGGAGGGAAGACATGCAGCTGTCCCGCGAAATAATAGGCTGGCATTGGGTTTCATCCTCTTGCTTCTTTCGTCTATTTTGCTCTAAACGAATAAGACACTACGTTTAACACACATAGTCGTTTAGACAAACAAAACCACTAAACACACCGGGAAAAATAACGAAAATATTCCTAGAGATCATCTGTATAAAAGATTATATCCTGGTTGATACACCATTCCATGAAAGTTGTCTAATCCAAGCACGAAGAACAAAATACTACGTTTTTCGAATAGTTCTCTGAAAAATACGACAACCGATTTTAATTTATATTTTACTTTTCCAGCTTTCAAGTTTATCCTGTAATATCTTGGACAGTGTTGCACCCGTTGTTGTGGTAGAAACTTTACCCTTGATTCTACCAGGTTTCTCAGTGTTTCTACAACAACCCTGATTTTTCCGCGTCGATTTCTTGCGAATCATAAAATAATAATTATGCACCTTATTTTTCAAACATTAATTAGAAAACAATCGCCATATACCCCGTTGACAATGCTCTTACAGCAGACGATTGTAGTAAATATTTGTGTAACTATTTCAATAGTCTTTCGTATTTCCTTATTGCACATTGTGCTAAAACGGATATTTTCATTTGTAACTAAACAGAAAATTTTTTTTTTCTAGTAGACTATAGTGTCAGCATGCGATAGCTGGAATCGGAATTCGATCTATAATTCTAGATAGACGTCCCTCCTATCCCCTTCGAAATAATCATAATTGGAAGAATACTGGAATTGTTGTTCCAAAAAACTTAATATCCGTATGTGGGCCGCTATTTGATACCAGTGAAATACTTGAAAGAGTGAATAGATCCACCTTGGTCAAAAGTAGAGGAAACCTACGGTGGTGATTCTAATAAGGGATTATTAACTTTAAAACTGAATCGCTGCTTTAAATGACTTTTTAAAATCATTTCAGATAGATTAAGATCGAGTTTAAGCCGGCCTCGGTAGCGTAGGGGCTAGAGTGCTAGCTAGCTCCACGTGCCGAAGGGCGCCGGTTCGAATCCGGCCGCGGGCATGGATGTTAAGTGTTGTGTGTCTGTGTGAATGTCCTGTCCGTCCTGTGGCGTCCATACTTAGAATATGCAATATATAAACACTGGATGACGACTGATTCACTGGAAGCTATAACAATCACATTGAGCTGGCTGTATGGCCGAAAGCCATTAAAAAAAAAAGATTGAGTTTAATTGCCAATAGCGCCGCACATTTCTCGTGCAGAAACGTCAGTTAGAGGATATACTGTTCTGACTGTAATTAGTACTCGGTCAGTTACAAGGCTTCTAAATGTTACGACTTTGAGCTCTTCGATTTACAACATAAGTAATTCTTCAATTGTTCATTGTGAGGGAAACCAGTGCGACTCATATGCAAGGTGTCGTTGCTTGACTCGTTAGGGTAAAGTTTACGTATAAGAATCACAACGTTGGGGATAATCAACAACCCGCTAAGCGGGCAGAAGAGATAGCAATTGAACCACGGTCTGTGGACTCCAGCTTACGGCAGAAGTACGTAACTTATCAGTCCACGTAGCGGCTGTCGTCAACTGTTGCCGGCCACTACAGTCAAGACACGGTAGCTAGATACCTGTTATCGACTCAGAACTGCTGATATTCCCAGCAGAACGTCCGTGCACCTCGTGACGTCAGTAAGTAGTTACGGCGCTCGTCGAGTTGCTTGCACGTAGGGAACACAAAACCAACCACAATGCATTGTATACGCAAACATGGAAATAGTAACATTAGATTTCATTAAAAAATAAATATTAACAGAATTCTGTCCAATTAGTTAAATTAGCATCCACTTTAAAACGGAACATTGATTTTCTATACTAAGATGGAATTATGTTTAAAACACGTTAAGACGTAATGTATGACAATATTTAACTTCATTTGTATATACTGTTTCTTGTATTCAGAGAACTATTGAATGGATTCAAACAGCTTGTGGTAATGTTTTAAATGATTCCGGTAATATTTATAGTAACTGCTTTTATTAGGTTGTTTGATTCAAACTTTAGTCATTGTCAAGCTTAAACAGACTTCGGTATAAAACAGTTGTCCCATTGTAAGAACGAAGACTTTCCCTGCGTATGACTGCAATGTAGTCTTCACGGGTGTACCGCCGGATAGTGTTCACAACACTATCCGGCGGTACACCCGTGAAGACTACATTGCAGTTGTCCCATTGTCTGGTGCTCTCTATTGACCGAGTGAGGCGGGTGAACGGTAACGCTCTGACCTCGCATTTGGGAGGACGCGGATTCGAATCCCCGTCCAATCGTTCACATTTGGTTTTCCATGATTTCCCGAAATCACTCCAAACGAATACCGGAATGGTTTCTTCAAAATACCATGGCACCTTCCCGTTCTTTTGCGCCAGTCCTTTCCAGCCTCTAATCGCCTGGCCGTCGACTAAGCGCAAAGCTATAACAAAAGAAGTTCTCCATTGTTTTCTGGATGTTTCCTTACTTAATGCCTACCCGCCTTCTGAGCGTTGCCAGGGCAGGCAATGGGCTCATTTGTAAATTTAATTACCACACTTAATAATCAAGTTAGGTATCGACTTAAAAATATCAACATTTTACTCGACTATTGGCTTCTCTTTCGAGCTCAAATCTGAAGTAATGCAGATTTCTTAAAGTTAATAAAATAAGAATTATTTTTACCTGTTAAGTTTACATTTATAAGAGAATCTTGTAGTGTCAAAATAATTAAGAAATTAAGTTTGATGAAAACATAACTCACTTGCCAACGAAATTAGACTTTAATCTATCAACCAAACGTTACCATACAACCTCTGTATCATGTAGTACTAAAGTTGAGGGTCTAACCTGATATTATTTAAAGTTTTAACTGGAGAAAGCAAGTCGATAATTAACCTGAGGATTTTTTTTAATAGACTGAGGAACGACTTCGTGTTACCATGAAGTAGAAGTAATAAAACCTGCGCGTTGAGAAGGTTGGTCGACCGTATTAACACATATTTTAGTGGTATTTATTGACCAAACAGAATGTTTAACGAAGCTTTTAGCGCGTTGGTCTCTCATTTGATTAGTCTACGGTTAGAGTCCGGTTTTGGGTATGAGTGGTTTTAATGCTGAATTTATCTTACACTCTGCCCTGAATACATACTTGGATTACTCGTATAAATACATGTAAGTAAAAAAGAAAAATCCAAAATTGGAATACCCAACATGACCCAAATGCAAAACCCCACCCGCCGTAACTGAGGTCTAGAAAGAGAATACAGATGTATACTTTCGCGAATTACCTCAATCATGCAACCGACATTCCGGTTACGGAAAAGTCTAGCTGGAATGTACAAGGCATTGGTTGATGAAGATATGTTTGAAGAATTCGGTGTCGTGCGTGTTAGGGAAGACATTGCCATAGCCACTGGCTTCAGGATTAAGAGAGTGAAATTTTCGTCTGTAGTTTAGGTAATAAGACACTGCAATAAGTTATCTAGGGAGGCGTTGAACAATTTACTTCGAACGATGAAAGAGTTTAAAGCAAATCTCCGTATAATGCTTGAAAAGATATGCAGAGAAATGTTAGAAAGGCAAAAGTTCCATCACAATTATAAATAACAATATTCCATTTTATGGAAGCTATAGCGATAAGTAATTTTTTTCCAGGGATATTGACTTTGTTAGGATAATATCTCTCTCATACTTAAGTATTCTGTCGTAGTGGTTGCTCGCGTATTGAACTGGTTCTGAGGTAAATCGTTGAAGGACGCTTATAAACATAACCGGGAGGCTGTCTAGCTGGTTTTTCAAGCCTTGTGGTCAAGTTGGCCTCCTGTTGAAGGAGGCAGATTCCGCGATAGCTAAGGTCAGTGCTTCCTCTCCATGACAGTAACTTAGCTTAAATTTTTTTTCCCCAGATATATTTCAGCCACGAATGATAAGGCCTCTATAGAGGCATAGATATCTCTTCAATGTTTATGGATGTATAGCGTTTGCTTCAGTAACGCATTGGGGAGCTAAGTGTTGCCGTCTCGAAACGTGTTACCTGGGTTCTGTATGATAAGTGTATTTTTTGTCTGTGAAACGTGCAGTTTCTGAGACGGGAGTTGGGGAAAGTCCCAGCGTCTATCTAAATGATTGCGGGGAATCACCTATAAACAGCACTCAGTTGGCCGGTATGCGAGGCAGGGGATTTTAACCTGATCCCATTGAACCTCTGAGATCCTGAGTGGTAGCGCTTTAACGCCCGTACTAGCCACGCTGCATGGGTAACCGAATTGTCGTTCAATACTAGCGGTAAATGGAGACAATGGTATCTGGATATAACAATATTGTACATTTTACGATTCTGCAGAGATCTTTTCTTTTTAATTTATGGCTTAGGATTGTCATTAGGGGGGCGTCAAGACCCCCCTCCCCCCACTAATCGACCTCGTAGTTTTTTGAAACTTACATATTTTTTTTAGAAGAAAGGTCGATTTCCTCTTCGTTTATGTACCATATAACCCCCCCCCCCCAAAAGTCAACATTTGCGTCATTTGTAGACCTCACATGAGATTTCCGTTGACTCCCCCCCCCCCCCCACTATATCACCTCACCTAATTAACGGACGCCACGTTAGGCATTCGCCATAAAACTTTAATAATACCACAGAAGAATAAAGTGCATAATTATTTCAGCATATCAGAAAATTTATCTAAATCTTTACTGCATCAAGAACGACTCCTTGTTCCTGAAATATGTGGACTCATTCCATAATTTTCAGAGTTCATGTAGATGTACTCTATGCAATTGGAAAAATTATGGGTAGCAGAGGCTGTTATGCATCAAAACTAATCTCTTCTCAGTGCACTCCAATCTCGAATGATGCGAGGGAAGAAAAAATTCATATACGTATCAGTGCAGCATCATATTTAAAAAAAAAAAAAAAAAAAAAAAAAAAAAAAAAAAAAAAAAAAAAAAAAATTCATCGCAGTCCTAAATGAAAGTAGGTGTACTCATGTTTACCAATAAGTTCAAAAGAAACCTACGTCGTCTGTCTACCAGGGAATCTCAGCCTAATCTACGAATCTTTTTTTTATTTATTTTTTATCTGCTTAACGTCTCTTAACAGCGAGGTCTTTAGCGGCGGGAAAGGATGGGGGGCAAGGAATGGGAAGGAATTCGGCCATGTCCTTTTGAAGGAAGCATCCCGGCATTTGCCTGGAGTGATTTGGGAAACCATGGAAAACCCAAATATGGATGCCCGGACGCCAGAACGCTAACCGTTACACCACTACGCTCGGTTTCTACGAATCAATTCTGTGACGCTTTCGTAAAGACTGTTACCAGCGGTCACGAATCGAGCTAATCTGTACTTTTTCTGTACTGTCACTCAACCTCTTCTGACTGCTCGATTATGTCGAGGTGATTTAGAGATGGAAGGGGGTGAGAAACGGGCAGGAATCGCTTTTGGAGGAACCATTCGCGTGGAGTGATTTCCGGAAACCACGATGAACCGAAATCCGGATTGCCGCACGGGGATCAAACTTGCGTCCACAAGAACGCTATCTCTCAGCCAGCGGATTCGGTGTAAGTTGTTGTTGGACAGATTTGTACGCTGTGCTTAAACTCATTAGCAGTTAGAAAAAAATAAGCAAATCAGATACAGTGCAATGTTATGAATGTCCACAAATCAAATGTTGACTATAGTAAACTATTTCTGCCACGTTAACTTTCCGTTCATCAATTAATTCTGTCAGTGTATTGCAGGCAATAATCTTGAGATATTTAGAAAATAAACTTGAGTAGTATACAAGTACAAGTGTTTGTAATATTCGTTCATTGCTCATAGGAAGCAAAAACATAGATACAGTTTCCATCAACACATCAAACTGCAACATAAACAAATACGGTCTGCTTCATTTTTGCACTTGCGTTCGTTCTCATGTTGATGAATCTGTAACCAAAGCAACGTAACAAAATATGCGTTTAAAGCTCACACAATTCAAAAAGTTTCATCAACAAAAAGACCCCGACGAATCAAAGCAAAATGTCACAGAAGTAAGCAAATGAACACCAAGAATAAGCACAAATAATTTTCTGTATTTTCTCTGATTATTTTGACAGAAGAGGTAAAAAAATTTCAGCAGTGCATCAGCATAAAATTCATTAAATTGTAATAGCCATTTTTAAATGTATTTTCAATGTGTCCAGAAACCATCTATACAAAATGTAAAATTCTATTAAAATTTTAATGTAATTTCAATGACTGATGGTATCGCGAAGAGACTGTAAACACATCCAATTCTATGCACAGTTTAATTAATAGTTACATTGGTGTTATTATATAATAACCAGTATCAGACCCGTTAAAAATGAAAGGAAATTTTTATTGTTATTGAAAAGCTTCTAAGAAAAATATAGTTTCAAACACAATTAACGATTGAATAAAATTCGTGTTTCTAATTTGCTGTTAAAAAAAAAAGAGTGTTATTTTGTGACGTTATTCTATTAACTGCTTCAGAAAATAGAGCGTAAACTATATCCTTGCATGACTTTCTGCATCTATCTTCGTCGTAAATTAACAAAAAGCAACATGTAATTTTAAATTAAATGCATATCTTTCTTTAACTTTGGTTTTACAGTTTCAATTTAAAGGTAAAACATATTAAACGTTAATACAAACGTTAATAGGTAACCATCAAGCTTGATTAAAAAAAAAGCAACATCTGTGGTCGGATGTCTTCGCTCCGCCGAAGATGGCTGTGCAGCATTGATGGACATCATGGCCAAGCTGGACTTTCGTTATTATTGATTATTTTAACAGGTTGGTGGCCTACAAGTATGATGTGTATACGTAAGGAGGTTGGTTGAGATTTGTGCGGGAAGTGATTACGGCGGGTCCGAACCTGTCCCGGCCATTGTGCGGCGCGCTAGATTGACGGCTCAAGCCGCGCGTGACGTTAGAACTGACCCTGTGACGTGGCCGGCGCCGCCGCTTATCACATCGCGCGCCGTAAACACAGCTGCCGTGACTGGGGAAAACTCTCCGTCTCACCGCGCGGAACGCAAACGTTTAGGGACCTTAGTAGTCGCAGGGGTAAACAATTATTACCACCACTACACTACATAAAAAAAATTCTAACCATAGTTTAGCTAAAAATATATCAGTTTAAAACGGCAACAATAGATTTTATCATCTACCTGATTAAATCACAATTTTGGCGAGTCGTACATTTTTGAAAAAAGCTACTGTCCTCTTCTTTATACTTTGGGGTCATCTTTGCATTAAGGCCCTTGCGTTATCCGCTGCACATATCGCAGCTTCGTCTGACATATAATACACTTTCCTTCAACAATAATGAATTGTCTCTGGTACCATTGATAAAAGGTCTGGGAATCAGTAAGACCTCGTTTCAAATCCAAGTCTTCAAAGGCCATTAACCTGTACATCATCTCTGTCGAAACTTGTTTTGTGAATATAATGTACGCTATGATTCTTCGTGGGCCGAATTCCACGTGTAGCTTCCCTTTTTTTTTGTGGTAGGATATTAAGTAACGGGCCATTACAGAGACGGTTTTAGCGGTCGCTTAAAATCTCTATCTATATATATAAAGATTAATGTACGTATGTTTGTTTGTTCTTCATACAAATCCACAGTTTTCATCTGATCTCGATGAAACGTTGCACGCTTAACCTTTGAAACAAGGAGAAAAATACTGTCTACATTTGGTTGAAAAATTATCTGTGTAAATAATATATATTGTCTTATAATTTCGAAATATTACTGAACGGCGATAGACAGACGCGTTGGATATGGAGGTCTCTCTACTGTTTTTCCGTGTAGCGGTCATGTAGCTCAGTGGTTAAAGCGCTTGCTTACTAATGTTTGGGTCGTGGTCTCCGGTTCAGATCTCCGTGGAGGCTAAGATTTTTAAAAATTGTTTTTGATCGTAAGAGTCACGCCTGGGCCGTCGGTTATTCGGATTGAATGTTAAACTGTAGATATTACAAAGTTAAGGATACAATGCGAGGCAAATTATAGGTAGTCTTGCAATGCTGTAGGTGTACACTTTTTTACGTTATAATGATCCAGTCAGTGTGTGTGTGTGTATGTGTGTGTGTGTGTGTGTGTGTGTGTGTGTGTGTGTGTGTGTGTGTGTGCGCGAACCGCAGTATTAATACTATAAATACGGAGGTAAGTCTCTGTCTTTTTGTTACGTTTTGACGACTAAATGATTATATCGATATTGATAGAATTTGCAAAAGAAAATCTGTAGGAAGGGCAAAGGACATTTTTTCCAGTATGATTAACAGTTGTAGTCACGAAATTTTGAGACCTTATCGAATGGTGACAGAAATATGTTGGAAATTGATTCTCTTCAAGATACAGGTTTGACGGTAGAATGATATAGTGATAGCTTTCCTGTAATATTATGCCGACTCAGTGTTGTTTGGGACCAATCCTTTGTTACCAACAACTTTCTATATTCAATTCTGGCAAAAAAATTCTTAATCCACGCGTACGAAGTCGCGGGTACGAGCTAGACATTTATAGGGACGAATTACACTGTGGAGTTATCCGTATTGACAAATTATCCAAATTCTTATTTTATTAAGATGTGACCCACCATCCTAAAACTATTTAGTGTTTTTTCCATAAAGTGATTTATTCTCAGATTCATTTTGAGGTTGTTCTGGGCTTGGCATTCAAGAGGACTCTGGTTCCAATCCCCGTCCAGCCATCCAGATTTTGATTTTCCATGCTTTCCCTAAGTTACTCCAGGTGAATGGTTCCTACAGAAAGGCCAAGGCCGAATTCATTCATTTTTATTACCCCCAATCCTCCCCTCCTCTAATAACTCTGACTTCAATGAGGCGTAAAGCCCTAAAAATCTTTTTGGTGTTCAGTCGATCAGAGCTTCTCCTTCACACCGGTTTGTAGCCAAATACCTAGAAAATGTCTTGGTTAGCAATAACAGTAATTCGTTTGAGCTCACGTGAAAACACTTCAGCAAAATCTTCTTCCCTGATTTCGACGGTCTGAAGAAAGTACAGTCAAATTCAACTTTCTTGCAGCATATTCAGGAACAGTGAGACTGAACTGATATCGAGGTGAAACAATTCAGTATGAGCACTGGCTGTTTACTGTCAGATATAACGCTGAAGTTCTGTCCGAAGGACGCGCTGAGAAGAAAGCGAACAATGAAAGCCATGAACATCGAGGCAAATGTCAGTCGTCCTATCACAGGGAGAGTTTTTATCTCAGATTTAATGGTCCTATGCTCCATTAATACTAATCTTTAATTCCAATTCTTCCGTTAATAGCGTATATAGGCCTACTTCCCAAATACATCTGGAAAATTTATCTGAAAAAATAATTAATTTGTTACGCATATGCAGAAACATGTTTATCTTGAAACGTGACATTCGTGCAGTATGAATCATGACGTGTGGTGTTTTCACGGTCTTTCTTTTATCAAGGTAGCTTCCACTTCCAAGTTACTTCACAATATCAGAAACGTTCCATCATTCGTGTAATTAGTACAGCATTTTCTTTTAAAGAAGTAACCCATGAATCATTGCACTCTCCCGTCTATTAATCATTTACAAACATTCTTAATCCATCTTTGTTGTACATAAATTAAATTCATTACATGCAAGAAACCATATTTCAGAAGCATCTTTTTCCGATAAGTAACACGATCAATGAGGATTTTTCCGATGCAGAGAAAACAGTTAAGAAAAGATTTTTATCATTTTGAAAATTAGTTTCCGATTTCGAATTTACTTACCGAAACAATTTTTTTCTTTCCCCCCACCCCCACCCTCTCCCAATGGCAAATACCTTCCCTGCAGTAGCTGTATCGGTTTGCTGTCAGTTCCTTACAAAAGATACTACGACTTTCTGTTTAACTCTTCAAAATTATTAATTACTTAGCAGGTTTTAATTTAAGTTCTTTAGAAACAAATTATCTTAGAAAAGAGAGAGAGTAAAACAAAGTTAAACGAGAATTGGACCAGAGGTAATAGCTCCGGAAATTGTGCGAATGGCGAATAAATCTTCAATTTGATTCTTTCATTCCAAACTTGAGTTCATTTCAAGAGTTTGTTTCTGTCATCGCTTATTAGACCGGTCTGATGCATCACTCCATTTTAATCTAGACTTTAATCTCCTTTATGTCGTAAATCGCCTCTAACCTGTATGCTGTAATGATCCCCTTGTCTCCTTTCATACAAATTGCCCACCACACTGCTGTTGACGGATGTGTGCTCAATTTGTCGCCTCCAAGTAAATAGTTTCCGTCATTGCTGTCTAAATGACGAGGGTTTTTTTTTTTTTTAAATTGCCTTAAAAATTTTGCTCAGTGATTTTTTTAATATAAATATTGGTGATGCTGTATACCCAGTCTCCTAAATAAAGTTTTGGCATAATATATAACTATTATTTTAAGTGCGAACACATTCATTAAACTTTTTTTAAAAAATTACCTTAAAAATTAAAGTTCTAAAAATTTTGCTCTGTGATTTTTTTAAATATAAATATTGGTGAGGCTATACACCCAGTTTCCTAAATAAAGTTTTGGCATAATATATAGCTATTATTTTAAGTGAGAACACATTCATTGAACTCTTCTGCCGTTGAGGAATGAGAAGTTTTGTTTGTTGAGGCATTTGGATCATTAACCAATGAAACATTTTTCTATAAAAGTAACAAGTCCTCAAAGTACAGACAGATTGTCTTAATCTGCACCGTCGTGCGTCCGTGTTTATCCCTCGGTTGGTAGCGAGTGAGTCGACGCCTCGCTTAGAGGCTAATCGTGCTGTGGATCTCCATTCGTGGAGCTGATTGCGTGGAGTTGGTCCTCCTTTTTGTGCCTCCCCCCTCGGCTGTTGACCTTTCTGAGTGGTCGAGATGAGTAATGCTGTCACCGCAATTTCTGTCGACACACTCGCCGCCTCTACTTATGAGACGATTGCTGTAAACAGAGGGTTAAATTAGGTCAGTAGGAGGTTTCGTCGACTTGTAGTTTGCGACTGAGCTTTCCCTTGCCAACCTCGAGAAGATAAAATCAAACGTTGCATTTTTTTCCTCCCCCTTCCTCCGTAATGCCTAAACTGTTACTGGGTGTAACAGCATATTAGTAAAACATACAAATGAACCCGCAACTTAAGTGATTTGATTGGCAATATTTCCGCAAACTTAGTGGTCACTGTTCAGACTTTTCTGCACTAGTTGACGTGCATGTTAAGAAAACCACTAATTAGCAATATCTGTCTTATAGGGATTAACGAAACAGTCCTGTTACGTGGTCGCATTGTTTTTTTTCTTATGGCTTTACGCCTAATCGACGTTGAGGTTCATTAGAGGAAGGAAATGACTGGGGACAAGGAACGGGAAGCAATTCAGCCATTACATTCGCCTGGAGTGATTTCGGGAAACCATGGAAACCGAAATCTGACGGGGATTCGAACCAGCGTCGTGCCGAATGCGAGGCTAGAGCGTTACGGCTCACCCACCACCCTCGGTTTCTATGGTAAAATTATCCCGTAAAGCATGTAAATAATGGAGGTGTAGTGTTATCAGAATTTAGAAACAGTTAATAATGCACATCTTCAGGGCTCAATTCTTATTATCTGCTGTTTTTGGCATTTCTAAATCATCTTTTATTTATTTCAGCTGATAATTGAAACATTATTTTCGTGCACGAAATTTCCAATATATACCAAAGCAAATCCGAAGGAAATATCTCTTATTTCAGTTAATCTAAAAAAAAAAATACTCGAACAACGGTTACGTACTATGCAATGTTTTAGAGAAAAACCAACGGTAAAAGCGTTTATACCAGGTACCTGCGTCTAGAAGTATGTATCCGCGTAAGTTTATACTACAAAAACCTAGAAATAACGGGCGAGCTGCAATGTCATATTTCAGCATTTTTAATTTAATTCGTGGCGACTTTTCCGAAAAAGGAGAGTGCAACACGTGAAGAGGACATTATAAGGAAGCAGTTAATCTAAATTTCAACAGGTCAGTACCAGTTTTGGGATGGTGTAGAAGATCCCCTTCCACCCAAAAACTTTTTAATCTCTTCTTCGAGCCTACACTGGCTCTTAGTTCTCCCAATTGGTAGAATAAGAGAAATATTTTTCTCTAGATGCGTGAAATGAGATCTTACGTCACTGTTGAGTGACTACTCTCAGTTACTTTTAAAAGAATCGTTTTGGAGCGACGGGTCTGCTTCATCGCAAAATCGTCTTGAAGTATTTAGTAGCGGCCGCAGCTGCAGTACTGTGTTTATTTTTGGTTCACGGAACGTCAATCAACTTGCTGCGGGGCTCAGTGGGAGATCGCTGATGACGAGATGCAGGCTCTCAGCGTCGGACACTGTGCAGAGAAATCGGCGCATGAGCTCTCTGCGATTCAGGCCACGTAAGAAGAAGGTACCTAAAAGTCAAGAAACAACTGCCTTAAACGTTTACTAATGGTCATATTTTTATTTCATCTTCAACTATTACCGCTTTTGCTTATCTATATTTTCAGTTCTCTCCTGTTCTGAAAATAGTTTTGTTTTTACTCTTTCTCCATCAGATCTTGTTTAAATAGTCCTTTCACTACCTCTGTGGTCGTCTTTCTCTCCAAATTTTCACCACTTGCATTGTGTTCACTTTTTTCTAGTGCAAATTTCCTATTCCTTGATGACATGCCAGACTGCTGGAGCCTACTCTTCTTAGATGTCATTGTCGCCCTACATTTCACTCCTTCATCATTAGTTTCTAATCCTTTATTTCGTATTTTTACCTGACATCCAGCTAAGCATTATCTGCCACTTCTTCTCATGTACCTTCTTTGTAGGATATTTGACACTTGAAACTTTCCTTTTCATTTTCTTTCCGAATATCTTGTCTTGGTATGTCGCGATTTTATTCTACTACCATTGTCATATTAATTTACCCTACGATTCGCTCTTGAGCGGCGGATTATTGACTGTAGTGGATGTAAAACCCTATTCCAAGGAATTTTTTTACCCAGTATTGAAAAGAGCGACGCGCATTGACATAAATTAGCGGCTTATTACTTCTCTATTCTCGACTAATCATCGAAAACCCACATCACGATTGCTGCAAGAGAAGATCCAATGCAGTACCACCAGAATGAGAGCAATCATTTTATCCTGTCTTGCTGCTCCTTCCCCATATTGTTCACGTGAAAAACTGTGTCTATTTTATGAACTACATTATCTTTACGATACCAGTTTTTCCAGAAATACTGGCTCCGAGTGTGATATTCGAATCCCTGTTCGGTCATCCAGATTTCGCTTTGCCATGGTTTTCGGAAAGCCCTCCAGGTGAATGCCAGGATGCTTCCTTCGAAATATCATGGTCGAATTCATTCCCGATCCTTGCCTCCAGTCCTTTCCCGCCTCTATTGACCTCAATGTCAAAAAGGCGTTATGTCAGAAGCAGCAAATATGGTGGTCGACCGAACTAAACAAACTACAAATTACGAAATAAATGGAGACTGAACTCTTGCACCTTTCGTTTGGCAATCTCCAGCTTGTGCATTTCAGACGGCGATATCTCATCACCGTCAATGTCTTGCAGTGTACAAAATGTGATGTTCGAATTCAGTTTCAAATTTGGGTAAAATGCGTTATAGTGCACAGTACCCTCACCTTGTAAGTGAAATTTCTTATGAGTACTGCTTGCCATACTTTTTTCTATCCAACATCGCCATGCAAAAAATGATGGAGAGCTTTTATTTATGATCACAAAGAATATATTATTTGGTATCTTAATTTCGTTGCACTCTACGACGGCCATTTTGATAGAATTGAATCATTCGTCCAGTTATTCATAGACAACTTCATTAATAAATTGCGAAGAAAACGACTATAGGCCTATTATCGGCGACTCTGGTGGGTGGGTTCCTGGTATTCGGGGGACGACGGTTCGATCCACCGTTTTGAGATCCCGGTCTTGGTTTACAATGGTTTGCAGAAGTCATTACAGGCGAATTTTGTGGTAATTCCTTGCAAAAGGCCATTGCCGATTTCCGTTCCATTCTTAGTCCTCAGTCTTCTGCCATACCTGAAACCTACGTCGACGAATTATAAAATTCTAACAAATACAAAACTGTGCATTCGAGCAGAAAGCCTATCTAATAAGAAAAACGTCTAAGTAAGAATGAATATACTAATTGAGGTTTTCCGCTTCTATTGTTGCGCTATAGTGAGCAAATTGAGAGGCAGTAGGTCTACTTGATCATAGTAGTGCAGGCAGCTTTGTCCGAACACCCCGTTTTCACTTATTAATGAAGAGGACGTACGCCTGCCCACGTTGTTAAAACTTTCAGTATTGGAGCTGTCAGCTTACGCCTTCACGGCACAAAGTTGGTTGGAGGCGTTAAGTGTTCTTACTTAAAGAAATTAATTATTCGTGCAGGCTGAAGCGGCCTCCCAAGTTTGTTCAACTAGTATCTAAGACTCGCCCACTGTTAAAGGGCACGGCCAAAGCTTCTACGTGTCTACTGCCCGTTGTATTGACATTGAAAAATAGTAGTATTTCTATACGAAACTTTTTCACGTCTGCATTTGCTCTCTTTTACCAATTTTATAATTCACCTCAGTACCAATATGGATGCATAATTAGGAGAATTTCACGCAATAGAGTAATTTCTCTGATGAGTTATAATTCACAGTGGCGACAGTTTTACCTCAGTTTTAAATATAAAAAATTAGTTATACTGCATTCTCGATGATTTTAACAACAGCAGCTGCCTCTGTCTTCCCTTAAAAAAAAAAAAAAAAGAAGCACGGTTTCGATTCGCGTTGTATTAACCAGATACGCTGTGTTCTGAGTCGTTAACACAATAGAAGCGTCTTCTAAAATACAAGTTTTTGATCCACTTTGTATTATTAACCAAGTAAACTGCATCGTCAGTGGTTTTCAAAATGACGTAATCTTCTACTTCATAACGAAAACCATTTACCGTTAGTTCAGGTTATTCGATGTATCATTAAACCGCCAGCCTGGAGCACTTTGCTTTGAATATTGATCCACTTACTTACATTTCGTTTCTTATTGGCTCCCGAAACCAATTTTGGTGATGCTGATGGTATATTTCGTTAGTCATCCTCTGTCAACACCCACACGTCGACGAATTTCCATTCTATCCATCACTTATTAAATAAAGTTACTATTAATAGTTTCTTTCTCAATCAATAGTTGGTATGAAGGATTTATCTCACGCGGGGAGAAGCTGAGTGTCGTGGTTGGTAAATGAGTCTAAAAATAAAAGGTAGTTAATTAATTTCATACACTGATATTTTTCAGTGAAAATAGCCTTTAGTTTGCACCCTTTTTCTGGTGAGATCGACCTCGATTTTTTTTTAGCTCTAATGTTTGTTGTTTGAAAGGCGGCAATCTGTGACCAGAAATCACTCCAGGTGAATGCAGTGATGGTTCATTCAAAAGACGGTGGCCGAATTTCTTCCCGTTCCTTACCCTCAATCCTCTCTGATTCTAATGACTTCGACGTTGGTCTTATAAAAAGTTCTACTAAAACAGTAAGTTACAGCGTTGAGAAATGATTTGTGTGAAACTGAAATTTGAGGATAAAATTCGCATTTTGTAAAAGCAGTACTACTATTGTAGAAATAAGAACAGATCGATGTGCAGTGTCTTCTTGTAAGCTGAAGTTCACATTAATCGCTTCAATATTCGGTATAAAATCCGAAATAAATGCTGATAACATATCTTTCATTATAATTTGTAAGTTGTTTGGATCCTACCCACCCATTTCCGAAGCCGGACACTAATCCAGTGAGAGAGAGGTTCGGGAAAAGAAAAGACAAGAATGGGCCCGTCATATGGTTTGGTGTTATGACTCTAATTGCGTTAAACAGAACTACTGTAGTATGTATGATTAACCTCTAATAGATTGGGCCGCAAAAGAACTGTGGAAAAAAATGAAGGAATTTAAGTAGAACTCTTCAAGATTGGAAAAGACAGTTCCCTGCTCATCACTGGAAGCGGTTACATTTTTCGTAAACAACTACCTTTGTACGGCTCTTCTGAATTTTTATTAGACATCTTAAGTACATAAAATTGTGGAGTGTATTCGAGATTTGGATTGTAGCGTGATCCTGTTACCAGGATTCCTATAAAATGAATGACCGTTAACAATCGTACCTCATGTTCGGAAGGAGGCGTGTTCGATACCCGGTCCGGCCATAAATATTTTTACGGTTTTGCGTAATTTCCTGAAATCGTGCGAATACTGAGCTGGTTGGTTCCTTCATATATGCGGTGGTAGATTCTTTCGGGACTCACAGTTGTAATGATATGGCTGTTGACGATCAATAAAGCCAATCTTAATTACTGATTGTTATGTGCTTAGTGTCGGAACAATATATCGGTTAAATTTTTTGTTAGCTGACGGTGGAGCCATCCAATACACCTAAAGATCCTCTTTACACGCCTACAACAACATTGCTATAAAATTTTGCCTCTTTCCCCTTTTCGCCTGATGTAGTCATCGTATATCTCTCAATGAAGAAGCCACTTCGGGGTAGAAACAGTTGTGGAACAGTTACTTTTGAAACAGTAAGTGTGCTTGTGTGAAGATAAATTGCAGAAGAAAAGAAGCGTTGGCAGAAAAATGTGGCTCTGCAGACAGTTATTGAGAGTATAACACTTTAGAATTTAGGTATTACTGTATCCACGGTGAAAAGTAGAACATAATGAAGCTCGCTCTTTACGAAAAGGAGATACTTGGTCAGATGATGATTTGTATTTGAAAAAACTTTGCGTGTGAAGCCGCGGTGACTAAAAGTGTAGAAGAATATTGCTAGGTTTGGCGATATCTTGCTTATTGATTTTCGTATTTCCTACACTCTAAGGTCTTTGTGAGAAATCTGAGAGTGGTGCGATATAAATAGTGTCACCGAATACACTCTAAACAGCCCTGTTTGTTCAGCTGCGAGTTGTTGTCTGGTTGTTTGCTCTGAGTTTGTTGGGACGCAGCTTTATGGCCGTATAGCGCGCCTGCCCGGAGTATGACCGCAGTATAAAACGTAATGGCGCGAACGACGTTTGTTTTAAGATTGTTAAGTATCTGAGACAGTGAACTACGAGTATAGTGATGTAAGGACTCCGTCAGTAATTTAATAACGGCGTCTTCATAAGGGGGGCTCGCGAATATTATAACGTGTAGAAGATTTTTTTATTATCTTGTATGTGTTAGTGAGAGTGTGCAGAAACCAAATTATCAACCGTCTACACCTTCGGCACAATTTAATATTGCCAAAAAACCTCAAATTTGGCCTTTTTAGTTTTTCGGCTACAAATGTTGATTGATAAGTAGTGGCAAGAAATACTTACTTACCAACCTCAAAGACTAAAAAATTTCATACAACTTAATTTTTTTTACTAAATTCGAAATTAAGCGACGTGCATTTCTTCAAAAAGCTTCACATTTTTCATAAATGTTTGGTTTCCAACTTTTTTGTTGAACCATATATATGTGTGTATTTTTAACCCTTTTACACATGTATTGTTGATTTTCGAAGAACTGCAGCTTGCTAACTTTTGAGTTTAGAGAAAAACATTGTCGTACAAAAGTTGTAGGAAATTTTATCCTCTTTCAAGCGAGAAATGCTTTATTTTCACTTTGAATTTAACAGGAAGCAGTTTTAACCGAAAAATTGATAAAAGAGCCAAAATTTCACGATTTTTTTGGCCACACAAAATTTTGCGGAGGGTTTCGGAGGTCGTATACTTGTTTTCTACATACTCTCGCCAAAATACACAAGATAATAAAAAGAATCTTGTACATGATATACCGCCAGGTAAATCTATGCCACCGAGCGTGGTGGGTGAACGGTTAACGTTCTGGCCTCCAACTGGGGAGGACGGGGGTTCGAATCTCCGTCGGGACATCCAGATTTGGGTTTTCCATGGTTTCACCAAATCACTCCAGGCGAATGCCGGGATGCTTCCTTTAAAAGGCCATGGCCAAATTTCTTCCCGTTCCTTGTCTCCAGTTCTTTCCCACCGACGTCGACGAGGCGTAAAGCCATAAGTAAAAATATAAAAACTATACCGTTACTGGACTAATGCGTAAAAAATGGTTTTTTATCTTCTATTTTTTGTGTTGTTTAAGACGAAAGACGTGCAACTGGGTTTCGAACTCTTACAGAACATAATTGAAAGGCTTCGACACTAGAAACCGCTGATACACTCTAGAGCTCACTCTCTCCAATGACGTGCCGATACGCATCTGCTATGTTCTTAACCCCTCTGGTTCTTGTCTGCTCATTGAGATGAGTTAAGGATTCTTCAATTTGACACGAGTCCAGGTGTACTGAATAGACAAACGTGATAAATATCTTTCTCACAAATTTAGCAACACGCACGTGTGAACTTTGGCGACGTCTGTGTCCACTGACAGGCATGGATCCCATAATTTACTACCGACACATCTGCGAGATGAGTGAGACTCGTTTCAGTCTGTTATTACAGTGCAATCCCAATCCGAATCACCATCAACAATGTCGTACATGCATACGACCTGTGGAGAGGTTAGTGCTGGATATTAGGAATCGTGCACCACCAACTTTCCTACCCTGCTGGGTGATTACCAGATGGTGAAAATTTCATCCACCAACAGGGTTCGAACCAGCTGACTTCGCTGCGGAACAGCAGACAGTTACTTCGCTTGTGCGCCCCGGCAAAGAGGCGGTCGAAATTATATATGGTTCAACCATCCATAGAACAGTTATCTGCTTCAGGTAAATTTTATGGCGCAGAAACATTTGTGGCCTGCAAACGTCACATGAAATTACTTTGACAAAACACTTCACGTTCCGACTGAATTCTCACTGTAAAACGCCATACTGCTAAAAACTGTCTCATTTTTTCCATGTGGATTTTTTTTTAATGTCATTCGGCAACGGAGGCCATACAGACACCTCAATGTGATTATCGTAGCTTTCAGTGAATCAGTCATCCAGTATATATATTGTAGGTTCTAAGTATGGAAACCACAGGATGGACACCACAGGATGGACAGGGCATTCACACAGACACACAACACTAAACACCCATGCCCTCGGCCGGACTCGAACCGGCGACCTTCGGTATGCGGGGCCAGTACTCTAGCCCCTACGCTACCGTGGCCGGCTGTTGGATTATTTAGAAGCCTCACTACTTAGTTGGTAGCTTCACTTCCTTATTAAGGTAAGGAGGTGTTGGGTCGCAATTTAATTGCCTCACAAGAGAGTCACTGGACTTTGATATTAGCTAGAGATCTTAATTAACAACCATTTTGGGGCTGTGTTTTTTCTACCTTGCATCCGTTATTGCAGCCAGTATTTCACGCTGTTAACGCCACTGTCATAACCACTGTACCGACTGTGAGTAGCGATATTGCTGGAAGCCAGTCGGCGTAGCTCCATCAGAAGCCCTTGGCACAGTTCCCGTGGAGTGTAATTCGACACTTCCCTTGTCTCTGGTCAGCCACGCTGTCCAAACCACAGATCGTCATGTTTCCCCCAGAGCCGTCCATTTGATATTTTACGATTCGGAGAAACATGTACCTATTTGTTAACTGCTGTATTGAATTTATCAGTTTTAAAGAGCGATGTTTATCTAGATGGAACAGATGCTTTTCTATGCCTTCATTATAAAAAGGGCATTAGAGCTAAAGATTTTAATTATCAAACCAACTGGTTTTAATTTTAAGCAAATAAAAGGTAAGTTATAACACATTTCATTCTTTAAAAATCTTATTCGGACTATTAAAAACATTTTAAAAAAATTAGACAAATTGGTACACAGAAAAAAATAATCAGCTTGCTCCGAATTTTCCGGGCAACTTTTCCCTTTTCCAATTATTTATTAACTAAAAACCTTATTCGGACCTTCCCCCCCCCCCCCCCCCATCGTCAGTCTTTCGACTGTGCTAACATACGAACATTTAAAAATATTAGCCAAATTGGTCCATAGAAAAGAGAACTTGCAGTTTTTCCCGAATTTTCCAGGCAACTTTTCCAATTTTTCTTTCTTTAAAAATCATATTCGGACTATTAAGAACATTTTTAAAAAAATGAGCCAAATTGGTATACAGAAAAAAGAATTTCCGTTTTCTCAGAATTTTCCGGGCAACTTTTACAATTTTGCATTAACTACAAACCTTATTCAGGCTATTACGAACATTTAAAAAATTAGCCAAATCGGTCCATAGAAAAGAGTACTATCAGTTTTTACCGAAATTTCAAATTTTCCGGACAACTTTTTCACATATTTCCCATTTTTTCACATTTTTATTCATTGTCGTCCAATTCTGAGCTACGGTCAAAATTTCAAGTCTCTAGCTCATCGATAAGTTAGATTAAAATTAATTACTAATATCCACCCGGACAGACAAAGCCCAAAGGGAGTTAATAAAAACATTTTAAAATAGAGCTTACTAAAAATTCACACCATCATTGAATACATTTCTTGTATCCTCGATATCAAATAGATTCTAAAAATTTTAATCTCCATAGAAAAAGTCCTATAAGGAAAGCTAATGTACGACTCACTCTTCAGATTCTTGGCATCGGCGTAAATGTTAATGCCAGCTGCAAACTTGTAATTTCGCGAAAATTTGGTGACTTTGTCTCTATAAACCAATGAATGTTTTTTTTCGATACATTTTTTAAATTTATGTGTCATAGTGACTCGGAATGATTGACGTCTTTAGCTATGGCTGTGGCCGAGAAGTTTTCGGACAGTGTAGTGAGACTTGCTGATGAAAAATAATTGTCATGTTTTGTGAATCGTCTGGATTTCAAGCTTGCGGAAATAGCAGAAATGGGGCGAAGAAACTGTTGTATTAAGCAGTTACAATTATGAAATGATGGTCGGAAACTATTTATAAAATCGGTAACATATTCTGTGAGGACTAAAACAAGCGGTGTAGGAAGATACTGCCGACTTATAGTAATGATAATTAATGTTTCACAACCACTACGCGAAACACAAAACCAATTCAGACATAGCATTACTTCAAAACAGCTGTCAAAATTAAGCGTAAACATATTTTAAAATTCCAGAACGCAGCTATAACACCATAAGCAAGAAAGTATTAAAAAGACGCCATTGTAAAAGCGTAAACAAAACAGCACAGGAGAAGCTGAAAAACAACCATACCAAACAAGTGGAGTAATGTTGATCTTTCCATGCGATACCAATATTTAGTTTTATATGCAATAAAATACTGTGTTTCATGAAATATATGCAGTAGAATAAACAAAATACCTACTGAAATAGAAGCAAACACTTTTCTGTCATTAACGTAATGGCCATCAAGAGTTCATCTAAGTTCTGCAATGTCCTGAATGTGTGTTACTTTCGCCCAGTAATAGGTTTCGTTACTTTGAAGAAAAAAGAGACGTTTTTCTATCACATTTCTTATTCGGAGTCTAGTTCTGTGTGAAAACATTCCCACACCGTTAATACTGTTTTTGGCCCCTGGAATTTACCTCAAAATAACCTGAATCTGCTATCAAGCTTCTATTTTAATTTTACTTGCATGATCGTTTGGACTGACGTTAAGTCACTGGGCAAAAGATGCAAAGAATACAGAAGATATGAGGAGATTTATAACTAGTTCTATTTCCTTGTAACGCGACATACAAATTCAGCGATTGGTGCGCTCCGTTTTCCGTTGCGAGAACCAGCAGTCGGAAGTTTCCATCAAGAGTAGCGCGAAGACTTTCCACAAAAGTATTGCCGAGGCCATTGCAGTTGGCCTCCGAGAGCCTCTTCGTGGCCTTGCGGGATCTATGCACGTCATCGTCGGAACATTTGGAAGCCTGCTCGTAGATGGAAGTTAATCGGCAACAAAACCATTTCGAAGCTGTTCTATAAATAGATGTCAGTTGGTCATAGAATGAGTTGGGAACTTACTCATGACACATGATTGAAAAACACGATAGGATTAATTGCTAAAAGGTTTTGTCACAGCCATTATCTCACTTCATACCTATCCGAAATCGATAAAGGAGGTACCATTTTAAAGATTAATGTCTCCACTTTGGTTACATCATATTTTAGGAAAGGATTTTTTCGTGATTTGACCCTTAAAATCTAAGGTCAGCTCAGAGTCAAGCATCACGTATCACAGAGATATCACTAAACTGTGTGTTTTTTTGTACAATACGTATGTTTTGGATATTTTTTTTCTGTTACCGAAACATTTCTGTTTTGCTATACGATTCCAATATAAGCATTTTATTCGTGAAATTTCCTCACGGGCTATGATTGCAGTAACACCTTTCACAGAGATATGTATATGCTGAGTGTATTTTTTCTTCAGGTTAATTGTATCCCGTTAAGGTAAGTGACAGTTTGTCAAACATATATTATAGGCGTCCAAAAGTTTGTCCTTTGAAAGTATTTTGTTATGTACCTGTTACACTAAATAAACAAACAATTGCTACAAATGAGGTGGTTCTTCCATTATCGTATTACAAACCACTAACCTCACTTTTCATCGAATTCGCAAAAAAAAATATTCACGTATTATCTAGCTTCTTCATAGTGCTTAATTTACAGTAGACCGATTTCGAATCTTCCTCATAGAACGAGGTTATTTCATTATAGAATCACTGAAATTTCTTTTGGGCAGATGTTAATTCACGACTGAATAATTAGGAAACTTCCTCGTGGAAAAATGCGGAATACACAAAGGGTTATCCATGCTGAAAGATTTAAAGTTTGTCTTATGGTATTAAATCACAAAAAAATGGAAACTTCGTCATAAACTAAGATTAATTCGTACGGAAATTATTGGAAGATTCTTCACATACTCATTCATCTACAAATGACGCGAAAGTCGAATTTAGGGAGGGGGGGGGGAAGATGTTTGGTTCAAAAACCGACCTTAGGGGGTATAACCGCCATTGGAATCATGAGACCTAAGAAAAAATAGGTTTTTAAAAGTTGCGAGGTCGGTTAGTAAAAAAAGGGGGGGGTCTTCGTCAAAATCTCACGTCATTTTAGAGGGGGGGGGGGACCGACCAGATCTAACGAAGTCTCACCAAACAGGGGGGAGGGGATTTTGGAATTCCGGAAAAACACCTCAGCCCCCTAACGAAGCGTGTTCAAACTTAATTATACTAGTCATGGGGAGGAGCCCAAGTTCAAAACTCGACCTTGAAATACTGATCATCTTAATTGTTTTTTAGTCCGTATTCATTAGTCGTTTACACGAATATTAGAATTATAGAAATTATCCACTTAATAAACTAAAATTTACAAAAATAAAATAATAAACACACATTTGCATAAAGACAGTAGAGCAACTATACTTTTGTTTGGTCGTGCTTAATTACTCCGATGTTGACATGATGTAAAGATCAGGATGTTCAAAAAAGAGAAGAAAATCGTTGTAAACAGAGCTCAATTCAAATTTAAGTTCAATCTTGATGTTTTTACACTAAGAATATTATAAATTGGAAAGTAACTCTGTGTCCCACTTTACGTTTCCACGGCTAAACCGATCTTGATGAAATTTGACAAGAAAATACAAAGTATCTTTAAAAAGGACATAGGATACTTTTTCTGGATAAATAATATTTTGTTACGAAAATTTTTAAAACCAACCGAACGATGACAGACAGACGGATAGGGTGTGTAAGTCTTTGTAACATTACATCAGTCACTCAGGGTTCGTTTCACTCGTAGTTAGTTTGTGTATGATCTGTTCATAAATTTAATGTACAGACATAACTTATATATTATAGATTTGTGCTGCATGTAATGACTATCAACAGTCACTGAAAGTAACAGGGGTACGCTTAGAAAAGTTCCCCCGTCGTATTATCCCGACACCATTCACGTAAATTACAGCTTTTACATCCAATTCTAGCAATAAAATTCTAAGTCCACGCATAAGTAGTCGCGGGTAACATCTAATGCTGGATAAACTTTGCAGTCAGCAGTGGTCACTGTGACTGAGCTAGTGATTTATTGGACTCCGCAGACTGAAACGTGCTGTTGCCAACATATACGAACGAAATTCCCCCAATCCTTCATCCACAAGTTGTGGAGCTTCGTTACTGGATGACCATCGAACTAGGCGACACGTGATCAGGTAGGTACACGAGTGTGGCGATAAGGTGGCTGTGCGATGCCGTCAGCTGACCGTTGACCTTTCGGCGAGGTGCCAAGTGCGCCGCGCACTTCGCGCAAGTATCGAGCGATCAGCGTGGCTGGCTGTCGTACTCCACCGCATCACGTACCCCACACCACGTGTACGGGCGAGTAGGGACTGGATTCAAAACAACTACTACTAGCTTGGAGTAAATGTGAACTCTGTTGACGTGTCATCATTTAACTTTGACACCTAGCAGCAGTTACACAAATGATTATTGAAATCACTACCTATATCTTCAGGGGAAGTTTGGGTAGCCCCGGACAATTAAAATTAATCGCAAATAAAAATAAAATAAACATATTTTCTGTCATTATTTTAATATTGAAATTAAACTGGAAACTTCTGCACTCATATTAATTCGAAGTTAGTAATCAACGAATTAAATTGAAAACACTTTCGCCTTAATTTTGTGGCAACACAAAAGTTGTCGGGTAGTCCTGGACACAGTATTGAATGGTAGCATAATCGTTTTTTACTCTTACAAAAATCACAATTATAATGAATATTTGAAGAATCTATATAAACCCGATCTTCATGGGCCCTGTCTTTGCCTCATAGCACAGAATCCAGTACTTTTTTTTTTTTTTTTTTTTTTTTTTTTTAATGGCAATTGGCTACTGGGCCATACAGCCAGCTCAATGTGATTTGTTGCTATCAAGTATTGACAAAAGGAAACTACAACACGGACAAGACATTCACAGACACAACACTAAACACCCATGCCCTCGGCCGGACTGGAACCAGCGACCATCGGTACGCGGAGCTAGCACTCTAGCTCCTACGCTACCGAAGCCGGCATCCAGACCTCTTCAAAAATTTCTCCACATACGATGCATTCGGTCTGTTTTACTCGATTTGCTTCGGAAAGACTTTGAATACTTTTCTTTGTGTTCAACGTCTTTTATTTACCTTTTTATTTTTTCGCTTCGCCTTTTTTACTTTCTTGCCTGTCCTCTCCACATTTTTTATATGGTGAAGATGTTAAAATCTCGCCTTTTTTGATTTTTCAAGCTCGTGTAACTTTGCGTTTATTTGACGCATCATATTCAGTAACCTCCAACGAATTTTTACAGGAGCGACGAAAAATTTGTGCCAACAACAAAACAGATACTAGTGTGGAAACTCACTGGACGCCCAGGCTGCAGCTCAGTTGCATTTGTTTTTACACTACAGGGCGCATATTTACAATAAAGTTCTACCGACGCAGCGTGATTGATTTGTTAGAACTTTAAATGTCTGAGACTACCCGCCGTCCGGGGCTACCCGACTTTTCCCTACTAATAAAATGCTAACCTTGGTCATTGTATCTGTCACGCTGTAACATAACGCAAACAGCCACCGTTGGTGGATTAACAACGGCCAGAGATATTATAACATAGTAGAGGTTATGATGTTTATTTAATGGCCCATATGTATCGCTAAGCATCCGCGAAGGAATGAATTGCCATAACACCTGAGTGAAAGTAGATATTTCGTTTAAAACAACGTATTAAATATTAGTTACTTTTGTTTATTTATATTTATTCGATATAGATGTTTTCTTATAATCTCTGTCCAGAGATATCGCTAAACTAAAAACCTAGTTAAATCATTACGGGTGTTATTTAATTTGTATTTAATCAAGCTGCAGCGAGGAATTGACCAGAGCACTCCTTTCAGCACATCATTTTTGACGGGCTTACAATGTAATATTTGATGTTGATGTTTTCGCTATATGTTATGTCATTAAAAGAAATTAATTGCCAAAACAATGAATTAAAAGTATGAGTCAAGTTTAGATCGTGATACATTGAATGTATTAATACGAGGGTGATACAAATTATGATTTTTGAACGGCAATGTTAGTGGAGGTTATACTTAGATTGAAATGCAGTCAGAATCAAAATGACTACCGGTACATTTTGTTACAGCATAATTCACTATGATTTTAGTTTTATAAACAATTTAAGTTGCTTTCATAAGCACCATATTACAGTAGTTACTACTTCATGTGGTTGGAAATAGTTCCATATTTATTATATTGAATGTGATCTATAGTAAGAATAAAACTGACATTATGTGGTCTAGCATAAGGTTTTGGGATTTCCAATTTATTTTAATTTCATTGGTTCCATACTTTTGTCATAATTGATTCAGTAGTTACAATGTATCGCTAAGTAAACTGCAACAGAAGTATATACAAAACAAAATGAAAGTTATCAGCATTATGTAATAAAAATTCTGTAGAGTCAAGCACCTGCAGAAAAAAAAATTGCCAGAATAATGCGTTTAACCCGTCTTTTTTGACTGCTTAGACGCTCAAAGACCAAAAACGCTCACTGAGCGGAAAAAAAAAAGAGGCCACACCGCGTGCTGGTTTCTTCAAAACGTTCTGGCTGATCAGTACCTAACTCTTCGTGTTCACGACGAATCGGTACAGGATGCATTTAATGTGTATGATTCTTCTTTTTTAACTGCTTAACGTCTCTTAACAGCGAGGTCTTTAGAGACGGGAAATGATGGGGGGCAAGGAATGGGAACGAATTCGGCCATGGCCTTTTGATGGAAGCATCCCGGGCATTTGCCTGGAGTGATTTGGGAAACCATGGATGATTCTTCTTACCCGTCGCGTTGCAAAAAAAAAAAAAAAAAAAAAAAAAGTGTGAGGAGAATGTGACCTGGACCAGACGCGAATCGCGTTGTGGTCTTCTTGAGCTGGCCACCACACATTATGGCGGTTTTTTGTAAGTGCCACAACGCGAATAGCTAGAGTGTTTCTCTTTTCCAAGAAACCAAAACGCGTTTTTGTCGGGGTTTTTTCGCTCAGTGAGTATTTTCGGTCTTTGAGCGTAACATATATAACAATGACCAGGAAAATTCTTCGAGGCAATGAAACTAAGGAGGGGCAGGGAAATAAAAACTTATTTACCAAAGATGACGACGGCTGGGAATGACGAACACGAAAAAGACGATCACAAGAAACGCAATTAATGCACCAAGCAGTTGACAATGTGATCACATCTAACTCCGCCAATGTCTTATCCGCTTGCAAGAATAGTGTTCGTAACCGAAATACTGCGTTAGATGTTCAACTATTTTGTGTTCGTACTTCGTAGCCACCGTCATCTATGATAACTGTTGGTCTTTATTTCCACACATATATTGAAAGACGAGTGAATCTCTACACTCAACTCTGCTATATAAGCCTCGAGCCGTGTATAAAATAGTGATGGATTATTTTCTCAGGCATGAGAAATGAAAGTCTCACTAATGATAATTATTCGAAAAGTGTATTTCCGTTGACAGCATGTGCGAACTGTAACCCAGATATCAAGCGACTAGCTATCAGCTGTCTGAAGCATTGCATTGTGGTCGCAGAATGCTGTGTGGATAATCTTGCAGCTGCTGGGAACTGAACTGTTCTCAGGTAGTCCGTCCTTTTGTGTTGTGTCGTATGGATAGGCAGGTGTCCGCTGCCTACTGTTGGCTATAGACGCACGACCTATACTCTTGGTGACCTGAAGCCTGATCTTGTTCCATGATAGAATGTTTGCTGCATTTCTTTAACTCGTATTCAAAATTTGCTCTCCCGAATGAAACTTAAAGGGCGCTTTTTTATTTAGCTCAAATATACAATAAAGCCAGACCTGCCAGTGCAGAAGTTAGTACGCTGGCCTCGCATTGTAAGGCTCACCGCTTCGAGGCTGATTTGGGGCATGGGTAGTCTTAAGACATGTGTTGCTCTTGTGTTTCCGTCACTGTACTGTCCCATAATTACGTGAGCAAAGTAGTTAGATCAATAGATATAAATTGGATCTGGCTAACTGGTTGCAGTAACCCCAATCCATATTTTAAAAGAAGATAATAAAATATTTCAGTAAACAGGTTTCTTTAGTCCACGAGTGTCTATAGATATCACTGGAATATTTGTTTTCCAGAGTTAAAAAGTATAGGATATGGCCTGTTTTAATATTTCTTAGAACCACTTTCTAGCTACCGATGGTATGTTGCCAGTAGGTTCGAGTTACTTAGTTTTAACCCAAGAAACGTAGCTGTGGTTACGTAGAATGCGAACTGTGCCGGGTGCAAGCCCTTAACCCTCACCGTTGGGGAGTGGTTTCCTCGTTAGCGCAGTTGTTAAACGTCAGTTTGACTCGATATGAAGAGCTTTTGGCTGAGTAAACATTCATGAAGTCCCACCCAAGGCCTGTGGTAACCTGTCAAGCCACTTGCTTAACACCACAAGAGTTAATTTTTTAAAGTTTCAAACTCGTATGAGGAAACAGATTTTGATACCCGATAGTTCGCCTCTCTAATGACAAGCCTTCCGTTGTATTTCTGGATTCCTCGCTAGTGGTGGTGCACTGTGTAAAATATATATATACATATATATTTTTCAATTCCCTTCATGTTGCATGAGAGTTCTTCTCCTAGTCCATCTTTGCTGATATTTTCTTTCACTATACTTATTACCCTAATTTGCTTCAGCAATATTCTTTTTATTCCTCTTTTTAAAATCATTTTCACTCCATACTTTAAATTTGTCTTTCCGTCACAACCTATTGCTCACAAAAATATACTCGTAGCTTGCCATCCACTGCAGGAACTTGCAGCCTGCTGACAAGCCGATGTTTGCTTCCGATTGCGTCCTCTCTCCGGACTAGTATCCAGCCTAGTTCGCCGCGTGGAGTGAACCACTAGGGATAGATACCACAATCTAGTATCCGCTGTGGCCTCTGTACAGCACTGGCCACAAGCACAAGCAACACGTTCCGGCGTAAACATGTAGCTGAAGAGATTTTTAACCACTGTGCTCTAGGGATGGAAGAGTAGATACAGATGTTTCTTTCACGTTTTGGCATCACTAGCTGGTAAGAAAGTAAATCTGTATGGCAATATTGGCTGGGAGACCATGAATGTAAGTTTGCTTGCCTAAGCAGCAGAATTTCAAATTACCGCGCAACTCGTCTGTGCCGTCTTCATATCATAACCCAACATCGTAATTCTACAGGATAAATAAAATTCAAACGACAGAGCGTTCTAGCACACCTGACATGAAGGAAACAAAGATCTGTCAGAACGGAAAATGAGTTTATACACCGTTAAAAATTCTGGCCTCCGACCCTGGCAGCCTAGCGTAGCTGGCCTCGCATTGTAAGGGTCCCTGGTTTGAGTCCGACTGTGGGCATCAGGGGTTTAAATTAAGTGTTATGTACGCCCTTTGTTCCTACTGGAGATAAAATAAAAATGATTATCATATAGTTGGAACTGAAGGAAAAATGCATTTACAGGTGGCTTTGTGCCTGAAATAGGCAAATACTAGATAATTTTTTTAAAAAAAATCAGCCGTTAACAGGATGGAATATTTATCACTGAGCCATCAAATAGATTATTAACTCGAATTATAAATAGTTGTGTTATATCTTTCCTCGGGGCCTTTCTTATCTACCTCCAATACTAAGTTTCCCAGCGTTGTCAATACGATTTAAGTTATCCTTGACACATCCAAATATCAGCGAAATTAAATAATATTAAAGTCCCTGTGGTATTTGTAACTGTGGTGTTCGTAACTGTGATAATAGTAACTGCCCATTTACCCCTTTCACGTCAGCTCGATCCGTACAGTTGTTTCTTGATCACCGAAATTGCGAAAAACGATTTTCCCACGGAGTATGTCGAGATCAGATAGTTACCGGGAAAAAAATATTTATAGCTGACAGACGTCATATCAAGTTGCTTACAACATAACTTCGATAACAGACATGATTTTCCTGTTACGTTTCAGTATTACTTGTTTTTATTAAATTCCTCCGAAGCTTCTAGCACAGAAAAACAGATTCAGAGAAGAGTGTAATCTTGCCTCTACGTGTAAGTTTACGTACAAAGAGTTATGTTGTTTCGCATTAGTACTGTTTACAGTTTTTCTACTTTAGTAGTGCTAGCCGTTTACCGGGAAAAAACTGCGCAAATATCTTCTTAACTTCCGGGTATTAATATCGTTCGTGTCAAACGTTGCATTATGGTTTCTCTGTGTACCTAAATGATTTTGTTGTGTGGAAGGCATTTTATTGCTTAGGTGAAGTAGCTATCATATCTATTTTATTTCTGTCTTTTTGGTCACAAAGGCATGTAACCATATGAAATTTGGACGGATATTCATGTTTTGAGGTCCTTATCTGATCTTATTGTTCTCGGAATGTGTGTGTTTCTCTGAATAGGATACTTCCGCCTGCAGTGATCCAAGATACGTGCCGTTTATTACTTCGCATTTCATTCGTAGTCCCTAGTAGTCTTTGGTGGCGAATTCAATGTACTAGGATCGATCAGATTTATTTGATAACTTTTCATTGAATGTGTGACATCCAAAGAAGAATTTACACTACTTGCAGATATCAGGAACTGTGTACGCAACATTTAACACCTTCATTTACAAGAAACTTCCATTGCGCAATGTGCACATCTTTACCCATTGTGATAACACAGTAAGTAAACGAATGACTGTGGAAACAAGCTTATAAGATTTAACATGCCATCGCGAACGTTAAAGTATATCGTGGCTATTTTCTTTGCTTTATTTGATCGTACTTAAAAGTATCACCAGCATTTCATGAGATCACCACTCGCACATTGTATTTAACGAGCTGTGTATGCTTAGTAGATATATTTCTCGCGATCCGGAGTGACTTCAGATATCCACGTTGCTCACCGCTCGTCCCCGTGTTTCCAGTGAAGTTCGTTAGCAGCCAGCTCTTCATTATCTCTGGTCAGTTATGAGCAAGACGTGCGTCATGTGAGGTATTGCATCGCTTCGTGTTCATCTTCTAGTTGCGCTTTAAGTGACTAAGTCCAACGTCGACTTTGTCCTTTAGCGTTTTGGTTTGAAGTAACCAACTTTACTGCTTTGACAATATGAGCTCTAGATTGCTCTGGGCCGTTTTATAGTGCTTACTTCGTACACAGCTTTATGGCGACCGCCTGGTTTTGATGATTCTCTAATATTTCTGCGTACAAACATCTTGAACGTTGGCATAACACATTAGTGGTAAAATATTTTACTCAACAATTATTTTAGAGTGTATCAGTGTTACAGAGTTTTGCATGTTATTGTACAAATGTTTCCTGAAAATCCAGTTTAAAAGTAGTTAGCTCTAATTATCTAATTTCAGATGCAATTGTAACTGAAAATTCAATAAAATTTTGTGCTTTTATATTCTGATTTGTGCATTGGTCTGATCCAAATACACTTTTTTTTTTTTTAAAAAAAGGTTGTATATAGTAGACACACATTTTCGCTATAAAAGAGTCATTAATGAATAGTCATGTTTTACAGTTGCTAGGCACAGACTTGATATACGGTTTAGAGTCCCATTAGAATGTCCAAGAAAATATAGAAAATTAAGGTAGGTGTGCAGGTTGGTGTAAAAGGCCATACAGAAAAAAAAGCACACGCTCTGTCGATGTTAGTTGTATTTGCTGAAGAAGGTATATTTTTTGCGTAATGCGTAAAAAATGAAAGAAGATTCTGGCATGAAAATTGGTAAGGAAAAGAACAAGGTTCTAATACCAACTAAGAATGAAGTACATTATGCCACATAAAAATGTTAATGACGTGATACAAGCATAAAGAAATTCATATATAGACGAATGAAGGACGTATATATCCCCATAAATAATTAGCAAGACTTCTTGGCTAAGATTTAAGATTACATTTAACGCAAGGAAATCTATGTTCACATTGAAGAATATCGGCTTAAAAGTAAGGAAGAATTTGCTCGAAACCAGTGTAGGAAATGTTGCACTGCTGGAAATACGTCTGTATGATCGATTAGAGAAGTGAGTATTGAAGGGAAAGTGGAAGGGAGAAATCACAATGGAATTCAACGACGAACTGAGGAGGAAAGCTGAGAAGAATGGAATGTTGCTGCCAACCACGCTAAACAAGACGGAAAGAAAGAGAGAGAATGAGAAAATGAAAAGGAAACTACCAAGCGTGGTGGGTGAGCGGTAACGCTCTGGTCCCGCATTCGTAAGAACGCAGGTTCGAATCCCGTCCAGCCATCTATGTTTGGGTTTTCCATGGTTTCCCGAAATAATTCCAGGAGAAAGCCGAGAGGGTTCCTTGAGAAAAGGCCATGGTCGAATTACTTCCCGTTCTTCGGCCCAGTCCTTTACCGGCTCCACTGACTTCGACGTCGACGAGGCCTAAAGTCATAAAAAAAAAGAGAAGGAAACTAAATTTATGTTCCTTCGATCTGCTAGCGCCACATTTTACGATCGTAGAGCATAGGTGTAGATCGCTCCTTCTGTCTTCTTTGTATGACGGCAGAGTTTATTTTAGTTACCTTCTTGACATTAAGCTGTTCTGGTCTTAAGTATCTTCGTCTTTCGTCATGTCTCCAAGTATTTCGGGATTGCTGTAGTTTACGATGCCGCAACTGAATTACTGACTTCATTTACGCGGAAATTGCCTAGTTTCTGTTTCTGCAATATTTCTGACACATTATTTGGACGCACTAGCTTCACAGAAGAAGTAGTCTATTTATTTTAATGGGTGGCTGTTTCTAACCTACACGCAACTACTAAGGATGGCTAGAATTCAGGACATGATACTATAAACTAAGCAGTCCCTTGGACGTCTTCAGTATAACTCATGACAGTGGTTATGTGTCTAGAAAGATCGTAATCCAGGATTAAAATTCGCACGCTCAGAAATTAGGATTAGTAATCTTCTGTTACACCAGTTTTTTTCGTGTTGCATCAACAGCTTAGAGAAATTGTAGTGGGAGACCCGGCGATACTTAGGGAAAGTGATGAAATGATTTGAATTTTTTTTTCCAATTTTGTGTCTTGCCTAATCTGCAGAGCGCAAGTAATTTAGAAAAATATATTACCTCACACTAGAAATTCCCTAGCAAAATATTGACTGGAGTAATAGTTTACCTCCTGATAATGCACTGGTATAGTGTGAGTAAAATAGGTCAATATTTTTGGTCTAATATCCACTAAATAATGGTTGCAACACCTTAATTTTGTTGGCTCATATTTTTATCGTATTGCATCACCAGTGAGAAGTGTTTTTGTGGGGAACCCAGGCCTACACATAAATCTTTCTCTGCATAAAAATGAGTGTGTGTGTATTTATATTTGTTTGTTCTTTATACAAATCCACAGTTTTCATCAGATCTCGATGAACCTCGAGCCGGATCACGTAGCTTTGCATTCATATTATTTGTCACAGTTAAAATGAGGTTCAGAACACACAATAGCATGTAAATATTTATTTACGTCATTTAATTATCTCCGTATGTAATTTACGGTAGTCTGACAAGAGAAAAACAATACAAAATGTCTTCTGGAATCAATAGGGAAAAAAGCTACGTGCTACGCGGGAGGAAAGGGGAGGGGGTTGACAGGAGGCCAAAACGGAGCTACGTGTTTTATATACTTTCCCTTGGGACAGAACCATACTGATTTCCGTTCTTAGACGAACCCTTTATATATAACAGAGGGATGTTCCGTAGCTTAAAACCTAGATATGTCAAAAAATGAATGTCATATTTGGAGCAAGAGAATCAATTTCGTATAGAAATATTTGCTAAACACCAATATCTTTGTTGCCCAGTGTTATCATTCCACTTTTTCCGTTCAGTGTTTTCTTTCTCTCTTTCATTTATCGTCTTACAAGCTTGCTCTGTGGCTGTGAAGTCTGTTGCATGTGTCAAACAGGGTCATTTTATACGTACAACAACCATCGAGTAAATCCATTGATTAGTATTAAACGCCCGCCACAGAACTAAAATCACAAAGTTACATCTGTTGTGGACACAGCAGATGTAACAACACAAACAGAAAACCGGTATTGTTGCAACCGCATCGGAGCAATAGGAAAAGTACACGAGCCCTTCCTTACTGTTGGCATCAGAGATATGCATTATTTGAAATACAACTATTTCAAACATAAATACAAAATACCTATTTTCATTTTGTATTTTAAATACCCCGATGTAAAAAGCATTTTGTATTTTATTTGAAATACTTTTTCAAACATATTTTGTATTTGAAAAATGCAAAATACTTTTCTTAGTTTTTTATAAATTTTTATTTCATGTTGATGCTCATAAATGCTGATCTATCGGTAAACTCAAACTAGTGACAACAAATTCAAATGAGAATTCGGTCTGTTGTGCAAGTAACAATGACATTAGTAATAATGAAACGTTTACAGCCTGTCCACTCCGACTTGCCTGTTGTGATGTTTGGTTTGTGGTTTGTATACGTTTTGTTCATTTGCTGTTTGAAAGTTATCAAAATGTAAGTAAAACATAAAAAATAAGTTTTTATTTACTACTGTTCCCTTCACAAAACAGTTCGCACAATATACTAAACTAACTAATAATAATGTTTTATAAATTTTACGAATCACCAAGAATTTTGCTAACACAACATTAATTTCGTACCGATTTAATTTTAATTTAGGAACAAATGTTATATGTGGTGTAAACATAACTATAAGTTGGTTAGATCCTCCCGTAGGAGGCATACTTAGCAATTGTGTCAGAGGAAGGATTAGTGTTGCCAGGTCCAGTTTGTTAAAAATCCGGAGGGAAGGCAAAATGAATAAAAAAAAATCGTGAATCATAATTACAAATCGGGGCAGCAAAAAAAAAAAAAGGTGTTTGTATAACTCACGTTTATTTTTATAATTTCGCAGGACAGAGGTAATTTCTATATGTATCTTTCTGTTATATTATAAGAACTTATCAGTGTTATTACTCGACATTATAATAAGTCCAGCTTGTTGAGTAGGATAAGTAACAAAATGTTATGGAGAAAGTTGTGCTTTGTAGTTGAATTTTAAGTAATTTTATGCTATTAATAACTATATGGTATTTATTTTTTATTAAACTGTTTTGTGTTTGATTATACTGCTTTTTCATAGCTTTGTTTTTTATAAAGTAGTTATAAGATTCACCAAAAGACAAACTAAAGTTGGTTTTAATTTGTAACTCTGCTTTAATATGGTCGAGTGAAAATCGCTTTCAAACAAAATTATAATAATCTGGGAAATTTTACTTTCAGCTGCCGAGTTTGAAATTGGTATTGATGCCACAAAAGCATTTTTTTTTTTCCAGATTGATTTTGAAATATATTGTGCCATTTCTGTAACGGTGTTGTCTTTTTCTGCACTGTTTCCCTCACTAAGTTTTTAATGTTAGAAACATCCTCACAAAGTTCATCCACTTCTCAAAACGGGTTAATTTTTAGTTTCTCTAATATCAACGATTGACCCGTAAGTTAAAGAGTCATCTTGCTAACAAAATGGCTTGAATAAGTCGAATTGCTTTCTTTTCCTTTTTGATTCTGGCTTTACACCTCGACGACGTCGAGTTCGTAAGAGGCAGGAAAGCACGGAGGGCAAGGAATTGGAAGGAATTTTGCCGTGGCCTTTTGCACCATCCCGGCATCGGCTTGTAGTGATTTGGGGAAACAATATTGCTTTAATTGAATTAGTTCTTGGTTTCTACATCTCATAATTAAAGCTTCTCCGCGACACGCACAACAATTTTCTTTATTTTTGAAACTGTTTCATCGGAATTTTTTAAAATAAATCTTATATCTTTAAACGTATATATATATATATATATATATATATATATATATATATATATATTAGGGACGTTTTTGAACAAATAATTGTATTAAAATCCATGAAATAAATAACATACGGAATAAATGAACACTGAAAGTATTTTATTTTAATAAAAGTATTTTGAAAATACCTATTTTGCATTTTGTATTTGAAATACAAAAAACAAGAAGGTATTTTTATTTTGTAATTAATTGCTTTTTTAAAACTATTTTGTACATCTCTGGTTGGCATATACGAACCCAAAAGGAGGCACAAATATAAAACTTCGTGCCGAGGGTCGCCGGTTTGAATCCAGGCTGGGGCATGGGTGTTTCTAATTAAGAGTTGTACTTCGTATGTCTCTTGTATTGTTCTCCACTAAGAAATTATTGGTTCAAATGTTCTAATGATACGAATTAAAAAGTAGATGTTAGCTGTATATCTTAATCTTCCAAATGTCTATCTTGCTTTCTTTTTAAGAAAGGTGCTGCTCCGGCTGTAGTAATAGAGATAAAGTAAAAAGGTTGTCGTAGAAAAGGTTCCATTTAAAATCTTCAGTGAATTTCAATGCCTTCAGAACGAAAAAAATCGTGGGTTTCAAAACAACCTTGCTTTGTGGCTTTTCGATATCAGGGTGATTATAGCCGAGTGAGAAACGTTTGGGAATGAAATCTACTACAGACTTAATGAAGGAACCATCCTGGCATTTACCTGGTGATCTGGTTTAATTTAATTTCATTTAAATTAGGGTAAAACACACACGCCCCGGTGTTTAAAGTCCCTGTATTTCCACCTTCCTGAGTCATGATTTTGCACCACCTACCTATTCCCGCCCTTTAAGAGTTTCAACTTTAAACTCCTTCAGTGGTTTTGGTAAACTGTCTATTATTTTCCTTGGTAATTTGGTTTGATGGACCGGGAATCAAACCTGCGTCGTCCCGAAAACAACGTAGCGGGCTTTCAAAATAAGCCAAACTGGCAGCTATTAAAGGAAGAATATTTTTTATGAATAATGTATGATTTTAGCGGTTATTTTAGTTCCTAAGACACACGCAGCTTTATCTCTTGTGATGGATGCGACTTCTGTTTGACGACGACCACGCATTTCCTTGCAAACACCGCCTCCGCTGCACTCAAGTTAATAAAGTCGGTCCATGGACTCGACCAGCTTATTCGTGTTTACACGTCTGACGCGCTTTGTTCCGCAAGATGGTTTCTCAACGGAGGAGCCGGACGCTGTGCAAAAGATAAATGTTTATTGTTCGATTACACGCTTGTGAAACACCACTCTTTGTTATACATACAATCGAGAATGAACCCCGAACCATGGTAAACATAACAGTGTATTTTGTATATTTACCATATTAATTGTAAAGTGGTAATTGTTTATTTTTTAATGGAAAATGATGAGTAGGGAAAAACATTGAAACTTGACATTTGGGAGCAGAAGGGATCGGTTACCAACGGGATTATCGATTTTCCACTGTTTCGCGAAAATTCATGACTGTTTCCTAACCGTTACCAGTCTACCTGCGTTTCCTGACTCCGGTAACCTGATTGTCATCGAACTTGAAAACTCTAATGACGATAAAGGCTTTTTTTTGTTCGCCAAAGACTCGTATTTATCGGCACAATGTACTGAAATATTAATAACCTCAACCATGAATGGTATTGGTAACGAAAAACTAAGAAACAATGAATTTCAACGAAAGCTGAAAACACTGCGGGCCCATTGCGAGCGTACTGTCGTACCTTCTGGCCATGTTTTCGCGGCTTTCCGGTAAAGTTAGTTTTGGACAATGGTGATTTTAATTGTTATATTTATACATTGTTGTCCATACAGAGATGTAATACCGAAGTAGTCTTCAGTTGTGAGCACAATCAGAACTCCAGCAAATGACTGATTGTTCTCAAAGACAGAATTCATTTTTTTTTTTTTGAATTTAAATACAGGGATGGAAATAAGTTCAATAGAACGATCAAGGTAAACTGGACTGGGTTGTGTTTTCAGGACACCATCCGCGTATGTGATAAGTGTATTTTTGTTTGTGAAATGTGCAATTTATGAGGCTGAAATTGATGACCGTCTAGACCTGGGGTGGCCAACCCAAATGATCTTGCGGGCCATTTTGGAAATGCATCATAACTCCGCGGGCCGCATATAAAATTATATATCCCCACTAGAGACATATTTTTTGGACTGAAAAATTGAAACATGAGTTATTATAATGTTTACTATTATTCTTACATGTAAACATGGATAATACAATAATAATGATACTAAACGCACATTGTAAAGAAATATATAACACTAAAATGAAATAAGAAATATTTTGTAAAAGTGTTAAGAATATCGCGGGCCGGGACAATGTTCAAGCCGGGCCGCGGGTTGGCCACCCCTGGTCTAGACTCTGGATTCGCCTGGATTATTGAGGCAAACAGCTTAAAACCCGCATTCAGGACGGCCGGTTCGCGGGGGGAATGAGGAGTCAGTATTCGCATATGCCTGTGTGTTATCTATACTGGTTTATGCGCGTTCTGTCTCGTTCACGTAGTGAAGGCGATAGTGGGCCTTCTTCTTTGGGGACTGCCTTTCCTCCCTGCCCACCGAGTGCTAGGGTCTTACCGCCACACGGCCCACTTCCAGGTGGAGTGGGACCCCCTGGCGTGAGCGTTAGGGTTGCTACCGATCTTGAAACCTTACGGTGGCAACGTCCGATCGGAGCAACACTCCCTTTTATGTCCTGAACATCGGCCCATAAATCTTGCAGCGACCATGAGCGGCTCTCCGGAAAACGACGACCCTGTCAACTTTCCTGAAACTGACATGGACACTACAAACATTGCTGATGAAGACCTGCAGCTAAACCAGCCTAATATGGAAGATTCTAGTAATCAGGATATGGTCACGGACGACTGCGAAGTGCGTCGGAAACGAACACTTGGCTCTCCCTCTGGATCTTGCAAACGCCAATAAGAAGCGTGTCCTTTCGGTGGCACCCAACGCCAACGCAGCCAGGAAGAACCAGACCAAGAAGAACAGAAAGGCAGCTGTAGATCCAGATGGCTTTCTACATCCACAACGCACTGCGCCGGCAGCTCAACTTTCCACAGCTGAAACCAGTAATGAAATTCCAGTCACCGCTAATCGGTATGACCAACTCGCGGCAGAGGATGCCACTACATCCGCATCCACATCCAAACCGCCTAACGAACCTAAACCCGCACCAATTGTGCTCACATTCAAACAGGACTTCAAGACGCTTGATATCCTGCTTAAACAACTCTGCAAGGCTGGCCACGAATTCAAGCCAGCTGGCCGCGATCTCTACAAGTTATCCACCAGGAACAAAAATGATTACATGACAGTGACTAAGTACCTCTCCGACAACAACCTGCCATTCTATACATTTCCTTCAGTTCCAGAGAAATTGCTGAAGATAGTGATCAGGGGCCTCCCTTTCAATATGCAACCAGATCATCTGAAGGACGCAGGATATGTAGCAAGGACTGTGACCAAGCTCAGGTCACCAAAGACACACCAAGAAGTGCCCCTCTTTTTGGTAGTACTAACAGACTCTGTTGAAAACAGATCAATCTACCAGATGACATCGCTATGTTCCATAAGAATCACTATGGAGAAACTACGCAGCTCGCGGGGACCACCTCAGTGCTTTCAATGTCAAGCTGTAGGGCACATCTCCAGACACTGCGACATGCCTGCAAGATGCGTCAAGTGCGCTGGCGACCACCCTACCAAAGAATGTACACTGGTTAAAGGTGAAACACCTCCTAAATGCGTCAATTGTGGCGGCGACCATGTCGCCAGCTACAGGAAATGCACAGCGTTTACCCGCTACATGATAGACAAAGGAAGAACAATGCCGCATACGCTGCAGCAATGAAGAAGCAGCAGCAACAACAAAGAAACTTACCCAGGAAGACTTCCCGGCTCTACCGACGCAAGATAACAGTTCGCCAGAAGACAATATGATAGCAACGACCAGCAGACAAACTGCTGATCAAGCTAACAATCCTGTCCCGAGCAAAGACTACGCCAACCGAGACTACGCCAGCCGGTTGACCGGTAACCAACAAGACCGTAGATTACCCCCAACAAGAGGCAAAAATCAGTTTACACAAGACAACTGTCCGCCCGCGTCAAGAGCAGAGATCAACCCGGGCCCTCAAACCAGCAGCAGTCGCAGCACCAAAATGAAATTATGGTGCTTTTAAACATGGTGCAGTCGCTCCTTACAGCCGTGACAGCAATGATCACCGACCTCCCGCGACAAATCTCAGCCGAGCTGCAAAAAGCAATTGAGGCCACCCAACGTAGTGCAGTAAACTCAACCCAAAATGGCCAGTAAAATCGAAGGGTTAACAATCTGCGAATGGAATGCCAACGGCATATGGAGGCAAATGGGGGAATTCTCTGAATTCCTGCGCGACGAGCAAATTCACATCTGCCTCGTTAATGAGACACATCTAAAACCACGGATTCGAGCTGCAGTCCCAAACTACAGCTGCTACCGAAACGACCGCTTGACTGCCGGAGGAGGAACGGCAGTGTACATCCGTAGATCAATTAAACACCATGAAGTAGCACTCCCACAACTTGCAACAATAGAAGCAACGGCAGTTGCTGCCGAGACTTGACGTGGCCAACTACTCCTAATTGCAGCCTACCGTAAACCAAGCAATGCAGTAGACAAAGACGACATAGCCACCTTACTACGACTAAGAGGCAACGTTTTTATAGCAGGAGACCTAAATGCGAAGCATCACCGCTGGAACTCGCGACTCACCAACACTGCCGGGAAGCAACTTCTCCAAGTAGTCGAAGCCAACGACGGGGTAATATGGGGACCCACTGAACCCACCATCTTCCAGAGAAGACATCTCCCTGACGTGTTGGACGTTGCAATCACAAAAGGGATGAATCACACCATCGCAATTGCAACAAAGGCAGCACTCTCATCAGATCATGTCCCTGTATTATTCTACCTCACAGAGAGTGCGTCCCTGCGTGATAATAGAAGATACAGAAACTTACTCAATACTAACTGTGATGCATATAAAGACAACATTGTGCAGCTCATACAAAATGCCGCATCACCTGAAACCGTAGGACCTAGTAAGGCAGCTGAAAACATGGAACAATGGATAAACGAGGCAGCCGAGGCAGCCACACCCCCACAGCGAGGAAATCAATGGCGTCACTCCAAACAACTGCCCACGCACATCAGGGAGTCAATAATTGCTAAAACAATCTCATTAGAGAGTGGCAGGTTACAAGAAACCCCGCCACAAAGAGGCGCATTAACCAAATGCAGAGGGAAATAAAAGTTGAAGTACAGAAGCACAAGAACAGCGACTGGGGCCGCCTTGCTTAGTACGATCAACACTGACGACGGGACTGCATGGAAACTTACTAAACGTATACTGCGAAAATCCAACAGGCTCCCGCCTCTCTCCGTGGGCAACAGCATAGTCTGTGACCCAATGCAGAAGGCGGAAGCCCTAGCGGACTTCTTTGAATCCAACTTTCAGCCAGTTACTGACCATCTGGACTTAGAACACATAAGGCACGTAGAGGAGAGACTACAAAGATTCCTCAACGTAGACACCCCCGCAGACGATGTCATAAATCCCAATACGGCTGAAGAAGTAGTTGCAACAATCAAGCAACTTCCTTCCAACAAAAGTCCTGGACATGATGGCATAGGTGCGCCACTCCTTAGGCACCTTCCGCCACTAGCTACGGAATACCTAACCTCATTGTTTAACCAAATTTTGATCACTGGTGAATATCCAAGCACCTGGAAACAAGCGGACATAATAGCAATTCCTAAGTCAGGAAAAGACAAAAGATCTCCTCGATCTTATCGTCCTATCAGTCTCCTTCCGGTCATTTCAAAACTCTTCGAAAAATTGTACCTCAAAAGGATACGCCACCACATAGACCAGGAAAACCTTCTACCAGATGAACAGTTTGGATTCCGCAAAAATCACTCCACTCCGCAACCACTGCTTCGACTCACAGAATCAGCATTTGAGGCAGTTGATAAAGAGAATATTTTGGCGCCATTCTCCTAGATGTCTCACGTGCGTTTGATTCTGTGTGGCATCAGGGACTATTGTATAAACTCATCATGCAGGGAATCCCAATGTCCCATATAAGACTGCTCAAGAACTACCTGGAAAACAGAACGTTCAGAGTACTGTCTGAGGATGCAGTCTCCTCATCCAGAAACATCCGCGCCGGCGTCGCACAAGGCTCCGTCATAGGCCCTGTACTGTACAGTCTCTATACAGCTGATGTACCACGAACGGAACAGGTAGATACTGGACTATATGCGGACGACACGGCATTGTTCACACGCAGTGTCAGAGCAACCCACGTGAAGACAAAATTACAGAGAGCCAGTAACAACGTTGAAAACTGGGCCAAAAGATGGCGCCTAGCTTTCAACGCCACCAAAAGCCAGGCGATAATAATATCCAGAAGAAAAATACCACAGCTTGATCCGGTGACACTATTCAATGCAGGAATTCAATGGACCAAAACTGCAACCTATCTAGGAGTGATGCTCGACACAAGATTAACCTGGAAGAACCATGTCAACAACCTCAGGTCGAAAGCGGAAGGTAGAATGCGAACACTCTACCCCATACTCAATCCAACAACCACTTTACCAGCTGACCAGGCTCTTCGAATTTATACATCACTGGTCAGACCGGTGTTAGAGTATGCTGCCGTTGTGTGGGGAAACGCAGCGACCACACTTATCAAAAAGCTCCAAACTGTGCAAAACCGGGCCATCCGGTTTGCCTGCAAACTCCCAAGAGAAACCCCTACTGCTGTCTTACATCAAGTCAGTGGTTTACAAACATTGAAACAGCGTTTCAAAGAAACTGCCACCAAGTTCTACAACAAGTGTACAAGGTCCGAAAACAGACTTATAGCCAGACTTGGCAACGGAGCACATTATAATGATAACATTAGGTGGCCTGACCACCTCCTCCTACAATGACGAACATGGAGCTTACTACTCCCATTATGCTACACCCATAATGAAACCTTAATACAACTAAACTGGAAGGAGATACGAAACACGTAAGAACTTCCCCATACTCCGGGAAATAGGCCACCCGGATAATGTAGTCTGAGGCCGGTTCGCGGGGACCAGGACTCCTGACTGGTCCCGTTCCAGTGCACTGAGCCACACTGGCGGATATTCTGCCACGTATTAATATTATTTTACTGAAAAGTGCTCTCGACAGAGTTTATTGCATATTAATGTATCAATAATAAATTTTACCGGCGATGGGTCCCTTGGGACGGAGACCGCTGACTTTTTTTTTATTTATTTATTTATTTTTTATCTTTTTTTTTTACTTGTGGCTTTATGCCTCGTCTACGTCGAGGTCATTAGAACCGGGGTGGGACTGGGGACAAGGAACTGGAGGGAATTCGGCCATGGCCTTTTTTAAGGAAGCATGCCGGCATTCGCCTGGAGTAATTTGGGTAAACCATGCAAAACCCAAATCTGGATGCTCGGACGGGGATTTCCCGAATGCGAGGCAAGAGCGTTAACCGCTCACCCACCACGCTTGGTGACTTATCTCAAAATGTATGAAGCATTCATTGATTTTTGTCCCAAGCTGCTGCCTTCTGACGTGCTGCACTCAAGATATCTATTGATCACTGGAGTAGGGAATCCTAATTGCAGGACGCTCGACTCGCTCTTGCTCGTCTTATGCCTACTGCGCCTTTGGTATGACGGCGTGGCGCCGCAAGGAAGGTCTCTGGGAGGCACGACTAATTAGCAGAAACCACAGACAGTACGAGGGCCCTCCCAGCAGCTCTCAACACGACAGCCGCTTGCAAAGTCACTGCGCAACAGACACTGTCGGCTGCAAACACTAACATTAGCTCTTCCATTGTCAGATTTTTAGTTTCGTTTTCATTTCAACCATTCATTGACTGGATTACACAACTTGCTTTATTTCGCAAGTGTTTTTTTTTCTTTTCTTCGCCAGTACTGCTTCATTATTCGGTTACCTCTTATTATCCGTGGAGTATTATTTTCGTTCTCCTTGGTTTCTCGTGTTTTTCCTCTTCAGTTTGACTATATTTTAAAACTTTGATCATCAATAACTGGACGCCAGCGCTGCGTATTTCACCGTATTTTCGAGTACCGAAAACAGTGTTTTCTTTCTAATTACCACTAATTGATCCATTTCAGCACTCTTTTAGTTAATGTCCATACTTACTAGACTGTTGTAATAATACAGAATTCTTTAGGTTTACTTTTAAGTATTGTTAACTTTCTGGAGGTTTGGGTGCAAGGCACCATTATTTGGCTGGCAGTAATTATTTTTCGAGAACTTTTGGCAGAGAATAACAATTCGCGTACTGTTTGTAGTGAAGACGGTCTGTTCGGCTGACTATTAAGACAACTCTTCGGTTGATTATCCGCAGGTATATTCAGACTTGTATTTCTGGCATGTAATACATTTGTAACAGATTGAAACAGTTGAAAAGTTTTCTTGTTTTCAAATGTTGTAATGTAAGATCTATTTGTAACAAGCTGTTACCCAGCGCTTCACCTACGGACTACCACTCTAATTTGCATTCTGCGTTTATCTCGGTCCTTTATTATGGTCAAGAATACGTAGGATGTATTCGCAGCTTTTTGTGCATCCTATGATGCATTTATTTCAAATTAAATTTCATTGCCCCATGTTTCTACGACAACTTTGGTAATTCCGAAATGAGTCATCACACTTTTACAAAATATATTTATTTTATAATTTTATAATGTGAAAATCAATATATTAAAAAATCCAATACATGTGCATCCATGTATTCAAAAATTAACTGTCGAAATCATGAGAAAAGATTAACTTTGATTTTAAAATAATATTCTTGCGAATATATAATTTTATATGCGGCCCGCGGAGTTATGATGCATTTCCAAAGTGGTCCGCAAGATCATTTGGGTTGGCCACCCCTGAGATAAAGCATACGTTTCCAACCTTTTTTGACCTTCACCACCCTTTCCGAAAAAAAAAATTAGTCACCTCTTTTCAGAAAAAACACATTGACTTTCCTTCCTGTAATAATTAATGTAATCAATAGCGCTCCATTTTTTAATTTTGGCTCGTAACCCACTTTTTGAAACAGTGATTCGATGGCGTTTCTCTTAAGTTAAAATATCATATAGAGAAAAACAAGCATAAATTTATAAAATTACTTTATTAAAAGATGTTAACAATATTGGTGCAGACTATTGTTTACAATTTTATTAACAAATACTCATTATGAGAAAATATTATTAATTATTTGGATGAGCTTGGTGTAGTGACACTAATTTTCCTATATTTGGTGCCTATCATGTCATCAGCAATTTTAAATCGCCGCGTCTCGCTATTGACAAATATATTTCTTTCCATCCTTAATTAATTTCTAAGGGGGCGTCAATGAATTACGCGAGGTTAACTATATCTATATAAGAGTTGAGGTTTTCTCGGCGCTGCAAATGAATAAAATTTTCTCGGGTAACTAGCCGTTATAGTCCCTCGATTAAACACGACGTCGGTCACTATCTGTCGCCATTGTAAACTGACAATTTCGGCAGAGATTCTGACCGACCAAACGTCGTGTTTGATCGAGGGACTAACTCGGCTAGTTACCCGAGAAAATTTTATTCAGTTACGTGAGGCGTTTTTCCGGAATTGCGGATCCCCCTCCTCCCCCCCCCTCTCCTCTGGTGAGATTTAGTGAGATCTGGTCGGACCCCACTTCCTACGATGACGTGATATTTTGACGGGTCTCTCCCCCATCCCTCTCCCCCCCCTCTCCCTCTCCCTCTTCCTCCCCCCCTCTGCTCAAAGACCTCGTAATTTTTTTAGACTTTTTTTAAGTTCCCCTGCTTCCGAGGGCGGTTATTCCCTCCACAAAGGCGATATCCGCGTCGTCTTGAAGGGCGGATCAAGAAAAACAAAGATACTTTTATGGCGTTTGTTGATTTAGAAAAAGCTTTTGATAATGTTAGGTGGGACAAGATGTTCAAAATTTTAAAGAAGTCGTGTCTAAAGTATCGAGCTAGAAGAATACTCTATAAACTATATAAGAATCAAGTGGCTGTAATAAAAGTAGAGAATCACGAGAGACATGCATCAGTTAAAAAGGGTGTGAGACAAGGTTGTAGTCTATCCCCGTTAATATTCAACTTGTATGTAGAAGGAGCAATGAAGAAAGTCAAAGAAAAATTTCCATGTGGCATAAGTTTTCAGGGAGAAAAAATCAGTATGCTACGATTTGCTGATGACATTGTCTTGTTAGCAGAGAGGGCTGAGGATATTGAGAAGTTACTGAATGGCATGAACAAAATACTGAAGGAAGTTTTTGGACCGAATATAAATCAAAGGAAAACAAAAGTGATGAAATGTAGCAGAAATGATACCAATACTAGTAGATTAAATATAAAAATAGGATCGGATGCAATAGGAGAAGTAAGAGGATTCTGTTACTTGGGAAGCAAAATTACAACCGATGGCCGAAGCAGAAATGATGTTAAAAGTAGAATAGCACTAGCAAAAAGAGGCTTCATGAAAAAGAGAAACCTTTTAGTTTCAAATATTGATCTAGGAATTAGAAAGAACTTTTTAAGTCTATGTGTGGAACACAGCACTTTATGGTAGCGAAACATGGACTTTAGGAATACCAGAAAGGAAGAAACTTGAAGCATTTGAAATGTGGTGCTACAGAAGAATGCTGAAAATTAGGTGGACAGACAAAGTAAGAAATGAGCGAGTTTTGGAAATGATGGGTGAGAAAAGTTTGTGGAAGAAGCTTACAGAAAGAAGAGACAGGCTGGTAGGTCATATTTTGAGACATGCTGGATTGGTTAATTTGTTAGTGGAGGGAACAGTGGAGGGTAAGAACTGTAGAGGAAGACAGAGATTAGAATATATGAAGCAGATAATTGAGGACGTGGGTTGTGAGGGGTATGTAGAAATGAAGAAGTTAGCACAGGATACGAAAGGATGGAGGATTGCATCAAACCAGTCGAAATACTGACGACAGCAACAAAACAAAAAAAAAACAAAAAAAATCCGCGGCGTTTCTAAACCTTACAGCCTCCCTAAATAGTTTGTGAACTTTTTTTAAAAAATAAATAAAATAGCTCTACTGTCCTTCGAGAATATCAAAAGCTCACGTGATATTTCTATCACCGCCCTCCCATTTCGTGAGATTTCGTCGGACCCCCTTCCGTAATTAATGGTAGCCTACTGTGTGCTGTAAATCCTCTTTTAGCTACATATGAGCATTGTAATGCCGTTTGAAGCTTCTTTGGTGCAGCCCTTAAAGCCTGATATAATACTGGAAAGCAGGGGGCGGTTAGTCCTCAACTCCGTCTATATTTGCCTCTCACCAGAAACGCCCACCTTCGATCTCTTCAAAGCCCAGCGGTGGGTGGTACCTACCCCGTTGGGAAGCACTGCAATAAAGGATGTCGAGGAGCAGGCTGTCAGGTTGACGTTCATATTCGCCTGTTGTGTGAAATTTGATCGAAATCCGTGAAGAGGTAATTCTGTAATAAGCAACCAACCAGCTCTATAGATGTTTATGAATTAAACTCCGTTTATTCACAACTGTTTTTTGTTAATGATTCTCTCACTAGACGCGTTTCGCCCTTTTGGAGTGGGGCATTGTGATGACTGATATGTTATAGCCACCACAATTTTCCCACCACTGATGATGCTGGCTGATATGTTACAGCCACCATACTTTTCCCACCACTGATGATACTGGATGATGTGTTACAGCCACCACAATTTTCCCACCACTGATGATGCTGGCTGATATGTTACAGCCACCACAATTTTCCCACCACTGATGATGCTGGCTGATATGTTACAGCCACCACAAATTTCCCACCACTGATGATGCTGGCTGATATGTTACAGCCACCACAAATTTCCCACCACTGATGATGCTGGATGATATGTTACAGTCACCACAATTTTCTCACCACTGATGATGCTGGCTGATATGTTACAGCCACCACAATTTTCCCACCACTGATGATGCTGGCTGATATGTTACAGCCACCACAATTTTCCCACCACTGATGATGCTGGCTGATATGTTACAGCCACCACAATTTTCCCACCACTGATGATGCTGGATGATGTGTTACAGCCACCACAATTTTCCCACCACTGATGATGCTGGCTGATATGTTACAGCCACCACAATTTTCCCACCACTGATGATGCTGGCTGATATGTTACAGCCACCATACTTTTCCCACCACTGATGATGCTGGATGATGTGTTACAGCCACCACAATTTTCCCACCACTGATGATGCTGGCTGATATGTTACAGCCACCACAATTTTCCCACCACTGACGATACCCCACTCCAAAAGGGCGAAACGCGTCTGAAGAAACATTAATAACAAATCCAGTTGTTAATAGTCGGAGTTTACGAATTAAACATTTATGCAACAAATGTGGATCATGGCCAACCGCAAAGTTATTATAGCTTTACAGATATTTGAGGAGAGCAAGATATAGTTAAGGATATAGAGGAATGGTTTCCAATTGTTTTTTCCCGAGAACCATTTCATGGAAAGAGCTCAGCCTCGCTTACCCCTTGTAGCTGAAATTATAATGAAAAAATATCTGTTTTTCGCGATTTATTAAATTTTAGTCAAATAACAAACGTCATATAAAAACAAGAAATGTTCAAAAAATATATTTGGCGATACTAATGTTTCCGTAATTGTTTTCTTTAATTATGTTAGTGGCTACTCAATCCAAGAGATTACCACGCGTACTCCCTGAAACAACCTCACGTAGGATCTAGGGATACGCGTACCACTAATATTGGGAACCGCTGATGTAGGGAATACGCAGAAAGTTATAAACGCCTGGTTGAGAAAATCAACTTCTGAGAAATCGGTGGTACTATGTGGATTCGAAATAAACGTCCTTCCTTTTAGTTTTGTGTATACTGGTGAGGATTTTCCAGAGCTAAGTTTTTAGAGATGTGGTTGAATTTACTGGTTTCAACCTAAGTTGTTGGAAGAAATGTGCGATCTCGGAAAGACTGTTAGTGAATACCTTGTACCGATTGATGCTAAGGACGAGTAATTGTGTGTGTGCTGGGAGAGAGTGTGGAGAGGGTCCGCGTGGTTTCTCCTTGTTGGGCCGGGGCGACCGTCCTATTTTTAAGCGCGGCAGAGCCGAGCGGACGCCGCGCCGCGACGACTTCATAATCGTCGACTCCTCGATCAGCGGCCGACCGCCCATGTGGGTCGACAATTCCGGTCTACATGCCCAGTGCAGCCACGGTCCTTATCCGCCTCGCTTGTCATGTCCGCTCCACAAAACAGGCGGATGTGCGAGCCCCAGTACACCAGCGTACTGCTGTCATAATACCATCCTTACGCGAGTGACGAGTTTGCGTAGGAAGGCAATTTTAGGTCTGTCATGCAGAACGTTTTCCCCAATATATCTTCGTCTGTAGAATTCCTTGTGTCGAACTTTTCTGAAGGATTTGTAAGAGTCAGATTTTAGGTTTGCTAATTCATTTCTATTTCTGTTTATTTTAAGAAAATACAGAAATGTTGAAAGAAAAAAAAATGTTGGATTGAAGATTGATGTCAGATCTAAGGCTGAGATGCAGGCCTTATTTAATCCTCTGTTCAATCGTGAGGACGGCACAATTCAAACAAAAAGGTACCTGCTATGAAAGTTAGATCTCATTACTCGCACAAGCTAGATTCTTCATGGTAATTCTCTTGTTGTGATGGAAACCGAACCCTCCATTCCCTCATATTGTTTAGTAACACTGACCTTCTAACTTTTAATTAATTTGATTAAAAGACTGGATTTGTTATTGGTAAGTGAATTTTACAAGAGAAGTGATCGTTACTAATTACTTTTCGTTAGGTTACAACTTATTTATTTGGGACACTAACAACAGCCATCATATTTTTCCAAATTTACAGTTAAAGGAAGTTTAAAGCTTTTAAACGGTTTGTGTTAATGTTTAAAGTCATTACCTACCTTCTTCGATTGAGATTATTTACTTTTGGACTGTTAAAATGTATATCGCCAGTGTGGTTTGACTGTTCAGACACTGTTAGCAAAGTTCTCAAACACTCTTACCAAATCTGCAATCCAGCTGAGTAACGCTCTGTTGACCATTGCAGAATATTCAGCGTTGAATGACGTTGCAGACCATAGCGAGCGAAATCTTTGGGTATCGCTACGATGTTACCCATTTCGAGTTAACTCTCCAAGTAATTTTTCCTGCTCCTTCATAATCTTTGGAGGAGTTTCGTTGTACATACGGTTTCATAATTTTTAATAACACTGAAGCCAAGTTTATCTGGAAGTTATTTATCTTTAAATTGACATTCAGCGTTATAGTCACTCAGCCAACTCTTCGTGTTTCTGATTGCTGTATTAAGATTTTACAGTGTAATTGGTATGTAAAAGTGAAACGACCAAACGTTATGAACACATCATTCATTTAAAACCTTCCATGCCCGAGGCCGGACTTAACCGGCGACTGCTATGATCAAGAACTTTACGTCACTGAGATATTTAAGAAAGTAAGTTGAGTTCTTTGCCAAGGAATGAATAATCTATAGCTAATTCCATTCACAAAGTCACTACAGTGTCCGATATCGAGTTAAGTCATATTATTTTCTTCGTTTGGGGACGTCCATAAATTACGTGAGGTGTTATAAGGGGGGGGGGCAATCCGGCGAAATCTCACCAAGGGGGAAGGGGGAGGGGGTCAACGGTAATCTCACGTGACGTATTGAAAAAAAAAGTCTACAAATGATGTGAAAATCGATTTTAGGGGGGTATTTCGTCGAAAAGTGGGGGTGTAACCGGCTTTGGAAGGGTGAGACCTAAAAAAAAGGTCTCAAAAAGTTGCGAGCGCCATTTCTGGGGGAGGGGGATCTCACGGACCAGATCTCACCAGAGGGGGAGGAGGTCGGACCGGATCTCACGAAGTCTCACCAGGGGTGGGGTCCGGAAATCCGGAAAAACACCGCACGTAATTTATGGATGCCCCCTTTCTACGTATCGCCTACCTTCTCTTTCATTCTTTGTAGTTTAATTTCCTTCCTCTGTTTTCTATATTAATAAATTAGTCAATTATGTATATGCTTGTATAAATTTTATTTGTTCTTTTTTTAGTTATTTATTTAAAACGCTTCCATAAACTTCATTTTACACTAACAATGTGTGATTTTGTCTGTGCCTCTGATCATTTTTATCCCCTAGAGTTTTCTCGCCAATTCTCATTTGGGTTTACACTAAAGACCAAGGGGACCCATTCCTTACCTTCGACTTTTGAGTAAAGATGACTGGCTCCGTCAGTCTCTGTAAGTGGTGTTCGTGTAGTTGGTAGTCTTTCGGTATTCATTACTGTCTTAGAATACCTGCAACATGTCTGTAAAATATATCCAAAAACATCTGGTTGTTGTGGGCCATTTCCTCAATTGGGATAAATAATATTTATATTTATATGAATAATTACGCCTATGCAATTGAATATTTGTTTATTTCACCGAACGCGTTTCACTTCATATCTGAAGCATCTTCAGCGGTTCGTTCTGTGGGGTATTTTTACATGAATTAGTTTCTTATATGCTAATTTGTACATGGGGCTTATATTAATAAATATATACAATTCTACTTACAATTTTCCATCAATTACAGTATTTGGTATAGATTATGCCGGCAATATCATTTTTCATCTTCATTTTTGTGAGTATCAAGTCACGATAATTACCGTGTGTGTTTACTGTGGTGTACACCAAACACACTAATCTGAACACAAACGTATATTTAAAAGCGCGCCATCCACCAAGGAAACAGAAGACAAACGATAAACAAACCTACCGCCATGCCAAATACACCACAGTAAACACACACGGTAATTATCGTAAGAAAGTACAACACAGAATAAATGTTAAATTCAGTGTTCAGTGCAAGTGACTTGATACTCACAAAAATGAAGATGAAAAATGATATTACCGGCATAATCTATACCAAATACTGTAATTGATGGAAAATTGTAAGTAGAATTGTATATATTTATTAATATAAGCCCCATGTACAAATTAGCATATAAGAAACTAATTCATGTAAAAATACTCCACAGAACGAACCGCTGAAGATGCTTCAGATATGAAGTGAAACGCGTTCGGTGAAATAAACAAATATTCAATTGCATAGGCGTAATTATTCATATAAATATAAATATTATATATCCAAAAAACTCTGAAGATTTTTAAAGTCGCGCATTTACACACAGCCCGGCGCAGTCTGCTCTGAACTTTGGTTCAAGTTTTTTGAACTAATATTTTTTTGTGTGTTTCCATCGCATTATCATCCTTGCTCCCAGAAAACTGATACTTTCTCAATGTCAGGAATCCACGATGAATCATTTACAGAAAATGTAATGAAATTTTGGAAGCAAAACATGCGTTGTTAAGCTTAGAGTGGATTGAAAGGCACGCGTCGTCAAATCAGTTGAAACAAGAAAGTCATTCTGAGTCTGGTGTGAATCTCATACTGACTTACCTTACGGTATTTATGTTGCTATTCACTCTGAATGTCTTCCAGAAGGAAAAAGATAAATATTATCTCAAAGTGTTAAAAATTTTCTGTAAAGCAATGAGAAACAGAATGCCGAATGCTTGATGATAACATCTCTTGCAGTTTGGTCATTGCTATCCTCTTCAGACACCATTGGCAAGGTGACACCGCTTCTCCCCAATCTCCGTATCCGCCTGAGTTATCTCTAGATTCCAACTATATTCTAACGCGAAAGATTTATCATTTTGTTATTCACAATATCTGTGAAAATGATCTCACTGAGTGTCTCAAAAGATGCTTTCTTGGAAGGTTTCTTTCGTGGGAGATTCAAGGATACCGGAAGGGGAGTATTTCTATGACGAGAAAATGGAGAGAGGAGGGATTCTGTTTGGAAAGTGGTGAGACCTGCCCACCTACCTCGTTTGAGGCGTAGTATTCAGACCCTTGTGACGTCAATACCTTGGTTTCTCCCGGACCCTTCTCCGAATTGTTCCCAACCACAGTTCACCCTCACGACTCACTTCACACCCACCTGGAAACTCCAACCTGCGAACAGTTTTCACACATAGCACAGTTAAATTATTATTATTAATTTAATCGCGATGCTAAGGCCGGCATTACACTGTAAAAGTTCTTTGTCCAAGATCTTTTATAAAACATTTTATCATATTTATTTTATCAAAAATATTTTTTCAGTCCCATTACACTATATAAAATTTTTCGTCATAGTTCTCTGAAATGAATGGAGTAAACTTGTAAGCTTTTGCAGACTCAGTTAGTGCAACTGTCACAACATGCATTTTATTGAAGATAAAGAAGAGAAGTAAACATATTTGGGTTAGACCGTGGATTACGAGACTTGATATGATAGGAGTTCATCAAAGTTTAGTAAAAGAGTTGCAATGTGAGGACATGCCAAATTATAAAAATTATGGTCGATGCTGAAGTATACGTCCAATAAATTCTTACCACAATATTTTCATAAATTTCTACATCAGAATTATTTCCCCATATATACTATTGGGTGTTTATTTTTACGGTGTATGTGCCATGGGTTGTACTCGATTGATGGTGACGGATCTACACCATTCTGCAATATAGCACACGCATTGGTCTGCTCATTACTTCTGTTATTATTCCAGAAACCAGTCAAATACTAGTTTATTAACACATTAATTTTCTCTTTTTAAGTCTTCTACAGCACAGCCTTCTATTATAGCACTAATTAACTTTTCGTAACTGTTCACCTTTTTATTCCTAATCTTATAGTCTATTTGTTTCTGAATTTACAACATTTCCTTCTGTTCATACTCAGAAATAAAGATTTTCGTGGATTCGACAGTCATAAATAACCAACTTTGGTAATGTCCCTTACGCCATTTTCTTTGTTTACGTTTGCAGGCTGGTGAAATCTTTTATAAAATGTAATGCCAACGTCTTACATTCTATAAAAGAAATCTTTTATAAAATATGCCCCATTACACTGTAAAATATTTTATAAAATATCTTTTATCATAGATCTTTTACAGTGTAATGCCGGCCTAACACTCCGGGCAATTCCCACAGTACTGCCTGTCGTGTCTGCTAGACTTTCATTATTGTTGAGTCAATTTTTTCAAGTGACTAAATCTTGTTTCGATGTATTTTCACTGGATTAAACTTTATACTTGCAATGTAGCTGTTTTATTTTATAGCTCTCCGCGTCTTAAAACTCTTATGATCAAATAACAATTCAAGATTAAAATAATACTCCCATCGATTTAAGTTCTTGTCGATAATCTGACTGGTGATGCAGAATCCACCCTTGCACAAATCAGAATTTGAAAACTTACTTATGTTAGCTTTCAACTCAATATTAAAGATTAGTTGCTCAATATGCCAGGACTACACATAATTTACAGTGTTGTCTGTAAAACACGTAGGTTACTATATTAATCAGAAATTATTTCCAAATTTTGTTCTTAATCTCTAGATTTATTAATAATTTACACAAAAAAATTAATCATCAAATCTGCAATTCTGAATAGTTTTGTCACCTTCCCTTCGTCGCCCCAGAGCATACATTAGTCTTCAATTTTCAGCGTGGAGAACACCTGTAACCAATACAAAATTATTTAACAGAATAAAATGTATAATGAAGCAGAAATTCTTCCAGTTTGGGCTTAAAGCTGACTGATTTTTATAGACATTTATTTCCTGGTGGCTAATCATTGAATAAAGAAGATGCAGAGATTTTTATCCTTGTCTGCACATCTTCGTGAATATTAATTTTTTTCCTGTATTACGGCATTGAGATAGAGTAAGTATTGTATTTTACTGACACTGTAAGTATTCCTAGATTTGTAAAGGAACGTTAACCGGATAGTTATTTAGTTATTCCTTCAGGTGAATGGCGTTGGAAAATACGTTGTGAGGAATTACAATGTCTTATACTGACGCTGGAGATAGGTCCTTCTGGACATCTCTCTCCGTGTGTGGGTGTGTTTGTGTAGGTTGTCAATGTACAAGTGTTGTCGACGAGCTGGAGCCTGGAGAACACCTGTAACCAGTGCTTAATCTCCTGAGCCATTCTTAGAAGGAGGTTGGGAATTCCCATCCACTGTCGTCACGAGGGACTCCTGATACTTCAACCGCAGAGAATCCCTCATCATCTTTGTTTCATGCCACTGCGTTTGTTTCCTGCTATCAATTTTGCTTGGAATTAAAAACGCGTCATGGGTAATTCCACATTAAATTTATCTTTATTGATGAATCTTCTTACGCTCCTTCTTTATTCTTTCATGCATACATTAATACTTGAGCTTGCTGTCTCAAAGAATACGTTCCTAACAAGCTTATTTCTTTGTGATTCTGTTCTTGCGGTTAACTTCTCCGCGAGGTCAGGTTCTACATTCACAACTGATGCTTCCCGTCTTTGTTAAATGTTAGTTATGCATAAGCTTAGTGTTCTATGAAGAATGGAGAGAGTCGATCTATATTTAAAAATCGCTACAACAAATATAATGATACAGTTTATTGCTTCGCAAATCACGTGGCGACTAAATTCTTACGCTGTTTAATTGATTTTTTAAACCTTTCATAAATATTATAGGCAATGGAACATTTTTTTGCTGTTATTGACTAGTCACTGAAATAAATTAATAAACGAAAAATCATTCTTTGAAAGAATACGGGCAAAGCATCTATGGTAAATCACACCTTTTACGGAAGTAGTCATGCCTTCATAAAAATGTCCATATATACTCTAGTCACCTTTTCTATATTTTTTGTTTCAGCTTAGTGGTCTAGTGACAAATTTCAAATTCCAGAGTAATCAGCGTCCATTGAGCATTTACCAAAAAAACTTTATCATAACAAATAAATGGAACCAAGTGTTCTATCTTAAATTGGATAAAAGAAGCCTTTTAACATATTTACATACAATAAGAAAGCTTATTATTAAACTGAAAGTCGGCACTAGCAACATTCAAACCGATCTCCAGATGCTTTACCATTAGTAGATAAAACATTTTCAAGAGATATGGCACGGATGCAATTTACAATACTTAGAAACTGGCCAAAAACTTCTAAAAAGGAGGTATATAACAAATTAAATAGTCAATTGGAGTGGTTATGAAAATTCTATCAAATTTCTGAATTTTCATATAAATTATTTCTCATTAAGTAAATATCTGTGTTTCTATCTTACTGGCTTTCTACGAGTGAGGCGGTTTTGAGGTATCTGAGGAACATAAGATATTTTAACTCATTCAGAGTACGGTCATAATACTCTTGAAAAAGGTATGGTGAAAAAATTGCTGGAACCCGTGGGTTGGTAGTCGCCTACACATAAAGCATATACGGAATATTTTCTGTGTCATAGTTGTATATCCGCCCCGTTGTTCTATGTCGCTGAGATATCATGATGGTGCCTGACTCTTGGTCAGAGCTCAGGTGATTGAACAATTTTCGTCATTTGGAACAAGTCTAGCGTATTGGGAGAGATGATGGTGCTTGAAATCAAAGTTAGCACAACTGGACGGAACCACAATTTCAATATAGGAAATCCTCAGGCCGGATAAGAACCGCAAACCCGCATGGAAACAAAACTCCGCAACGTGGTTGGTAGGCCATACAGTACTGTACGTTTGTTAACAGCAGGGACGGATCCAGGATTTTGGTTTGGGGGGAGGGGGGGGGTGCTTGAGCGGACTTTGGTTTGGGGGGTCTTGGCTTGAATGAAATTTGGTTCAGAAGGCTTGCCTTCAGTGGATTTTGGTTTTTGGGGGGGCTTGAGTCGGCCCTTAGGGTAGTCTTTATAGCTCTCTCGGGCCTCAAATCCGTAGAGCTAAACAAAAAAGTCTCCAAAATTATAGTGTCGGGGGTGGACCTAGATACTTTTGGGGGGGCTTGAGCCCCCTAGCCCCCCCCCCCCCTGGATCCGCCCCTGATTAACAGCAAGATAAAGGATACATCGATTACATTTCCTTCATGGAGAGAGAGTTCATTAAGGCGACCACTTCTCCCCGTTACGTCAGCTCATACGACAACATACTACAGCCCCTCGTAATGGGCGGAAATCCAAGCACCCCGTGGAAACACACGCAGGGGCGCCAATCCGGAAGAGGATCGCAGGAAAAGGCATCTTTTACAATATATTCCGATGTAAACACTATTCACCGAACGATTACTGTGATAGCCTACAGGAAAGATTACCTTGCCAGTCTATAAGTAGCTTGTATCTCATATATTATATCTCGCATCTAAGAAGCCTGTTTCGTGCAACTTTGAATCTCGTATCATGCATCTTTGAATCTTGTATCCTGTATTTTGTAAAAGTATCTTGAAAAAGTAATAAACTCTAAAAAAATTAAAGAAAGGTAAGGATCACTGGCTGCACCTGAGCAAAAGGTTTTATCAGTGATTGATCATTTGCAGGAGCAGCTAGTGTCGCCATTTCATCTACAATATTTATAGTTATAGAAAATTATAAAAGCGAATATCGATCGTGTTCATTATACACATAATAACATAATAATGATAGTCTAGAATGAGAAAACAGCTCAAAATGTTTTCTGGAATTAGTGGGAAAAAGATAATGTTCCACGCACGGAGGTTTCGAGGCATAACTACGAGAGTGGAGGGTTCAAAGAGACCAAAATGGAGCCACGTAGTTTATGGACGCTCCCGAACACGGCAGTAGGTGAGAAACAAGCGGGTGAAGCAACTGACTGTGATCAATTTTATGAATAATTATAACGCCAATGCAGTTGAAATTGTTGTTTTATTTGCCGAACGCGTTTCGCTTCATTTGCGAAGCATCTTCAGCGGTTCTGTCTGTGGGTATTTATACATATAATTACATTTGTTCAATTGTACAATTTAACATGAAAATTGTGGGTTACAGATTTAAGATTACTTACATTTTTCTTTGGTCACATATGCTTATAATTGTTCAGCCTTTTAGCATCAGTCATGTTTGTAACTGCAGTATATATTACACATGTTGGTTGCATTTTTGCGATTATTTGCGTAGCACTGTAATACATTGAGATCTGATATCTTACGATAGTTACTGTACATCGCTGATTAGCAGGTTTGTTTACCGTTTGTCTTCTGTTTTTCTCGGTGGATGGCGCGCTTTTAAATATGTGTTGACTGTGATGCTTCTGTATTTAGGCATAGTGAACCTCCTGCAGGATGATTTAACCAACCATCGTGTCACGAAACTGATGAAATAGCTGGCTGCATTAATGGCACACCACATGTCGCGTTTCCTAAATAATGCTTGTAGAATATCATCAGGGTACTGATGCTTCCTTCGAAAGGCCATGGTCGAATTTCTTCCCATTCCTTGCCGCCTATCCTTTCGCGTCTCTAAAGACCTCGCTGTTAAGAGACGTTAAGCAGTTAAAAAAAATCAGGGTACTGCCATGGTTTCAGCCAAGTTATTACATCAGGAAATTCACAATTTGGTGGAGAGCGATAAATTTCCGCCATACTGATAACGATTTTTAGATCGTTTGTAGTAAGTATTGAGACGAATACTGAAATGGTCATACATTTCCACTTTACAGAGTAACCGTTTCACAAACAAATTACCAAGTAAAACACAGGATAAAACTAAGACGGTTGATAAGGGAGCGTACACAAACTACGTGGCTCGGTCCAGGGGGGGGGGGGGTTGGCTCGAAGGCTACGCTGGGCTACGTGGGGGGGGGAGGGGAGGGGTCTGAGCCAGACCACTTTCTTTTCATAACATTTTTCACAGTTAAATGAGGAACAGAACATACAACAGCATGTGAATATTTATTTCCTTCATTTAATTACCTCCGTATGTAATTTACAATAGTCTGACAGAAGAAAACGGAACAAAATGTCTTATGGAATCAAAAGAGGAAAAAACTACGTGCTACGTGAGGAGGGGGGGGAGGGGGGTGGGGGGGTAGAGGCAAAAGCTACGTAAGGCTACGTGGGGAGGAGGGGGGTTCACAGGATGCCAAAATGGAGCTACGTGGTTTATGCACGCTCCCTAAATAGTTGGTTACAAGTTCATCCCTCCTCTATTAGGCGACTAATATATCGTAATGATATGGAGGATTTCTGTCTCTCTCAACTGATGAATTCAAGAGGCATTCAGGAGGACGAAAGTCGGTCCCCGCTCCTGCCATCGAGATTCCGGTATTCCACGCTTTCCAAAAATCAATCCAGTCTAATGCCGGGACGTTCCTATTCTAAAAGGATAATGCAGATTTCCTTTACGTTCCTTGTCTCTCATCCTTTCTGGGTTCTAATATTGTCTGCGTGCCGTAAAGTCATATACAGGGTGTTACAAAAAGGTACGGCCAAACTAACAGGAAACATTCCTCACACACAAACAAAGAAAATATGTTATGTGGACATGTGTCCGGAAACTCTTACTTTCCATGTTAGAGCTCATATTGTGGACGGCTGTGATACAATACGCCATTCTCCAGGGCTGCATCAGCGCATCAGGGATTCCATGCGACGGAGGGTGGATGCATGTATCCTCGCTAACGGAGGACATTTTGAACATTTCCTGTAACAAAGTGTTTGAAGTCACGCTGGTACGTTCTGTTGCTGTGTGTTTCCATTCCATGTTTAATGTGATTTGAAGAGAAGTAATAAAATGAGCTCTAACATGGAAAGTAAGCGTTTCCGGACACATGTCCACATAACATATTTTCTTTGTTTGTGTGTGAGGAATGTTTCCTGAAAGTTTGGCCGTACCTTTTTGTAAGAAAGAAACGGGTGACATCCTGAATTATTGTGTTAAATGATAGAGAAGATTACATCTTTGTATAGTACGGTCCTAGTTTTAATTACTACCCCAAGAATATTTCATAAAAGTCACTGCCGATATTGCCTACACCTCTATTATCCACATAGTAGTACTATAAGAAAAGACATTTATTATGTGACTGTGGTAATGAAGATTGAGTTTATTAAATCTTCGCGGTGGTTTTTCAGAGTGTGACACGTTTGCTGCCGAATTGAGTAGCTTGTATCTTGTCGTCTCCTTACACGTGGTTGCAGAAACAAGTGCGAGTGCTGTTCATACATATTTCATGTCTGGACGAGACTGCCAGTTGCAACTGTCTTGTCGCTCCGATATGTTTATTCCGCTCGTGTGCTCGTCATAAATGCTGTAGCGTCCCACATATCTGCGTCTCTTTAAGGCAGCATCGCTGGAGATACGGTTTCCTCTTTAGAACCGAAGGATTTGTACTGCAGTGGCCGATTGAATGAGAATGTTTTGTTGCGAAAGACAGTTTTTTCGCACATCAAGACAGGATTTAATTCCCCTGATGCGGTAGAAAACAACTCTATAGGAGTACGAACCAACAATTCAGCTTTTTTTCAATGTAAAATACTAGTTGATGAAATTAATAGTATTTAATGGAATGAACCAACTCTAAACAAACTAATTTATTGGTAAGCCTGGTTATGTTTACTGTAGTTTCAGTCGTGACCACCAAAAACCTTTTTTTTTCTTACGGCTTTACGCCTCGTCGACGTCGAGGTCATTAGAGGCGGGATGGGATTGGGGACAAGGAACGGGAAGGAATCCGGCGGTTTCCTTTTGAAGGAAGCATCCCGGCATTCGCCTGGAGTGATTTGGGAAAACCCAAATCTGGATGCCCGGATAGGCATTCAAACCGGCGTCCTCCCGAATGCGAGGCCAGAACGTTAACCGCTCACCCACCACGCTCATCCCCCCCCCCCCCCAAAGAGTACTTACTGACATAAGGAAGGCTGAGGCTTCAAATCCCCTTCGGCTTTAAACTGTTTCCCGGAATCAGTCCAGGCGAATGCCGGGATATTCCTTTTTAAAGGTCAAGTCTGAATTCCTTCCAGTTAATTTTCGAACAGTCGTTTCCTGCATCTAATGACTCTGACGTTGACGAGGCGTAAAAAACAAAAATAATAATAATAAAAAAAAATTATTCAAAAGGCCATGGACGAATTCTTTCTCATTCCTTGCCCCACATCCTCTCCCTATTTTAATGACCTTATCGGAGACGAATCGTAAAGCAAAAAAACGTTTTTATATCCGATATGACAATCAATTATATTATTATTCGCGCTGTGGAGAAATTCGGTTTAAAAGTTGTGAGTTTTGAACACTATTAGCTGAAAAACAATTTTTCTTACTTACGTTTTTGCGCAAGTGCATGTTATTGACATAGATCAATCAGAAATGTGCCACTGTGTTTTAGTAGCCTCTGTAGAAAAATGGTTGATGGGTTATTAAAGATTCCTTAATTGGGGACAATGCACGCAGGCTTATACCCCCTAATTATTATTATTATTGTTATTATTATTATTATTATTTTTTTTAATGGCATTCGGCCGTGTTAGCCATTCAGCCAGCTCAATGTGATTGTTTCTCTTACAGTGTACGGATTTCTTATAAGTGTGATTAATTCCTCTTTTGTGTAAGGACGACACAAGACGAACACAACATTGAATTAAAACCACCCATGCCCTAGGCCGGACTCGAACCAGCGACCCCTGCAACGAGAAGCAAGCACGCTGCCCCTACGCTGCCGGGGTCGGCCCCCTAATTATTTTAACACCTAAAAGTTATTGAAAACGACAGGTCAGAAATATCTAGGGGCATTGCACGTAGGCATATATATTCCAAAGAGACCTCTTAATTATTTTAACACCTAAAAGTTATCGAAATGGCCCATCGGAAAAAATTGTTTAGCACTAGAAGCTGTGGGCCTTCTGTATCGGCGAACCAACGAGTACTTTCTGAGTGGATATATTGGATGTGCGGAACTGAATTTTTACCACGATCATTCCTGATGCACCGTGGGTTAGTTGTTTGGACGAGCCGCCAGCGTGGTGCTGTCCTCACTCAGCATGGTAGCTAGTGGAGAGTGCTAGTCCACGATTTGGCAGGCGGCAGACGGGGCTATTCCGGGCGAGCGGCCGGCTCGGGACTTGCTGTCCAGCCACACCTCGGTACCACAGTAACTAACTACACACCAACAAATACGGTAATTTATGACAGCTTTCTCGTTATCAAGAAATTTAAACAGTTACTTTTGATGTGAGAATTAAGCCTCGAGGCACTTACAGTCGGTGCTGTGTCGTCGCAGTGGTAGCTTCGCTATGACATCTCACCTGATGAAGGCAGCGGAGGTTGCTGCCGAAACGTTGTGGACAGAAGAACTTTTGTCAGCTACTTTTGATGTCGTTCGCTAATCGAGTCCTGGATTCTAAGGCATATTAATTCATCTCTGGTCTCCTGCATATGCGTCTTTGAGGTATTCTGTTGTGAAACTGATATTGAATTAATTACTGACTTGGGGGTCCTGCGCGAAGATTTCGCGAATGATATAAGCGAGGTTGGTGATTTGTAGAAATATGAAAGAAGAACCGCTTCATTTCTAGCAATTGTTTATTTGTTAACTGAAATTGTTACGTAGCAGTACACTTGCAACGTCTCGCGGAGCAATTAGAAATTTTGAAATATTTCCCAGACATAAACTAAAATATCCGAAAAACTCCTTACTCTATAAAACTCAGTTTATAAATATCTCTGATATGTAGTGACGCTATCTAGTGGTAATGCGATCCCTGCTTTATCGACTCGGCGAAGCCTAGCAGCTCGACTCTGAATTATCGCATACCAGTGACCTTGACTGTTCATAATTTTGCCATTTACGGGTAGAATTCCTTTCGTACTTAATGATGTCACCAAATCAAAGAACTTTATCTTTAAAATGATACCTCCTTTATCGATTTTAGCTAAGTATGAAGGAAGATTGATGGTTCGTCACAAGAAAACAACACTTAAAAGAAATAAATGTATAAGATTTGAGATAACATTTTTCTTTGAATAAATTATACTGCTCAAAATTTTCCTTTCATCACTACTCCGCTCGCGAAACGAATAGATGATAACAAGATTATACATGCGTCAAGAAAATAATATAAGCACCTTGCTATCAGAATTACAAGCAAAAGACTGTTTGAGAAACTTTCTGTAATGTCCAATAGGAGAAGTTCTTCAACGATGGCGATTATTCGTCTTATGACAGAATAAATTTACGGTTGGTCTGAAAAGTGATGGTCACCAAATTGTGTTTCAATTCCACGTTTCGCAGTTTGCTGCTAGTATCTCCGTCTGCGAGGGAAGGTGAAATTTTTTTTCCTGGAACAAAGATTGCATTGACATCAATGCTTTTTTGTGTTGGTATATGTTTTACAATAAGGAACGTCAAGTTTAAACTTGATCTAAAAAGTAGTTTTCGTTATAAGCCTTTTAAAAGGTAGATGTATAATGCGTGTCTAATACAAACGGATGAAACGAAATATCAAGGTGTTTGCTCTGAGCCTGGTGGGTGAGAAGTAGGTTCGAATCCACGTCCACCCATCCAGATTTCGGTTTTCCATGGTGAATGCCGGTATGGTTCCTTCTAAAAAAAAAAAGCCATGGCCTGATTCCTTTTCGCTCCTTGCCCCTACCTACCAGTCTATCCCGGCTCTAATTACCTCGACGTCAAAGAGACGTAATGGCCGAATCAAAAGAGATAGGGAGAGAACTTTTTTTTTTTTTTTTGCTGTCCTGTCATGAGTCTTTCGAATGGTTTGATGCAATCCTTGTACAATACCCTTCTTTCAAGTTTTTACTTTTATTATTATTTATTTTGTTTGCCTCGTAATATGATTGCCAAGCTGATGTAAGTTGATATAGGTCATACTCTTGGGCGCCAGTGAGTTCAATCAACTACTTTGATTTGGCAAAATAATGGATCATAAGGAAAGGTGATAAATGAACCATATTATAATTGAAAAACCCACAAATTAAGAAATAAAATTCTTTATCTTTATTTTAAAGTAAATTACCTACACTCTTAGCAATTCATAAATTGCTGCTCAGTGGATTGCATGAATTATCTCATAAGCGTTACTGGGTTTTCCTAAACTGAATTCCGGTGACAACTGATGCGTGAACTGAGCTCCTTTACCGTGCGTTGGACGTTGTTGTTGGAAGAGGCGAGACGCAAAGGTTGTTGACCATTGTGGAGAGATGCCGTCGTGGACTGCACCAGCTGTGGTCGAGCGCCCACTTCTCTGTGTGGCGTCGTGTAGGGAAGGCGTCTGCACCTGGCTCCGTCGACGTCAGGTAGTCAGCACCGGCGAGACTCGATCGCCGAACAGCCTGCAGCCGTGGTCCACGTTCCGACTCCCAAACAACCTGACTCGTCGAACCCTCAGCCACGAATCCCTCTCCTCAGTCGACTGTCCCTTCAGATCACCCTGAAAAACACTCTCCCCAGTACCGCAGTCCTCCATCAGACGACCAGCAATAAATTACAACACACCACTCACAACACGTCTGAAGCACTCTTTCGAGCGCTAAACAAACATTCCCTTCTATCTTGGGACAACATTTATCCGCATGGCCAGCGAAGGTCTCTGCTCCCCTGGGTCCTAGTTTTTTTTGTGTGTGTGGCGAGCGTCTGGTGAGCTCGCCCCCTCCTGTCTGTGACTGCTCAGGTACTATAACACATACAGTTTCGTTTAACGTTGACAGACATCAGCTGTTATTTATTCTCAAACCAGATGTAACATTACATCCTCCATCCCTTCCTATCTTGTGCCAACCTCTTTATCTCTACATACCCCTTACAACTAGAGATGGGTAGGTCCGGATGGATGCAGTTCCGCGGACCTGTATCACTTGCGCTAGGGATGGATGTACATCCGAGAGCTTGTCGGACCTGCTTCCAGTCGGACCTGTAACAGCGCCACAGTTCTCGCGTGGCCGGAGGTTGAACCACGGCCGGACCTGCAACCGCGGAGCTGGAACGCAATTTTTCATTACAGTTCCGATTTGAAATCTGTGTTCTGAAGAGTTTAATGTCATTTACTGTACGATTGGATTACAGTTCTGTTTAAAGATGAGATTATAAATGAAAAACTATTTCTTAATGTCTGACTACTAGTAGATAATTACAATAACTATTAAATGCCAATGGGTAGCTAAAACCCGGTAGTACATTTTTATTGGTCGGGTTCGTGCTTCTAAGGTGAGGAGTGTTTTTCGTTCTAAATAAGAATGGACTTATAATTTAACTTGTAATTTTAATGCGTTGTAGTATTATTAAACTTTTAACGTTCAGTTTGATTGATCACAAAGTGTCTAGAATTTTTAACTTTCTGAATTCTGATGGCTTAAGGACAAATCAGATAATACATTTAACATCTCTTTATTGCAGAAACACGGTTCGTAGAGTTTCCAAGGAACATTATACATATCTATACTAATATTATAAATGCGAAAGTAACTCGGTCTGTCTTTGTCTGTTTGTTACGTTCCTTGGGCTAAACGGATATTCCGATCGTGATGAAATTTGACGGGAAGATGCTGTTTGACATTAGGATCGAGATGGGATACTATATTATGTATAAATAAGAACATATTATCATTAAATTATGAAAACTATCTCAACTGTGAAAGACAAACGCATAATATATATCTATATTTGTAATGCGCAATCGCTTCCAGCATTGTTAGGGTGGCGTAATGGTAACGAGTATGCTTCTTATTAATCCTCCAGCGTTGCTTCGGGATCTAATCCCATTGGGCACAAATATTTTTATGAATTGTTTTTCATAGTTCGAGCCAAGTCTAGGATTTTATAGTAAGGATACCATGTTCTGGCAAATCTTTGGCGCTAGAAAGCGTTAACTTTATTCACGCTATACTGGTTCCACAGGTAGTTTTTGTGTGATCTTAACTAATAATATTGTGTATGCGAAAGTGAGTCTCCATCTTTTTTATTTTACGTTTTGATGAATATATGTTTATACCGATGACAAGGAAATACTTTGTATATTTGGGAACGAAATAGGATACTTTTTCCGATATGAATAACAGTTTTAGTCATGAGACAGGTTCGAAGGTAGAATGGTATCTCGATGGCGTTCCCGTCATATTATGCCGACTCAGTGTTATTTGGGACATCTTAGATAATTTTCAGCTTTGTATATCCAATTCTAGCAATCAAATTCTAAATCCACGCGTACGAAGTCGCGGGTAACAGTTAGTAATATATATAAATGATTACGTGACATTATTGCGAGCGACTCTGCTGGCCGCTTTTACAGAAATATTTTATAATCCAGTCGTTTCTAGAACTTCTAACAATGGCTCAAACAATCGGTTATTATTACTAAGAATTAAATCTTGATTAAAAATACAGATAAATTGGAAATAATATTAAATAAAATTACAAATAAATTAAAAGTTTCTGAAATTGCACAAAATAAAATAAAGATTTTGAAAGCACCAAAAACACGTTATGGTAGCTGGCAAAACATAAATATTACTGTTTGATTAAAATGCATTGTATCGCACTCGATTTAGCACTCACGTCAACGTTTTATTCACTCAATCAAAATAGTTTCACATAGTATACAGAGCAAAACACTATACATAATATAAGAACAAATCTCACGTAATTTCTCCCTCACAGTTTAAAATAAGTTATACTTGCAATTTTGTTTTTTGTTCATAAACTGTTTCTTAAGCTGGTATATTGTGGAAAGGCAATATTTATCTCAAGATGTTGAGTCTTGAATAATTTCATTTTTAGTAAAAAAACTAACAGTTAACAAAGACTTTCGATTTTTTTTAGTAGTACTTAAACATTATTAAGAAATGATTTCATTTTATTCTTATAGAAGTCCACAGAAATTTTACTTTTACTTTTATCATTATCAAGTCTGATTATGCTGTGATTTTCTAATATTACGTACAATTGTGAGTTTCAGACAAAAATAAAACAAAATTATCAGAATTAATATTCTTTCATTTCATAAATTAATGGATGAACACGATATAACTCATACTGCAGTTCTCCTTGGTAGGATTTGTATCCACCATACGCTCGATTGTAGGTTCGGACCCATACAGGTCCGCCGGACACGTATTTGGATGTAGGTCCATACACATCCAGTTCCGCCACACACTCCGCGCGCTCGATTGTAGAACCGGACCCATACAACTCCGCCGGACACGTAACTGGATGTAGGTCCGCACAGATCCAGTTCCGCCATACACTCCGCCCGCCCGATTGTAGAGCCGGACCCATACAGGTCCGCGGACTTGGAACCTGGATGCAGGTCCGCAGCGCTGGATGTACATCCGGACCCGACTCCTTTAAAATCTCGGACCTGCCCATCTCTACTTACAACCCACGTCCTCAATTATCTGCTTCATATATTCTAATCTCTGTCTTCCTCTATAGTTCTTACCTTCGACTGTTTCCTCCACCAGCAAATTAACCAATCCAGCATGTCTCAAAATATGACCTACCAGCCTGTCTCTTCTTTCAGAGAGCTTACAAAATTTCAACTCAATAAGACGCTGGGAAGTTTATATAACATCGATTGCAAGATTTAAAATAAAATGCATAGGTGGAACTAGTACAAGCAAATTAATTTTTTGGAGATTTTTCAATATGTGTTGCAATCAAGAGAATGTTTGGAGGCGATGATCCATTCATTTAAAATAATGATGAAATATGCTGTCAACTCATCACTTAAATTTCTGCCAACAATGGCGTGATTACTGAAGAAAATTCTGAAGGGGGAACAGTCACAGTAAGAAGATTATCTGCAGAGGCGAGTTGATAAAAAAATTCTCGGGGAGGGTGTGTGTCGGAATATCTCTCACCACATGCCAGTATTTTCTGAAGAAGTATTAGTAAAGAAGTTAATAATATAAAAGGAGTGAAATTTGATAAATACTAGATAAGACAAGTGCTAAAGGAGCTTATTAAGCTTCGGTCAAAGTGACGAAATATGGAATTGAAGATGTGTTAAAGAAGATTAGAATGTGTCGATCTAAGAATACGGTTGGTAAAGAAATGGTAGGGCTCAGCATAAAAGATATGACAGGCGGCAAAGACAAGCCTTTGAGAGCTAAGCTGATTGATTATCTTATAATAACGGCAAGAAGTTTCGAAAGCCATCCTTACGGCGTTTCCTGAAATCTACCAAAGTTTTTATTGAATAAGGTTGGTATTTTTAGTGGCAACTCTTAAATTACATAAAGCGCTAATCACCGAACATTTTCAGGTGAATTGAGAAGCCTGAAATTTTTCGCCGTGCATTCTTATCGGAAAGCGATGCTATTGCCCTATCAGTGTGAATAGTTTCTTCGACAATAATTTGTTGGCACCCACCAAAGCCTAATATATATTAGCCTCACCTGGAGCTTTTAAGCAATAAAAAATACAATGATGTTCTTCGTCATTCCATAGTAGGCGTACTAAGCAAGTAATTCTCAAAGTAGGGCGACAACTATCTTTCCTCCTCTTGCTTGCAAATGACTGTGACAAGCGTGTGTTATATGTATTGTGCTGCGTGTGTTGTACCCTATATGAGTATGCGTGGAGCCAGGTCAGTGTATTTCCGCCTATCCTTTCCTGATTGCCAATTATCAGATGATGGAAATTTTTCGCCCATGAGACTCGAACCAATTTACTGCCGGTGAAGCGTGAAGCACAATTCTGCGCTCTAGAAAGCACGGCCACAGCCGATCTCTGGTTCCTGCACTGTGTTGCAACTGTGGAGATGGGTAAAATGTTGTTCATCAAACCCAAACAGACCGAACGCGGTGTCTCGTTCTGGAGAACGCGGATTCGAATCCCCGTGCGGCCATCCAGATTTCGACCATACTTGGTTTCCCTAAATCACTCTAGGTGAATTCCACAATGTCTCCTTCAAAAGTCCATGGCCGAATTCCTTCCCCTTAAAACTAAACAGACAATCTCGAACAACAGATAAAATGAATTAAAAAATGATGCTAGATATGTTATGTCACAAAATACAGGGCGTTCGCCGGGAAACGCTACCCACTGTTAGCGCTACAAGGAAGAAACTGCTCGCGGCGAGCGAGCGGTCAGCTTCCGGCATTGTTCGACCGTCGGCCGCGGACTATTTCATAAACTTGTATGTGCTAAGCATTTAAATGTGACGTAATTCATTAGCTTACCTAGCTTTGTTACTTTCCAAGCTGACGTTTTAGATACGCCTGCCTGCTGCCCTAACTGACTTAATGATTTTTTGGGTGACTGTTCTAGTCGAAAAGCGATATCGTCAATTTTCTCCTCTGTGAGAATACGGTTGACCGACAGTCTCTTTTTGTTAGAAAATGAACCCGTTTCTCTTACTTTTTTAACCAGACGCAGAATTGTTGATTTAGCTGGCAGTAACGCGCCAGGATATTCGCGACGAAATTTACTGCGACACTTTTTAAACGACTTCTTCTTCACATATGTATCGTAGAGAAATATTCTTTGTTGCAAACTGTAACGTACCATAATTTTACTCACACTCAAACACGGTACAGATTAGTAAGAGTATGAAGCCCCAAACCAGCCAAACCGCAAAGAAACGTTTATTCACAACATTGATTAATAAGAGACTGAAGTCACAAACTAGCTACAATGCAAAGAAACCGTTCTTAACAATGTAAGGGCCCCATTATACTGCGTCACTGCACTGTTGGGGCAGCGGAGGTGTTGAACAGTGCGGTGATTCACGGCGCCGTGTGGCGGTAGTTGCTGGCTCCACTGTCCCAGCAAGACTGGGAGGGTAGCGTTTCCCGGCGAACGCCCTGTAGTTCTCCGACAGACGAATCGCTACACATATTTTAAAGTGCACTTTCGTAGCGTATATCGGGCGTAATATTGAGGTTTTGTTTACCAGTAAAGCCACTGCGGCTAGAATCAATAGAAAGAAAAAGTTCCGACTGTGAGATACTTTTTTAACGACATATGTTGGCCACATCTCATAAAGTTTTCACCGTAACTACAACACGAATCTGCGTTGTGGTCTGCAACAAATGTGAACTCATTTCCGTAAAGTCTTCGAAAAGTTTCAAAATTCGTCACAAGTATTGCTAGTAAAAAGATACCAGAGTCAACTTCAAGGCGAAAAATACTACTGCCACAAAATGAAACTAGTTTTACGATATACTATGGACCAGGTAATTCGTATTAAAAAAAGTTCGTTTTAACAATAAAAATTATTACAGAAAAACGGTTTTGTTATATTATATGTAAAAAGCGATATGAAACTTATGTAACATAATTGGCTATTATATTTTCTACTATCAGCATTATACCTCACGGAAATAGGCCTATCTATATATATAAAGATGAATATATGTATGTTTGTTGGTTTGTTTGTTCTTCATACAAATCCACAGTTTTCATCCGATTTCGATGAAAGTTTGCACATTTATCCTTTGAAACAAGGAGAAAAGTACTGTCTACATTTGGTTGAAAAACTTTCTGTATAAATAATATATGTTGTCTTATAATTTCCAAAAAATTACTGAACGGTGATAGACGCGTAGGATGTGTAAGTCTCTAGTGGTCTGGTAGCTCAGTGCTTAAAGCGATTACTTACTGCTGTTTGGATCGTGGTCTCCGATTCAAATCTCCGGGCAGGCAAAGATTTTTAAAAATTGTTTTTGATTGTAAGAGTCACGCCTGGACCGTCGGTTATTGGGATTGAATGTTAAACTGTATGTATCACAAATTTAGGGGTTCAATGCGAGGAAAATCGTAGGTAGTCTTGCAATGCTGTAGGTGTACACTTTTTTACGTTATAATGACCCCTCAAGGGTTGTTCATAGTCTGTGTGTGTGTGTGTGTGTGTGTGTGTGTGTGTAGGAAGGGCACAGGACATTTTTTCCGGTATGATTAACAGTTGTAATCACGAAATTTTGAGAACTTATCGAATGGTGACAGAAATATGTTGGAAATTGATTCTCTTTAAGAGACAGGTTCGACGGTAGAGTGATATTGTGATAGATATCTTGCCACAATATGCCGATGCGGTGTTGTTTGGGACCAATCCTTCGTTACCAACAACTTTCTATATTCAATTCTGGCAAAGAAATTCTTAATCCACGCGTACGAAGTCGCGGGTATCAGCTAGTATTAAAATATTTGAATAGTTACCTGGAGGCAACATACGTCAGTGTTTTTTGTACAAAATAAGTATCACAGGAATCTTATTACTTATGTACCCATTACTAGTTTATTTCGTTAATGTTAATATGTTTGCGATGAATATACGCCACGATCTCAATTTTGTAAGGAAGTAAAGCGTTTCTGTCTGATACAGAGTCAGGAATTGATTCCAGTTTTGATAGTCCACAATGCAGAGTGCTTCAAAAAGGAGCTTATCACTTCGAAAGCATACAGAAATTTACTGAGATAATTTAAAGAATAGGATAAAGTGCAATTTGTATCAAAATATCTCTCGTTTTACTCATGAAATGCCGTATTATGAGATTAAGTAACCTCTGGCCTGTGGGTTTTAAGTTCGCGGCATAAAATTTGCAAGAAGAGATCTTTTATATGCTGTTCCATCAAATATGGAGTTTGTGTTATCCCTCAACCTGCAAATCTCGCCGAGCTCAGAAATGGAATCCACGCCCCAGTTCCAGAAGTGACAGCCAATATGCTGGATCGAGTTTGGCGAGAAACTGATTTCCGCTGGGATATCTGGCAATAACATCGAACCAGAATGACACACCGCTCTAAAACTTGTGGTGTTTTGCTACAAAATGACCCTTTAACAGACTCTAGAGGTATCTGAATTAATTTCAAATTTTTAAAGTCCTTTTTATGACTGTTTGTGTGGTGGGATGTGATTCAGGTTTGATTTGAATGTTATGTGATGGTCTCAAAGTAGGTGGCACAGTCAAGTGTAAACAAGATTATCTGTTAGATTGATCCTATGATTTTTTTTTAGGTAGTCAGTATACGCGGTAGTTGTTCTTTCTTTTCTCGTAAGGTTATTTCTGATTTACAGAACATTTCGGCTAGAGAGAATTCTAATTCTACATCCACATTCTGAAATTCACAAATATTATAAGTGCTTTGCTCCAAAACTAATCTTTACTCTGTGCATTCCAGTCCCGAATAACACGAGGGGGAAAAGAATACACATAAGCATTTGTACAGTAACTTGTTTCTCTAATCTTATCTCTCCTGTCAGTGCTACCTAAATAGAGTGGTGGAAGAAGTATTATAACGCAGTCGTAAATGAAAGAAGATATTCACATATTCGTCAGTAAATTCAAACGAAGCCTGCGTCGTGTGTCTACTAAACATTCCCAGCTCGATCAAGGTATCAATTCAGTGACGCTTTCGTGAGGACTATGTAACGAATCGAGTGGCTCTTCTCTGTACAAACACTTTCGTTTCAATCAAGTCTTTGCAATACGGTTCCCAAACTCCACAACAGTAATCCAAATGGGGGACGCACGAGAGTTTTGTGCATTATTTTCTTTGTTTGAGCGTTGAAATTTTTCAAAATACTACCTTTGAGTAGCAACCTAGGACCGAGCGTGGAGGGTGAATGGTAACTCTCTGGCCTCGCATTCGGGAGGACGTGGGTTTGAATCCCGGTCCAGCTATCCAAATCGTTTCCCGATAACGACAATGATCCCCAGCCGAAATACGAACCCTATGGGGGTTTTAACCTAAGGGCGCCTTAGGCGCCCACAGCCATTTTCCCCCCAGACGAGTAAATAAAAAGCGTCCCCAAATTAACCCATCCCAAACAGTGACACACATGGTAGAGCTACTTCAGGTAGCGGGGCCTCACAGACATGCCGTTGAGGCAGTGACACATAAAAAAAACTACTAACGAATGCCGAGATGGTTACTTAAACAGGTCATGGCCGAATTCCTTCCCATTCGTTGCTCCCAGTCATTTCCCGTTTCTAATCACATCGACGAAGCATAAAACCATAAACAAAAATCTAGAATTAGACGGAATTTATAGGCAGTTCCCATTTTAACTTGCTTAACACTATTACGCCCAAATACAAGTTTGAGGGTTACGAAACGAATTTAAGAGATTATTTGCCTAATATGGCACATTACATCAATATATATAGAAAATTAGATATTGCTTAGTGTCAATACAGGCTCTGTGTAATTGGTTTATAGTGGCTCAATGTTATTTTTAACATATTTCAGTACAAGACGATGGATTTGGCTGGTTAGATTATGTACAAATGAATCGCTAGCTGCAGAAAGGCAACATGTCCACATTTCTATATTTTCCAGGAGAGACAAAAAACTGAATACAACCTGTCATATGATGAAATTTTTGTTTATATTGTATTTTAAGTAACTAGGCAACCTTTAATTATATGTGCTTTAAAAAGTTCGGAACAACACATCACAAAGCTGTAGGAAATATGTTTTGTCGTGGACATGTTCCCTTTCTGCAGTAAACAAGATTTTGAAGAAAAAATGTTTTAAAAAATGCAAATTTCAATTCATTTTATTACTACAGAGAAACAGTAAGTACATGATTTAAAAGTTAAAGTTTTCACTCATTGCCAATTCCGTCCAAAGATGCCATTGTTATAGGCCATGAAATGATAGTATTCCGAAACTGCTTCTTCTCTGCAGGTATGTAAATCAAAGTTTTCCTTATGCCATCCACTTTTTTTTAACTATTTGTAGGCACAACAGTAGTATAGTCTTTTTTGGTAGGTAATTCCAATGGCTTAAGGGTGTTTCGAAGCTTAAAAGTGTTCGTACACAGCCAGAAGTGTTAATGTTGCGTTAAACACTGTGGAGATCGTTTGCCGAAAATTTCTTCTCCCAGTAGTTGGATATCCTGAAAGATCTCTTTTGATTTTCGGGGACATTTTTGCCATATAAATCTTAGGCAATTTTTTTTTTTTTTTTTTTTTTTTTTTTTTTGCTAGAACTTAAACCACCATGAGGTATAGTCAATGAAATCATCATTGAGGAATTCTGTGTATAGCAACAACTTCATCCACTGTGTAATACCTTTCTTCTTTCCTCCTCCTTCTTCTAATAATACCAAACTCCCTATCGTTGGGCACAAGAGAGTGCCCTCTAACGAGGAAAATAAGTCTATGTTATCAAACCTTTTTATCTCACACAGTTGCATCATCATTTTCACCAGAATATTGTTTTTCTTTTGGCCCGAACAAAACTATGTGACATTCTTACATCTTTGACAATGTTATTTTCCGTGTAATTATTTATCATAGTACAAACTTCCATTGCCTCCTTGCCCCCCCCCCCTCCCCTTCATGCCATTGCGCACCACCAGTAAGACCATTTACTGCAGACAGGGAACTTATCCAGGACTAGTTCCCTATCTGCAGTAAACGGAAAATTAAAGGCGTTGCCAAGCCTATGCTATTGGGCTGAAAAGTGTCCTTTCTGCAATAAACGATGCATCCTGTATGTAGGAACACTTTTAGTGAAAAATCTATTTTCGCAAAAACGTGGACTTGTTGCTTTTCTGCAGTAAGCGATTCAAATATTGGTTCTACAACATATCCATCTAATAATTCCAATTTTTCGACAAAATAATAGTATATATGATCTGTGTGCAAATTTTTTCCTATTTCTTGATTAATAATGATGTAGGGAATTGATTATAATTATCTTATAAACTTCAGCAAATGCAAACATTCAAAGTGTAGTGAATACATGGGTACACGCGGATCTAATGCTGTCTCAGCAGTTACAGTCACTGCTGTCTTCACTAATGCTAAATTATTTTTCTAGTGATGATATATGTAAATTAGATTAGGTTTGATTTACCAAACTTCGATGCTTTGGATACGGAATTAATTTTAGCCAGTGAGGAATGCGAAGAAGTTACAAATCCGTCGCTGTGTTACATCCGTCCGGCTAAATACATGCCTGGAAGCGCTCCAAATATATTCAAAATAATTCAGCTCTGTCGCAGCAGGAGTAACAGCGAGCGGCCCGTGTGGGAGGGAACAGATATCAAGGACGATCTGTATGAAAATGAGAGAGCAGCCTATATGGTTCAAGAGAGTAACAAAAAAAGTCGTCTAAGCTGGTATAAATTTCTCCAATAGCTACAAGACTGAAAAGAGACGTACTGAAATGGGAAGCAACATTTTTTTTTCCTCCCTTGAATGTTGGCACCAAACACAATGGGTGAGCGGTAACGTTCGGGACTAACATTCGGGAGGACGCGGGTTCAAATCCCCGTCCTGACAACCTGATTCCGGTTTTCCATAGTTTTCACTCTAGGGGAATGGCGGGATTGGTTCCTTCAAAAGGCTATGGCCGAATTCCTTCCCGTTCATAGTCCCAAATCCTCTGCCACCTCTAATGAACTCGACATCGAGAGGCGTTAAGCCGGAAGGAAAAAAAAGGCCATTATACTTTGAGAGGTAACATTAGAGTAGGAAAAAATCTGGAGCGTAATATTAGCAACCTTGTAAATAAAGTCGGAGATTTTAAGGTAAATTCACCTCTCGCAAAGCTTGTTTTGTCTGTTTGAATTACATTATTAACACGTAATTTAGATTACTTTTAAATTCTAAGTTTGACCATGACAGAAGCGGCATGCGCGGCAAATTGATACAGCCGCGCATACGATAAGACCTCTAATTTACTTTGCTATAGGAATCACATGCCTAACAATCTTGTCTCCACTACGTCAAAGATGAAGCGCTAGATTTTTTTTAAAAATCCTTCTATTATTGCTTCAGTAAAATATTAATCGTAATATGATAAATAATTAACAAGTACTGTATGTTTACAGTGAAAGACAGCTTGAAAAACACGATTTGAATACCGCACTTACTTAAACCCACCGACGCTCCAGCCAGTAATCGAACCAATGACCCCAGTAACTCGAAATCGGCTCCCTAGCTAGTAGTTAATTATGGTGGTTGACCCTGCTTCATTTCCGAGGAGACCGAAGGGAGTCGATATAAATGTGAGTTCAAGATAACGTCAGATCAGTTTCTCTCCATTTCAGTTTTCCATAATTTTTCCCAAACAATCCTAGGCGAATGGTTCTTTCAAAAGGTATAGCCGAATTTTTTTATCTTCCTTGAACGTCTTTCTTCGGCTCTGATGGCAACAATGTCGACGGATGGTAAAGCCGATAAACAAAGAACATAATTTATTTTTCCTACATATCTCGCTAACAATAAAACACGTTAGTTGCAGCGTATTAGTATCTGCCGTTTCATCTCTTATCCTTAATCTATAAAAGTACAGTTACTAGAGCGGCAAGTCTCAAACACAGTTTTTTTTTATTTTACGTAGCTCTTGATTTCAACACTGAAGAAGTGGGAAATTTTTATTTCTCTTATAGTGGTCAGGGAGTGTAATAAGTTATAGCGGGAAGTGCTGAATAATTGGACGGACTTTTAAAGCTAGAAAGCTGTGTACGAAAATTTGCCACATGGGTATAAACTTCATCACAATAGTAATAACAAAAAAGAAACAATAACGCAAACGTTCTTCGAATGAATTGATCATTGTTGAAATCATTTCAGGAAGACATTTCAAGTCTACAATCAAGGGCAAAAGTGGATCATGTAAAACTCGAATTAGGGTATAAGGACACCTGAAGAATCTGTAAAATATTATAGTTAAGTAAGACCAATATAGTCGTATGCGAAAACTGGGCAGTGTCAGTCAGTGATAGTAAAATCACATTTCAATCTGCATTCACAACGCTCGCTCATACTTCCTGCGCCTCTCCCGGTAGTAAATATTTACTCATACAGCACCCTCCCGGAGGATACTTAAAGACAAGTCATATGCGATTCTGTATTCAGCTTGATTAACGGAAACTTATATCTATAAGCAAGAAGGGTGAGGAAACAGCTTTCTAACAAAGAGGTTTCCTCCCGAAAAAGAAAAGAAAGCAATTTACACTGTCGCTTTCATCGCCATCTAAGGCAGAACTAAAAGCATATCCGATTTCTGTGAGAGTCTCCTCCGTCAGAATAATTACTCAACATCCTTTATACTGTCTTTGACGTTAACACTGGACCAAAGATGTAAAGCGATCACGTTGTACGTCAATTGTTTCTACACCTTCTCAACAACAACAAATTACGTGAGGTGTTTTTCCGGATTTCCGGACCCCTCCCCCACCCCACCCCCCCTCTTGTGAGACTTCGTGAGATCTGGTCCTCCCCCCCCCCCTATAAATCGTCCTCGTAACTTTTTGAGACTTTTTTTTCAGGTCTCATCCACACTTTTCAACGAAATACCTCCCTAAAATCGACTTTCACGCCATTTGTTGACTTTTTTTTTAGCTCTACAGTACAACAAAAATTTTAAAAGCCTCGCGTGAGATTTCCGTTGCCCCCCCCCCCCCCCCCATTTCACCTCACGTAATTTATGGACGGCCCCTTATCATGTGATGCTGCTGCTGATTGTGGTATATTCCAGGAAGATCTTTCGTGTCTTATTCACCGAAATACACAATGCATTTAGTTTTGAATAATGTTCATTACATTTACCGTGGTTTTTCTTAACCTGGTAAGGAGACCTCAGAGAACAGCTAATATTTTTTAAATAAGTGTTTCCTCACTTCAGGACGTGAAATATCAGAGATAAGGTAATATACACTTGGTACGAGAAAGGAAAATAAGAGAGAGACACGATTAAATAAAGTCTCCCCAGAAATGGTGGTAACCTTGTATCTTAACAGAAATACAATGTTAATGGAGTTTGATGGTTATGGCGGGATAGAAAATTTTCTATGTCCTATCTTAGTCAAAGAAAAGAAATTTTTTCTATGTTATTGTTACTTTCGTACGATTGTTTCAAAAACATTAAATGTTCAACTAACAGAGGTATATAACGATTCACAACTTTCATTCCTTAAATCTAAATACATATCTGTTTGGAAACAACTGATTATTCAGAGTACACAATACTTATCTTTGGACATTGTGTTGGCTTTAATTGCATTCATTTCGTGTAGCATTAACGCAATAACAGAAGTGACGCAAGAATGGTAACAATGAAACGACGATCTGAAAGTGCTAATTTTAAGTACGAATCTTCAATGTTCGAAACTCACTGTTTAAAATTTAATGTCATCACTCGTCGCCATGTAAATTATTTTGCATTTCGGGTGTAATAAAGATTTTTCAGAACTTCACATTGTTAGGAAAAGAGAGATGAAATGCAACTTACATCCATAGATGAAGTCCGTGCAGTTGTGGGACGAGTTCCAAACAGTTGTCTCAAAATTCTCTGCGTTTTACGATGTCGCCACATGAGGCTCTGGCTTCGCGTTTGGGAGGACGCAGGCTCGAATCATCGTCCGGGTATTCAGATTTGAGTTTTCCATGGTTTCCCCAAATTACTCCAGGTTAGTGCCGGCATGATTCCTTCACAAGCTTCGACGAGGCGTAATTACAGAAGCAAAATAATAATATAATAAGGCTACGTGAAATCGAAAGGGAAAGATTCAGACAAGGAAACGGATGGAAAATAAGTTACAGATAATATTTTTTTTAAAACTGCGATACCGTGATTGTTATGAATTGTCTCATAGCATTAGTTGGAGAATTAACTAAAGAGGAACGTTTAAATATTAGTATAAATTAGCACGATCGAAAATTATAAATAGCTAGGTTATTATGAAAGAGCTGTGTAGCTTGAAAAAAGCTAATACGTCTGGTACAAATAATATTACCACAGTTGGCAATAAAGTTGTAAAATGTCTGTTGGACCAATTTGTGCTAGAACTTTGGAATGGAAAAGATGGCTGTCGCACTGATGAGGTTTTCGTATTTCATTCAAGCAACGTGAAGCTGTCGGAAAGTAAGCGACGGAGATGTTAACAAGGAGTAAAGCGAGGTGCGAGAGCGGCGTAATGTAGGCCACTGTTGACGTCATCACACGGTTGTACCCGTAAGACCACACGCGATGTCCACGGAGACGCGAAGAAGAAACAAACAACCAAGCAATTCAGCAAGCCGGCTGCTAGCCTGACGTGTCTGGTTGTGGTGATCGAGATGAACCAGGTTCCAGACCCGATGCTCTCGGTCTTAAGCTGTGGCAAAGCTTTCAGCTACATCTACGTAGGTCGTTCAGAAAGTCGTGGTGACTATTTTATTTCTTTTGAGCACGTGGAACAGCGGAAATCGAGTATGTAGTTTGAAAGTTTGAGGAAGATGTTTTGAAGAGCATATCCCCAATGTTCACTGCGATATAGCAAGTACCGGCTGGGGCAGACTGGGAATTTAACCTTCACTACCAAACGCACAATAGTGATTTTTGTGTGTGGCAGTAGCATGGAGTTTCCCATCGCACATAACGTTGGCCGAATTCCGGTAACTGTGGGGTTGTTCTGAGCCAAGTCTCCACTTTACAGAGTATATTTACTTCACTTGGTGAAATGGAATGCTTTTCTCAGTGTTATGAAACGTTTATTTAGAATTAAAAAAAAAAAAAACTCTGGTAACTTGGCCCTTAAGCAAACCATATTTTTTAAACTTATGTGATATATTGTAAGGCACATAATATGACCTAAGACTCAATATTTTCAATTTTTATTATTTATTTAAAAATTGGTTTAAATTAAAAAACAAAAATGTAAAACCTCGAAATACACTTAAGACACGCTAAAAAGTTTTATTGTCATTTTGCCAATCAAAATATTTTTAACTGTTAATTTTTATCATTTTACCTTAAAATTATTTATTAATTTAAATATTATTTAATTTATTAACGTTTTAAGTAACTTCGTTTTAAATATATGCGTTAAAAAACTGTTTGTACCAATCCCGCACGGATCCCGCGGGATTGATGCAAATCCCGCGCGGATCCCGCGGGATTGAAAACACTGCGGGATTGCAATCCTTAGTTGTGGGAGATATGGTGGTTAAAAGTGGTCCATGTGGGACATTTTCATATTTCGACCAAACACATGTGTGTCCCTATCTCTTTGCTGCCACAACAACATAACGCAGACCAGTTGTGTTTGTATGTGGTAGTGGCCTCGGGTCTCCCATCATGCACTATGGTGATTATATGTCGGTAGCTATGGGGGTGTGTGAGATATGGTGGTTGAAATTGGTCGGCGGAGGGCATTTTCATATTTTGACCAAAGCCATGAGTGTCCCTATATTTCACTCTGCAGCCAATAGTATCTAACGCAGACCACTGGTGTTTGTGTGTGGTAATAGCCTCAAACTTCCTATCGTCCACTATGATGGTTGAATGTCAGTAGTCAGTAGCTGTGGGGGTGCTTGAGATATGGTGGTTGAAAGTGGATGACGAAGTGCATTTCCATATTTCGACGAAAGACATGGGTGTCCCTGTATTTCACTTTCCAGCAACTACTACCTAGCGCAGACCACTACCACTAGTGTTTGTATGTGGTAGTAGCGTCAAGTCTCCCTTCGTGCACTACGGTGGTTGCATGTCTGTAGCTGTGGGAGATATGAAGGTTGAAAGAAGTCGACCGAGGGTATTTTCATATTTCGACCAAACACATTTGTATCCCTATATGTCTCTCTGCAGCCATAAATACCCTGCGAAGATCACTGGTGTTTTTGTGTAGTATTTGCCTCGAGTCTCGCATCGTACACTATGGTGGTTGGATGTCGGTAGCTATCAATCGAAATTTTTTACAAACACGAAGTCGTGAGCACCAGCTTGTTACGTAAATAAAAATCATTGTTTTACTGCAATACAGATGCTGAAAATAATGTACAGTACTAGCGAGGAACATTATAGTATAAACTGTAATACAGTCACATAGGTTACGCATAGCTATCTGCCAACGATGCAGAAAACGATTCATTTTACCGAATCACACAAAGTCGCTGGTATTCAGAACCTCCCTTATCCAGTCGCTCAATCAATATTCTCGTTGCGATGACGCCATTGTAATGACCAAGTTATTGAAGACCAAAGACCTGTCGCCTTGCACTTCGTTGAATCAGTCTTGGTTTATGTTAGTCGCCATATGTTTCTATTCACTCAGAAAATATAAACGGGTTTCAGTACCTTGGAAATTAATCCTTGTGTAATCGGTATGGAAAAATTAATTACGATCGAATTACTGTCGGTTTTAATGATTGTGAAAATAGTTTTATCACACTTTGGCGTTTTAACTGTTGTTATCCCGACCTACCGAGCTCCAACGCGAGATTCTGGAGTATATGCGTTCAAACCCGATCCAGCCATACAGATTTCGGTTTTCCATAGCTATCCGAAATCACTCCAGGGAAGTGCCCGAATGATTCCTTCAAAAAACAAAAAAAAACAAAAACAAAAAAGTCTCGACCCACGGACGTGGAGTGCTAAGAGTAAAGAACCATGTTACAAAAGGAAGGGTTTCCCATGCTCTTTGCAACCTGTGCATTAATCTGAAAGTTTTTTTTATTATTATCTCGTCGTTACCATCGCTCTTCACGATTCTGAACCATTATATTAGAATCCTTTGACTGTCTTGAAATTAACTAGATAAATGCGAGTGTGAACGTTTTTGGATCAAACCATCGAGTTTGACGAGGTGCTGACTAGATGGTACCGCAGAAAGGATGAAAAATTTAAAAACTAATTTCGTCTACTTGAATGTTTCAACTTATTTTACTAGTAAGCGAAAATACATTTCAATTATTATGTACAACAGTAGCTACTTTAAACTTATATCAATGACCCCAGTGACACTCCTGTTTAAAGGATATGAATCCTGTCAAATCGTTACACACTAAATGGTACAGACATAACAGTGTAATTCATAAATGGGATAAGAACTGTTAATCACATTATTCACAAATTCTACGCAGACGTTCTGTACTGACTGGTAAACTGTTGAAAATTATGTACAGTAGTTTTTAACTAATTTCCATACGAAAGTATACGTTAGTTTTCTCATCGGTTGGAGAATTTCGCAATTGTGTTTTTGAGTCATTGTATATATGTAACGTATTTTGTGATACAGAGATTGCCGACTATCCCAACATTTGCCCAGGGGACTGGAAAACCGCCTAAAAACAGAAGTAAGGATGACCGGCTCGCCAGAAAATGGTTTTAATCTCATTATATCTCACTGCATACAGGTGCTATTACACACTCGATCAATTTCTGGAGAGGGTAATATCAAAAATAATCGCGTAAGAACTTTGCGAAATTTTGCTTGCGGTTATTTTTGTACATAACAGATTGTTTCTAAACGAAAATTCAATGCTGCAAATTAAGTTTATTACTTAATATGTTTCGAAGATTTCTTTTCCATTTAGGTATTGTGACACCTCACCCTATGTCTAGAGTTTTAAACCAAAAACATGAGATTATGTTACAGATATGAACCATTCCCGCGGCTTATGTTCATTTGTTTACTGATTTTCTGGAATTGTGAAATGGCCTTCCTGAATTGTGTGTGCTTAATACACATTTGTACAAGGATTATATAGAATCCCGAATTTAAATACACCAATCCAGATTTTTACCATTGCTGTAAATTCAGAAGCAGGATCACGAAACGGATATTAATTTGCAATGAAGATAAACCATTTTTCTTCAAAACCATCTGTAACTGATATTCAATATTTTCTTACATTACTTTTCCGAACAGCTGTTCAAAAATATTTTATAGTGATTTAACATTAAAATAACTGTCTGACTGGCAAGAGTGACGTTTATGTGTGGAAGTAATAAACTGCTTAGCGGTTAGCTCACTGGGAATAATTTAGTGGCAGCGTTTGTCTATCTGCTTAGATTATGAGTTAACGATCTGACGCGATTGCATTACTATCTGCGCTTCATATTGCGGACGGCGAGCACAAAGAGACTATTGATTGGCGCGACGCCTGCCCGCCATCTATACACCGCAATAAAAATCACGCTCATCCAACAAACTGCACACTGCTCTCAAACAAAACAATCTCTTCATACCAGAGCCTGTTAAAGCGTGCCGTGATGAATTTGTGAGGAGGTAAAAGGCTAGTGTTGATATGATGTTGACAGCAGCAGGACAGTCGATTACTATGATAGTCAGATTCCCAAAATCAAACTTGTGCCTCAAATACAAGTTTCTTTTTGTTATAATTTGAATAGAATTCTGTTACGATACTTACGTGGTGTACTTGGGGATACTAACTTCATTTGGACGGAATCTCGTGGCGACAATTCTTGGCAAAGTCGATTGTTTAGTGGCCTCAGTATTGAAACGCCTGATATTCTGAAAATTCATTCTGTAAAGTACAGTAACTGACTTTCTGACATTTAAAATAAACAATATTTTTGAGCATCTGAATTGCGTTTTCACTTAAAATGTATGTACTCTCAACAAAGCAATTATACTAACTTAATGTTCATGGATCGAAAAACAAGTAGATATTTAGATGCAGGATGCCACGGGAAATGCTTTTGTAATTAGTAGCTTGGTTAGATGATAACTGTTATCTGTTACGGATCCTCTTAGTGGCTGACGTCGCTAAGCGAACTCTGCTGTTCTCGATCTCTCGAACGAATCAGGTATACGAGAAAGGGGAGATGGTTGTTTTCCTACCATCGATCTCTCGAAGAGATTTATGTATGATGCAGTCCTCCACCTCTCCTCTCCTTAGCTAATCAGCAATATACGTATATATAAAAACTGAAGTGTTAAAAGTCATGGGAGACCTCCTAATATCGTGTGGGGACCCTGCCCACTTTCGCCCGGCGAAGTATAGGAACCCGATGTGGTATTGAGTCAACAAGTCGTCGGAAGGTCCCTGAAGCAATATTGAGATATGCTTCCTCTACAGCACGTTGTGCTCGAACTGACCTTTAGATCGTTTCCCAGATCTGCTCTATTAGATTCATATCTGACTATTTAGGTGGCCAAATCATTCGCTGGAATTGTCGATAATGTTCCTCAAACCAATCGTGAATGAATATGAGCCCGGTGACATGGTGCATAGTCGTCTTGGAAAAGCCTATCGTTGTTTGGGGAAATGAAAGCCATGAATGGCGGCGAATGGTAGCTGAATTTAACTATTTACAGTCAATGGTCGGTTCAGTATGACCATACGTCCCAGTCCATGACATGTAAATATGTCACATTCCAGGATGGATTCGACACCAGATGCACAGTGCCTTCCTGGCAACCTGGAGTCATGGCCTGGTGGCGACTGCGCCACACTCGAGCCCAAATGGAATCGTAACTCATCTGACCACGCACCTTTTCCCAGTCGTCTAGGGTCCAACCGAGTTGTTCACGATCCCAAAATAGGCGCTGCATCGGATGCCGTTTTGTTAGCGAAGGCACTAATATCTGTCTGCGGTTGCGATATCCCATCAATGCCAAATTTCTCTGCACTGTTTACATGCTGTTCTCTGACACACTGTTGCATAATTTTCAACAGTGACAACTCCACGCAGACTTCCAGTCTCGGTCAGTAAGTAGACGTGGTAGGTCGCTGCGTTGTCCATGGCGGCAGGTAGTGCCGGAAATTACATATTCACGGCACCCTCTTGACACTGTGGATAGAGAAATGTTGAATTCACGAATAATTTCCGAAACCAAATGCCACAAGCATCTACCCCCAAACACCATACAGCGTCCTAAGGCGAATGAGCCACTCAGTGAAGCGAGCGGATCAAGTATGGGCGTCTGAACACGCTCGTAACGAATGATAGCGATCGAGCTTGGGTCGAGCCGATAGTGTGACGTATTTGAATGCTCAAAGGCGAGCCAATTTTCTGTTCGGCGCTCAATGTGGACGCTAGTTTGGCGTGGGACAACGAAACTTGCTTGATACCGATAGGTATGAATCAAAGAGGGGTATTATGGGATAGCGCATAAGAACTTTACTACGATCGAAGTTAAAAAGAAGTTACATGGTGTGAAATTAAGGAGGTATTAAACATGATCTACATCCATTTTCTGCAATACACAAATAGTGTGGGCGCCAGAGGGTACTTTGCACCACAACTATGTCCAGTACAATCCCAAATAGCACGAGGAAAGAAAGAATACGTATATGCATCAATACGGCATCTTACTTCTCTGTTATTATCACTCGTGTCATTGCGACATAAATGCGATGGTGAACGAAGTATTACCTTGAAGTAGCAAATGAAAGAAGATATTCGCATATTAGCCAGTTAAATTCAAACAAAACAAACCTCGCCTCTCTTTCAGTCAGTCCCAACCCCAATCTATGTATCTATTCTGTGACACTTTCGTAAGGGCTGAGGCAAGCAGTCACGAATCGAGCGGCTCTTCTCTGTACTTTCTCTACCATGTCAATAAATCCACAACAGTGGGCATTCAGATTTGGGTTTTCCATGGTTTCCCAAATCACTCCAGGCAAATGCCGGGATGCTTGGTTCAAAAATGCCATGGCCAAATTCCTTCCCATTCCTTGCCCCATCCGCCCCCATCCTTTCCCGTCTCTAAAGACCTCGCTGTTAAGAGACGTTAACCAGTTAAAAAAAACACATCAGTGGGCGAGAGTTTTTTCCTTTGTATGAGCTGTACGATTCTTCAAAATACGACCTATGATTCGTAATTTAGAAATAGCTTTACGTGCGACGGAACTTATGTTCAGGTCCCATTTCATGTTGCTTTGCACTATTACGCCCAAATACTTCAGGGAATCGACTGTTTCAACAACTGAGCTGTTTTCTTTCTTTGTACTTGTGAACAAACGAATTCTTTTTCTTGATGATGTAAGTTAACATTAATTTATCTTCTGGTGTGATCGCCTCGCGCATAGGGGACCGTCCATAAGCCACGTAGCTCCATTTTGGCCTCCTGTGAATCCACCCCCCCCCCCCCTTCCTCAAGTAGCCCGACGTGGCTTTTGTCTCTCCCCCCCTTCCCCCCTCGTGGCACCTACCTTTTTTCCCCCTATTGTTTCCATAAGACATTTTGTTCTATTTTTCTCTTGTCAGACTATCGTAAATTACATACGGAAATAGTTAAATGACGGAAATAAATATTTACATGCTATTCTGTGTTATGAACTTCTTTTTTAACTGAGACAAATAATATGAATGAAAAGCTACGTGGCCTCTCTCGGAATCCCCCCCCCCTTTTCCCACGTAGCCCTGGGTAGCTTTCCAGCCATCCCCTCCTCCTAGACTGAGCCACGTAGTTTACGGACGCTCCGTAGGTGTACTGTGCAATTTAATATGATGTCCATATAATGACAAAAATGTTCGAAATCAATCCTCGACGATCTTGTAAGGTTTTGAAATGGTTCATTATCTCCTTCAAAAGTCAATTCGCGAATGATGTTATTAAAGTAATTTTTTCGATGAAAATATCTTTCTCTAATCCACTACCTTGGATTCTTTTCTCCTCTAACACAGTACGAAGGCCGCAACTGTCACACGCACACGTGAGACATGTCAAAAGCCGAGCACTTACTGAGCACTGTGGTTATTTAAAAACAGGCTCATTCGAACAAACTTTCCTTTTTCTTGAGCACGCTCAAACGAATGAGCCGCTCATTCCCCTGAGCGTGCTCAAGTGGATACGAGGCCTAAGTCAGTTAAATCATGTCGATCGGCCATAATCATGCGAAGAAACCTTTCACACGACACACGAGAGTACAATTGAAAGCCCCCCCCCCCCCCAACTTTTATCCGCGTTGTTACCGCTATCTAGATATTTACATCTTCCTATCCCATAACTTCATATATCAGGTATTGATAGGTATCTCAGTTTTTAAATGAAATAATTAGTCTAAGATACACTTTCAGATTCAAGTTCGTTTTAGTTTTGTAAAAGACATACTCTCACAGTACTCCAAAGATACTGGTTGAAAACGTAAACAGTAGATCCAGCGATTACACTCAATACTGCTTTCAAAGACAATACTGATATACACTCTGAATACTACTACTGAACAGACTCTCACAGTTCTACAAACTCGTCTATACCTATCGCTTATATAAGTTTCATAGAAAATTCCAAAATATTTCAAAGGCTTCCGACAGATGTTTCTGGAACTCAAACAATACTTAAACAATTAAAATCATATTAAAAACAATCAAAATCATTTACAATCATTACCAAATGCACAGAAATGAAAATTGGAGATATTTACACACAAAATTGTCCACATAAATCAGTTTAAATTGTCTCAAATTATCCTTTAATCGAAACTCTCACCTCAATACTTGGAATTACAAACATTTAATCAATTTTTCTTCCATAGTACTGTCCTTGAACATATTAATAGTGTTTACATTGTTTCTTTCCGTAAAATAAAGTCCATTTACACAAACTCACAATTAATTACAAGAGAAACATACAAACTCACATTCACTCAAACCCAGCTAGCCACAAATAATTTATAAAATACAATTTCACTAAAGGTCTCAGTATGAAGGCTGTTATAATATGTTTGTACATATGTGTTTATTTACGTCGAAGTCTTTTTTCCGCATGCAAATCCACATCGTTTCACCAATTTCAAACAAATTTCGCACAGTTTATCTTCTTAACTAATAATAGTGTGCGCTGACAACCTGATGCCCGATGGCCTTTATCGGATTCCAACACGCTCAAATATCTGTAGTGCAGTTTGCCTATTACGAAAAGACTTAGAAAGTCGGCAAGTCTCAACAGAGGCGTCTCAACGTTGGCAACAAGCCTGAAAGATTTTTCTATTTAATTAAATTGTAATGGTACGCACGTTGTGGTGGCAATTTCCCTACACACCCATCTTCCCCCTTTTCTGCACACCCCTTCATTGGCCCTTTACAAATTTTAACTTTAAATTCTTTCAACTTTTTGGCAAGATATTCATCATTTCTATCGGTAATTATTCCAATCCCTGACACCCTTACCTAAAAAAAGAGAATCTTCCTACACCTTTGTGCCTGAAATCGAGTGCCAGCTTGTGATCATAATAATCTTTTCCCTTCCATGCATTACTTTCAATTCTTACACCAATATCTTTCCATGCCTCATCACCAGTATACGCTTTGTTCATTCCCATGACCCTCTGCACTCTCCTGCTGCCTTCCAATGGATCCCATTCCAGCTCATTTATCATATCTGTTACTGATTGCGTTCTGCGATAACTTCCAGAAACAAATCTAGCAGCTCTTCTTTGCACCCTCTCAAACTCCCGTATTTGATAGTCGAAATGTGGGTCTCATACTGCACTACCATATTGTAACGATTTCTTTTTATTAACTGAATTTTACCATTATTTAATTATTCAATACTATTTTTTTTAATAATTCTGGGATAAAATTTCTGTTTGAAACTACATAATATTTATTCACAATATGCACAAAAGAAAAAAATAAAAAATAAAGGAACACTAAATTACAATTTTTGTATGTAAAATTTTGCTCCAGCATGGGATGCCTTGAATGTAATTCTTAATACAAGAAACGTAAAAATAAATGACAGTGTCCTGATGAAGCAATAATAAACTGGCTCATGAGAAAATTACCGGGTCGTATCAGGTGCAGTCGCATGAAAATGTCAATGCAGTGATAAAGTTTTTTTTCTTTTTGAGCACATTACCGCGTTGTTGCCTGCGTGCTGGAGAAACTCTTCCGTCGACTAATACGCTGCATAAAAATATCAGCCTCACTCTGACCCTGAGATGGTCTGACCCCTGACATGAAACACTTTTTCACAGATTTTACGCATCACACTTGAACTAGACGCTGCTGCGTATCACCTAAACCGTCCTCCTCTCCGTCTCTCCGCACGACGAGTCCCTTTGTCCTCGTCCACCCACGAGGTCAGTTGGCGCGCCACCCCCAGCTCTGCCAATCAGGGTGCTGCATCCGGTGGCCAATTCCCGGTATTTTGAAGCAGGACCATAGAACAAAAGTGGCGTCTTAAACACCTGCACATAGATGGCAGCTGTTGCCTCTTTCACACCATTAACACACACGGTGACGCAAGGTGGCTCCACCTTGACAAATGTAGTGGATCCCATAACACTACAATATTCAATCAATGATCTGACCAAAGTTTTGTAACCAAATTCCTTCACTTCTCTTATACATCGCCTCATCACTCTCTCTAACAAATGCTGAATTTTGAAACCTTTTCCTACTACCTGCCCAATGTATTCTGCCCAGTTAAGCTTGTTATCAAATGCACTGCGAAGATATTTACATTTCAACTTTTCAATAAGCAATTCTTCCCCACCTTATAGTCATAATGAACCTTTAGTTTTTTTTATCTAATAAGCTGATTCTTCGTTGCGTTTATCTTCATCCCATGTTTACTAACCCAACTAGATGTCCTATCCAGGATTCCACAAGGGGGATACCACAAATCACTTTTTGAGACCTAGGAGTTATGATCGTGCACCGTTTTTAAGATACTCCCCGCATTCCGTCCCGGAGTCGCCCCCACTTCTCGCTGCTGCTTTGTCAAATCCAGTTCGGGGTGTGCAAGAAACTGCGGGTGCTGCCAACCTCAGCTTGCGTAAAACATGAGGCGCAAAATGAACTGGAAGTACGCAACCAAGCCACAAAACAACCTAGGCCCTAGATTATCTGCCTTCTCATGTTCTAATGTTTGTCTCCCTTACAGTTCTGCTGTTCCCTCTGCTAAAAAATTAACCAGTCCCGTGTGTTTTTGAATGTGCTTCTCCCATCTTGGCTTCTCTCATTAAGAATCTTACACAAACGTCATTCCTAACCCATCATTTCCAGAACATGTTTACTTCATGCTTAATCAGTTCACTTAATTTTCAACGTTCCTTTATAATACCACATTTCAAATCTTCGATATTCCTAAAGAAGTAAAAAGCATTAATATGGTCTAGCGATCTGGTAACAGAGTTTCGATTCGTCGCGCGTATCGCCTTTGTCGTGGTAGTACCTGCAGTTTAATGTGGAATCCGAACTTTAGAACGTCCTCCCGTATTGCTATTTTTTTGTACTGAATGTAAGCTTAAGTTCCATAAAGTGCTGTGCTCCAGATACACAGTTTTTGGGTCCTAGGTTAATGTTTCATACTAAAAGAGTTCTATTTCTGAAGAAGGCTCTTTCTGATATTCGTATTCTGCTTTCAATATCATTCTTGTTTCGGTTATCACTTATAATTTTGTTTCCTGCATAATAAATTTTTGTTTAATCTTCACCTGCTGTAGAATTGATCTGATCTTGACATATTCCATAGTGTCACTGTTGTCATTTGTGCTATTTTATTCATTTAAAGTTACTCAAAATTCTATTTTGTTCGTGTTATTTGTAAATGTTATATTCTTTCGTAGTAGCAGACAGTGGCGTAGCTAGGTCAAAAAGGGCCCCGGTGCAAAAATTTATTTTGGGCCCTCAGGCAAGATGGGCGCCTTCTTTTTCTTTTTTTGCTTTGTGTTGCTGGTTGGGGCCCTCCAGAGCTGAGGCTGGGGGCCCCTGAGCAGTGGTTGGGGGCCCCCTGAGCAGTGAAGGCCTCTTAGTGAGGGGGCTCCCTGTGTCTCAGGAACCCCCTTAGACGACAGCAGAGCAAAAAAAAAAAAAAAAAAAAAAAATGCTCCAGTTTGCCGTGAAGGCCCGTGGGTCCTCTAAACTGTGCTTTGGGGCCCCCTGAGCGTAGGGGCCCCGGTGCACTGCACCGCAGCCCCATAGTAGCTACGCCCCTGGTAGCAGAACAACGTAGTCTGCAAATCACAGCATAATCATTGTTTCACTTCGCCATATTATTTTTTTTTCACTTCCTAGATCACTTTCTTTACATAGAAGTTGAAAGATTTAATGTATAAAACTCTAATCACCAGACAGTGTTTCAATGGGCTGGGTTTATTTACCACACCGTGGTATAGACTGATTAGTGCGACTGGTAATGCTGGTACTCTTTCGTCCGACAGAGGGGTATGTTAATCCTGGAGTTCTCTTAGTGCCTTTCGACATATACGCAGTTGTCTTCGCAGACTTCTTTCTTCAACATGATTCGTAACATCTATGCTTAGCACGCACTTAGCGCAGCCTTCTGTGAGTACACAAATAGAATAACATAAAGAGACTCAGACATGATAGTATGTGAGACTGGCTCTGAGCATGAGAAGATTAACACGACTCCTGCGAAAGGACTCAACCGTCTTTTCTGTGTGCACTACACTTACGTAACAATGCTTTGTACGCCGCAACAAGCAATTCAGACGCTTCTAGAAATAAATCGATCTTAAATGGCCGAAAACGAGTCGCGTATGAATCGCACTCTCGCATTCGGGAGGACGCAGGTTCAAAACCCCGTCTCGCAAACCAGATTTCAGTTTTCAATGGTTGAAATCACTCGAGGCAAACACGGGGAAGGTTCCTTCAGAAGGCATTGCCGAATTCCTTCCCGTTCCTTGACCCGAGTCCTTTCTCACCCATAATGGCCCTCCAAGTCGGCGAGGCACAAAGCCACAAAAAACTAAATAGAAGTGCGCTCAAAACTTCCGGAAGTACAGCCAAAGATTTTTTTGACTCAAGTAGGTAAGTTACCAGAGAGATGGTATCAGTGCATCAAACCGGAAGGATACTACCCTACAAAAAATGAAGATACGTAAATTAATTGTTTTAGGTATATTTTTTAATAAATAATTGTTTTGAATGGCTTTAAAAAATCCTGTGTTCAAATTAGCATTTTCTTTATTTTTCTCAAGTATCTCTTCGCTAAATATGAGCTGATTACAGGCTTATTTTTATTCCTGAAAAGATTATAGTTTGCTTATTGTCTAACTCATGGTCGCCAGTGATAAATACCTGAAAACTGAATAGCGGGAGGAAGTCCTGATTCGACAAAACACGCGAAAGTACTATAAAAGGAGTTTGAAATTCAACATATTGTCTGTAGAAAAAATTCCCTCGATCATCACTCGAAATAGTAATGTTTTCCAAAAGCTGAATGTTTTCACAGTAAGACTATTTAGGAAATCTCTGATCACTTGAACGCAAGCCTATAGTTAACGAAACGATATGAATCATTGAACATATTTTTAGCTTATTTTTTGGACCTTGGTGCGTGTTACTTGAAGAGCTCTGGCTCTGTACCACCCATTATAATATATATTAGTCTATACTGTAACGTTAAATAAATTTAATAAATGCAGAAAGTAACTCACTTTCGTTTGCAGGGCTTGATGATCGCAGGTACTTAATCGCGGTTTGCCAAACACATTGCCTTCCACTATTGTCACTATAAACTTTGTAGACCCCTTTGAAAGCGTTTCGTTAATGTTATGTTTCTTTGGAACTCCTGAACAAAGTTTTTCTTTCGTTTTCTGAATTGCATTTAGAAGTTTCTGCCTCCGTTGGCTGGAAGCCTAAAGTGTGGTGTTTGTGCTCCCCACGTCATCCGAGAACATTGCATTGCTCACTGAAGTTACTTATTAAAGAAGCTTTTATTACGAATTTAACAATGGAATACTGAATGTGTTTCTACATGAGCAGTTATTGAAAAAGGCGCCATAAACCTGTTGCTTAGGACTTTGAACTTCATTTGGAATTTAGAACAAGGACCACTGAGTCATTCCTCGGGGCGTATGCTGCTTTTGCAAAGACATTTTCGAATGAAATATACCTTAAATTACCATCTTCTGGACATCTGAAAGCTTTAATTATTTAATTTTTATTTATATATTTCGCAATGTTTCTAACTGATTAATTTTCCTAAAATTTATTTTAATCAGTTTTGACATAGGGCTTCTCGTATATTTATGTTGTCTCACCAAGTTCGTCGGTCCTGAGCTATCCTCCATCTGTTTATCTAAACGTTACCCTTAACTACCAATTTTCTCTAAGAGTAATTATTATAGTTATTCATCTCCGTTATACCACAGGCTACACCAATCGCATATGTTTAAATATCATTCCTAGCTTTTACATTAGTTTTTTATATATAGCTCCAGTATAAAACATTTTTTTTAAGCTCGGCTGAAGTTTAGAGTAGGCTAGTTGCTCGGTGGTTAAACTCGGGTGCCCGGTTCGAATCCCAGTACAGTCACGAATTTTATGGACAGTTAACCTGCCTTCGCCTCTGACAAAGCACTGTTTTCTTTATGTGAGGCATCCTAGAAGCTCTGTGGTTCAGATTCAACAACCAGTAATATTTCCGAGTTAAGTGTACCAAATATCACCATCTTTTCGACATTTTGAGACTTTAATTTATACAACGAACAATATGCAATAATTTTCAACACTGTTGAAACTAACCGTGTGCCAAAAACCTCGAATTGAGTACACTGAAGGAATAATTTTATTTTCGCCGTTTATTTTTATGGATTTTGGTTTTAATAATTGGGCACTAAGCCATAAATGTCACTTGGGAGAACACTGTTACTCACTTGGACCACGATATGCGATCAAACTGACTGGGTAAAGCAGTGATCGTTGGAATGGTCAGTGGAACAAACAAACAAGCAAGGATGTTAAAAAATAAGATTACTCCGCACTTTCAAGGTGGACATGGGCTTAGATACATAAGTAAAGTGGGGAGAGAATCTCTAAGAGTTAGATACGGCTGAATTATACTTTAAACATAGTACATAGCGACAAAGAAACTATATAGACGCTTTTGGTTAAATAAATGGAACTGCAGTATAACTAATAATTTCTCAGATCTTAAGTTATCAGATTATGAATCCAAACAGAAACATTACCGTTGACAAATATTTATTTCCGTATCTGAAGTAATGATTCACTAAACTGATTCATTGATGTTACGTTTCCTTCACGGCAGAACATTATCAATGTTAGTATACAAACTAAATATATGGTACTGTAGGTCTGATACGATGGACGTGTGCTGGTGACTAGAGCGTGTAATGGGGTCGGAACAGCTATCCAGTTAGGTGCGTTAGCACATTCAAAGTGAACCTAGTTCACATGTGGAACATAAGTGACAGATCCTTGCGATAAGGAGGTCAAGACAGTCAACCGGCAAATGCGAAACAACAATCGCGTCTTGTTACTAATAGTGACAACTTGCTTAATTTTAAAGTTATTTTTATTTGTAATGTACATGAGAAAGATTTTAAAATCCTTTACTCTAATTAAGAAGGTTAAATTTAGTTCTGTGAAATCGATCGCAAAGAAGCATTTACGTGAAAAGCAGCAACGAAAGAGTCAAAGTATAATGCGCAGGCAATTGATCCGATTATCTTAATATTAATCCCGTTTTTTTTAACTTAATTAGAAAAAATGTCCTGGTTCTCATCCAAATATAACTGCCTTTCACATAACATTAAAGGATAAAGATACTAATAATTTGAAAAACGATGTAAGATATACGGTTGTATTGTAATTTCAGTGCCTGTAAATCAAATATAATACTCGTACAATGCAAAATTTAAACTTTGAGATTTTCGTAGATGCGAGGACTTTTGGCAAGGCTGCATCGTAAGATCACCACTGCGCAGAATACAAAGTGTCCCCGTACCATAAAGGCATCTCGATTAGTGAGAGACTAATAAAATACGTTTTGTTGCTGATACCGTCGTGTGTGTCAAAAATGTCGACAAATTTGTAGATTTTACAAGGCGTGGGTGGATTTTTTTATATATATATATATATACCAACGCCAAGAAACCAAAATTTATCGTTTCTGACCAAATGCACGGATTTCGAATAAAGTAAATGGGGAAATTTTATTGTGAACCAGAAAGCAGAGAGGGACGTATATTTTCAAATCACACTATAAACCTTGTTTGTTTGTTAATATCGTGGAACTGCATTTCACATCTTCCTGCATCTTCCCCCTCTCTGGTGATACTTCGTGAAATGACGTGAGATTTTGACGAAGAGACCCCCCTACTAATCGACCTACTAACTTTTGAATATTTTTTAGGTCTCTAGCTTCCAAGGGCGATTATAACCCCCTATGATAAGTTTTTGGACCAAATACCACCCTAAAGTCGACTTTCGCGTCATTTTTAGACTTTTTTAGCTCTACGCCCTGCCAGAATTTCAAAACCTCACGTGAGATTTCCCCCTTGGTGAGGTTCGTAAGATTTTGCCGGACCCCGCAGCCCCCCCCCCCATTTCACCTCACGTAATTAATGGACGTCCCCTAATGGTGCTGCTACTAAAGTCAACGAAGAACTTAACGAATAATTATTGAGGAATCAATGCTTTCTCATTGAATATTTTTCATCCAATATCCTATTAGTGTGGATAACACGCAGGAAAAATATCAAAATTAGACACAAGCAATACCAAGGTTTATATCGTTATAATCTGTCTTAACTTTTGACCCAGAAATCTGATTGGAAAAATTCTTCTGCAAATTCAAGCACTTCTTCCAGGAGGCCGGTATTGCAAAAGCCATTGAGAGATGACTTAAGTAGATTAATACCAGGACTTCAGTAATTGGTTATCTCGTTACTAGACCTGCAGAGAAAGTGCCTGGCCTTAACCTGCCAAGATAGTAATCTCTCAGCGATACCAAACTACATGTACTGTGTATTCCATGCACAGGCAGTGACCTGAAGACTCGGCTGTCTGAAAGTGTGGATCTTATATACAGACAACCACACATAATTTCACTGTTTCTGCTGTCAAGAAACTCAATAGCAAGGATCACTCATATTTTGGGACGAATTAGGCTTTTTTTTTTTTTTTTTTTTTTTTTTTTTTTTTTTTTTAATGGTGAGACAGTTCCTTCTTCAAGAGTCGGTAAGTATTTTATTTGTTAACTTTTAGAGGAGAATCCAGTTTTATTTTTAGTTTTTTTCGTATGGCTTAACGCCTCGTCGACGTTCCAGTTTTGTGATATATTGTACCTACGATGTCTATCCTTCAATTGTAATTATTCACTAGAACACCGTTTAGTGTCTGCAAACCTCTCTCTTTGAATGTTCGGGACGTACTAAATTCGTCACTGTAGAACTTGATTTGCGAACTTCTCAAGTATGTTAGAGGCAAAAATCGTTTGCAGATTGACATCTAAATCGTTATATTTGGTCCGTTGGTTTACCAGTTATATAAGTTTGAAAGTACACCGGTTTCGTAATGGTTTTCTTATGTAGAATACTGCATCCCATTAGACTAAAAGGTAAAACGTTCATAATATCCACGTCAAAAATTCGCGTGTATGGATCTTGGCGTCAAACCCCTATTTGCTCGAGGACACCTGCGTGCCACTTTTGGCTTGTGGTAGGAAAATTAAATTGTGACGCTTACTGGGCGAACCTGTTATCAAGCCAACTCGATGACAATGTCGCCGAGTGTTCCACTCAACTCAAGCAGTCTGCTACTTGTCGAAGCTTGGCCGACACCATGCCAGCTGTTCGGGATTAGTAATGGCCACAGACCGACTGACGTCAGAGAGGCTGCATTCCTCGAGATTGTAAACATCAACCCCCACTAGTGGTGTGCTCTAAACGACCACTCGCCTTGTCCACGATAAAGTCGTTTCTGTTGTTTGAAAGTCATAGTTGTGGCATCAGTAGCTTACACAAAACATGTCGCAAACGTGAGTAATGTCTAATGCAAAGAAACCATCTGGATTGTGAGAGCATTAATTTAATAATGTCTTATTATAGCTTAGAAAGAGACAATCATCAGGGCTGTGACATTTTCTGTTATTATTGTCCACATGATCGTCATTGTATACTAATTTACAGTAGAAATTTGGAATTGAACGCAAGTAAAATATAACTATATTAACAGTAACCATTTTGAGCGTTTCAAACCATCTTCTGCCTGTCGATCCTACTAAACGCAAGATGATCAGGCGTCCAGGCAGGTCGACGTAGGGACGTTTACAAGGAATGAAAAAAAAAAAAAAAAACTTCTTTGCGGGAATGAGGGGAATTTTTGTCGATAACATTACCACTTTATGATGAGTTCACTGTCCCAGACTTTGGCGTTGATAAGCAAGTGTGTGGATGTACCCATAGCAAAGTACCGATACTATCTCATAAGTTTATACGTACCTAACTACTATAAGTTTAGACAATCTTGGCTTAGTCATTGAAAGACTGATTAAACGAGATGTGCGTGACATGATGAGAACAGATCGTCAAATCTATTGGAATCATAATCGGTTGATGAAAACTGCAACCAACAGCAATTCCAAAAAACGATCAGCAAAGTGTCGAAACGTTCCCTAAAATGTCAACCATTTCTCCATGTACACAATTTATCATTAATCTTGGCCGCCGCTAAAAAATTCTATCACTCTTATCTTGCACAATCGTACATCAATGTCATCCCAGGAAACAGTAACGCAATACTGACGAGCCAGTATTGTGTTACTGTTTCTTAGGATGACATTGATGTAGGATTGTGAAAGATAAGAGTGATAGAATTTTTCATCGGTGGCCAAGAACAATGATAGTGTGTACATGGTTGCCTTGGCTTCTAGTCGCCTGCGGAAATAGTACCTTTTCCGAACGAAGATATTTATGTCAACCACGTAGAAAGTCTTCCAGTCTTTGGATGTGTTGCATGGAAGTAACGAAATTAAATTTTCAAGCAGCTTTTAATAATAATAAATAGCTATAGGCTATCTCAAACTTGAGCTCGCTGTCCTATAGTACACACTTGATTGGCCAGTTTTGCACCGAGCGTCTGTTTATGTCACACAAACACCGTGACGCAAGGAAACTTGACGTCCGTCAGCCGGTGATTGGCATCGGACAGTATGTTAATTTATCGAAATATCCCTCTTCCAGCGTGATAGGGACTGGGTTTGGAGGTGTCTGTTCTCGGTCTGCTACGTGGGGCTGATCAACATTCCAGGCGGCATTCAGATGTCCCTATAACTACACAGCAAATTCGAAATTTTTCGAAGCAAATTAATACCAAACATAGTTGATAAAAAAAAAAGAATTAAGGTACATTCTCATTCAATTGCATATCCAATTATGAACACGCTTGCGTGCCTCTTCATTATCATGTGTCGTAACTATATTAATAACTGAATTAGACTGTCAATTA